>CM060691.1:50910553-51350553 GCA_030686995.1 Artemisia argyi
AAAACGTCTTAAAACGAATGAAAACGGACGTAGACGGACAAAAATGTAAGAAAACGGACGAAAACGTATAAAAACGGACGAAAACGTATGAAAACAGACAAAAACGTCAAAAAATGGAAGAAAATGTAAAAAATAGACGAAAACATAAAAAACGGATGACAATATATGTAAACAGACAAAAACATATGAAAACGGACGAAAACGTATATAAACAAACGAAAACGGACGAAAACGTATAAAAACGTGACGAAAACAGACAAAAAGAGCCGAAAACATAAAAAACGGACGAAAATGTTTGAAAACAGACGAAAACGTATGAAAACGGACAAAAACGTTTGAAAACGTATATAAACGTATGAAAACGGACAAAACCATATGAAAACGGACGAAAACGTATAAAAACGAATGAAAACGTTTGAAAACGGACGAAAATGTTTGAAAGTAGACGAAAGCGTAAAAAACGGACGAAAACGTTTGAAAACAGACGAAAACATATGAAATTGGAAGGAAAAAAACGTTAATTATTAGAAAAAATTTATTGAAAAAAAACCGTGAATCAAAATAGAATTAAAAAAACAAAAGAAAAATAGACAAAAAAAAATAATAATAAATTAGAAAGACAAAAAGACAAAGAAAAAAGGGAAAAAAACATGGGCTTAAGTTTCCATATTAAATCTTATGTTAATCCCCACAATTGAATTAAACTATATGAATGTTTTCAGAATTAAACCATCATAAAGTTAATCTGCTGTTTATTGCCGAGTCTAATTGTCACGACAAGGCTCGGATGTGTGCAAGGGCAACATGGGCCATGGCACAAGTGCCCATTATTTGGAGGTGCACCAATTTTTTTTAAAAGCCCAGTTCAGATGCACTTATTTAGAGCCTAATAAAAAAATGTGTTAAGGTCAAGAGATATCAATATATGACGTCCTGCCCACAAACAATGTGAGAAGAAGAAGAAGAAGAAGAAGAAGAAAATAAATAAATAAAAAAATAAATAAAAAAAAAAAGTTTGACTTTTGAGTTTTGATATCAATCGGAAAAGATGAATAGTATGCGATACCATTGGTTCGTAAGTCAATTATTTTGGTTATTGTAACGTAATCTCTTATGTGTTTATTCTGAGTTTTTAATTGAAATTTTTAATTTGTTATGGTTTATTATTTTTTTTAAGCTACTTACGATCCTCAATGTCACATGTTAGGGGTGTTTCTTTTTCTCCTTAGCTAAGGGACTATGTGAGGTCTACTTCTATTAGAGCCTCTTAATGAGGAGGGGTTAACATTTTTAGTCTTGAGGATATAGAGAAACTAAGGGAGTGTTTCTTTTTTTTATTAGCTAAAGGTCCATGTGGGTCCTATCATTATATAAGGTTCTTAATTGAGAGAGGATGATAATTTAAGCCTTATGTATATAGAGAGAATAAAGGAATTTTATGGGCCTCACTTAAAAAGTAATAATATTAAATTATATCCCTTAGCTAAGGAAAAAAATAAATACTATTAAATGTTTAGTGAACCCAATCTCTTAGCTAAAGGAAAAAAGAAACACACCCTTAATAGATTAGTATTGATAGCTATTGAGAATGATTTGTTAGATAATGTTGATTATAAGGAGAAAGTCAAGAACTTTGCTTCAAAATATCTTAGAAGAATTGTACCATTCATACAATAAAATGGTCTTTGTAATAGTATTTTTAATATTTATAATTTTTTTAGTATCTATTACTCCCTCCGTCCCACATTAAGTGTCCACTTACATCATGCACAAAGTTTTAGGAAATTCCACTAACTACACTCTCCACCAATCAAATATAATTTTTACCCACTAAAGTCTCATCTCATTGGTTGGAATAGAATCTGGACACTTAATTTGGGACATTTCAAGATTCCATTATGGACACTTAATATGGGACGGAGGTAGTAGCATATTTGGATATCTATAACTTTGTTTTAGCATCAATAACAGTACAGGGCACCTAAAATCCTCGAACGGCCCTGGTCACATTCAGATATTTGTAACTTTGTTTTAGCATCAATAGCGGTCCAGGTCTCTAGGACACCTTTTTTTAGTTACGGCCCAGGGCACCTAAAATCCTGAGTTGGTAAAACTTTAACTATTATTTAATATGTAAGGTCGATGCTTTGTTACGTATTCATGGTGCTGACTATAATCGACTTGACCCGGTTACTGATTTGTTGAGTCGTTGTTCATTTGCCTTGATCAAGTTAAGGAACAACATAATAACTTCGTCCGGGTTTGGCACCGGATAAAATGGGTCACGGATTGAAGTACGGGCAAATCACATATTCGATCCTGAACAACTATAAATCTTTGTGTTGAGTTTTTTTTTTTTTTTTTTTTTTTTTTTGCATGATTAGTATATAAAATTATTAAAACAAGGTTTTACACAAGCCGATTTTATAATAACGTACATTACATTCACACCCAATTTATACTTCTACGATATATATGTACAAACTGGCTATAGCTATAGAATTTGTACGTAGACATGAGCATCATATGATTCAAGAGTAGTAATGTTAGGTAAAAAATCACTAATGACTTGTGCAATAGATATCGTATGAAATGTAGAAACAATTGTCAATAAAGTTGGTTCTTAATTTCTTAATTCTAATACAATATAATATCATATCGAAAACCTACTCCGCACTCTTTAATAATGATAATAATTAATGATCAGATAATTGGATTAAATATTATTTCAATTGGTCAAACACGCATATACAATATTTTCTAGCACAATCAGTCAATCACTAAATTGCAGACAATCAGGGAAAGTAACATTACATGTGGTGCAAACATTCTTGAAACCCGGAAGCTTAAGATAGCCACCAAAAGTTGGGTCACCCATTTCTGTACAAAGACAAGCTTCCTGGCCCTTGAGTTTCTTGCAACATTTTTGGGTCGGGGGAATGGTCGAGACAATGGCTTGCAAGCACCAGCTGAGCTCAACTGGATCACACCAGCTGATCGTGGGTAGTTGTTGCGCTTCAACTCGTTGCAAGTGTCCGGTGCCAAGTAGTAGTAGCATCACTGACACTGTGAATACCGAGTATTCCATAATCAGAGATTAATGGGATTTAGAAGAGTTATAAAATGGTGGCGTGATTTGGAAATGAAGTGTTTGGGCTAAACTTATATAGAAGTGGTGCGATAGGGAAAGTTTGAGCTTGTGCCATGGTTCATATATATCCGAACATATAAGGATGTGTTTGGTTGGTGGGTTTTGACATTGGGTTAAGAGTTAAAGTAGAATTTTATTGTTTGGTAGATATTTGTAGGTCCAACGATTAAGGGCTCGTTTAGTTTGTAAGTGGGTTTAGAATTGAATTTGAATTTGGTAATGGTTTGAAAGAAAAGGATAAGAGAGAAAATTATTGATTAATTTAGATAATATTTGTTTTATAACTTAAAATATATATATTAAAATTCAAATTATTAATTTTAAATTAAACAAGAAATATATAATAAAAGTTGGGACCACTAGAAAAAAGTAGAAGACAAAAAAAAACAAAAAAAACAAAAAACAAAACAAAAGTCACCATTTTAGTGTGGAATGAATCTAAGGATATCAATTTACCTTTTCATTCCATTGTGGTGGGCCCATCATCAACCAAACAACAACATACAACCTTCATTTCATTTCTTTCATTCCACATCCCCAAAACAAACGGGCCCTAAGTTTGAGTAATTAGAGTGCAAGGTGAAGGAGTGATCAAAAATACGTTATTCATATGTTACATTTACGTCACCTTATCACTTTCTTAATAAGGGGCTGTTTGTTTTTTATATAAAAAAAAAAAAAAAAAAAAAAAAAAAAAAAAAAAAAAAAAACTCTAATTGACCTCTAACTTCTGATTCGGTCAGATGTTTATTGCTTCTTGTTGTTTGTTTTTTTGTTAGACATCAGAGTTTATATGTTTGTCTGAAATGCCTCTTATTCTTTTAGATGTTATCCAATATCTTATTACTTCTGAAAGCCACTATTGAAAGAAACCCAAACATCACACCTCATTCTTCCATCCTTATCTCCTCATCTTGGTCTTCACGAATGGAAGGTTTTTTGGTTTCTGGGTCTAACAAATTGAGATTTATCAATGAGTGAAATTAAGGCTTTTTGGTTTTTATTACTAATAAAGTAATAATCAAATAATGGGCTGGTTCTTTTTTATCAAGTACTTTGTCAAATTATTTTAGAGGATATATTTTTTCTTTTAATTGTGTTTTTATAAAAACCCACAAACACCAATTACTATCATTCCCATTACAAATACCTATAGTAGGTATTTCATAGGTAAATTTTTACTTTTTATATACATTATTACTTGCATGACTCACTAGACCTGCTCACGTATCTACACAAGCCAAATAACTCAACACTCACATCCTATAAACCCCAGGTATGTCAAGCATAAACTCATAACAACACTATTATAAGTAATTCACCAATCTAAAACACTAAACATAACACAAAACCCTAATAAACCCTAAACTAAAACTTAAGTAGGATTATGTGCTTATCTGAACCTATATGCTTAGTTAAACTAGTATGAATGTGTTCAAGGCTTAAGTAAGAGTTTCTTTAGGAATATTAGGATATATTAGGACCAGTAGGCTATAGAATAACACTTAGAACTTAGATACAAACCCCCCCTAAGCCCTAAACTATAACTAGGTCATAGATAACTAGAATTAGGTATAAACTCTCCCAAAACTTCCCCATAGGTCTCTACTACTTAGTATAAGCCTTTTAGAACTTAGGAATAGTTATTAGATACCCTTAGGAAACTAACCTAGGCACAAAACCATAGGATAAACCCTAGTCTCTCACTAAACCCACTTAGGTCATTTAGGTTACAAAACTAGGTCAAACCTTCCCAAAACTTTCCCATAGGTTACCCACACTTAGAATAAACCCTTTAGGTCTTAGGATTAGTCACTAGACACACTTAGGAACTTAATTTAGGCACTAAACCTTAGGTAAAACCTTAAACACATAGTAAGTAGAAACTAGGTCAAAACTTAACTAAAACTTAGTAAAACCTAAACATAAGCACCTTAAACACCTCAACCTAGCACCATAACACCTTAGTCATACCCAAGCACACACCCTAACACCTCTAAGCACACACACAAGTAGGTGCATCACCTACTTGACTAATCCACCACTAATCACCATTAATCCACCCTAAACCTCCCCTAATCCACCACTAAACCACCCCTAATCACCCTAAACCACCCTTAAACCCACCAAGCAGCTTACAAGCACCTCCAAGCTACCAAGCATGGTGGTGGATCACCTACTTGTAAGCTACTTGTCCTCCATTTTTCCTAACCGCCTCCCATGGCTACTCACCACCACAACCGGCCTAGTAACAGCCCCTAGCTACTCCTAGCTCCACCTTGTCACCATTAGACTTGCCACAACCCTCCTCTAGCTTTGCTTGCTCAGCCCTCCCCATGCACGACACCTATGAACCCGTTTCTCCATAAACCGCCTCATCGAGCCCTATAAATACCTCCCCTCCCCTCATTTCTTCTCCAAACCTCTCCCCCTCCTCTCTACCTCACATTTTTGTAGTACTAAGTCATTAAAAGCCATTAGGAACGAGTAGCTAGGCCTTGGTCGCGTTGTGTTGTGGTTTGAAGTCGTACAAGCCCTATAAAAAACCCTAACCCTAGTTTTCACCCACGTAAACCCCCCCCCCCCAGCCAAGTAAGTCTTACATTTAGTTAATTTAGCTTTAGTATAGTCTTAGGATAGATTTAGGATGCCTTAGATAGCTTAGATGCCTTTGCATGAGCCTTGAACCATCTTACTTGCTAGTTTACATATTAAAACCCTAGATCGAGTCATATACTTGCATGCATGCTATAAGTAGTTAATTTAGGTCATACACTAGTTAAACATAGCTTAAATAAGTTAAAATAAGTAAAACATAGGCTAGAAAACTTAAATACTAGATAAAATATAAGTTACATGCATATTAGGACTAGTTTTGCAAAACTTTACATGCATAAGGGTATATATCATAAATTCCTGAAATTATAAAGTCTAGGGACTATTTTTGACATTTCCTAGAAGTTATAAGTAGTAAGGACTAGTTTGCATAATATTAAAACCCTAGGATAGATAATAACATAAATATAAACTAAAAAGGACTAAAAACATAAATTGCATAAAGTTAAAGGTCTAAAATGGTAAATATAAAAAACTTATGAGTCTTAGGTTAATTACATAAAATATAGAAGTCTAGGGACTAGTTGTGTCAAGTATAGATAGTTATTAGTATAAGTAATATAAAACTTAGGGTAGAAAACATAAATATATAAACTATAAGGGTAAAAAGTGAAAATACCATATAAGTATAAAACCTAAATAAAGTTAGAAGCATAACACAATAGTAGGGAGCTTCATGCGAGGAGTACTATGTGGATATTTCGTTTTTGACGAGTTTGTTGGGTTTACGAATTAAAGTGCCCTGACTCCTCGAATGATTATTCCATATACTTCTGAGATATGATGGCCCGAACGGTGATATGATTATAACTAAACCCTAACAACAACATAACTCAATAATAGGGAGCTTTGTGTGAGGAGTATTAACTTCTGAATTATGATGGCCCGAACGATATTATGTTGATAACATAATACAATAGTAGGGAGCTTCATGTGAGGAGTCATATACTTCTGAATTACAGTGGCCTGAACGGTGTTATGTTATATCTAAAACATTAACAAACCTAAAAACAATAACTTAAGAAACATAAACATGATAACTAAAAGCTTGACATACATACAAAACCAACAACACACTAGGATACGTGAGTAAGGTGGTCTAGTTCCCGAGTCACTCTTTGCATCATTTAGACTACTCTACACCCAGGTGTGTAAAACCCGAAAATCCGTTTTTCGAAATTCTCATATAATTTGAATTTTCCTAAACTTAGAACTATTTGAATCTTGAACCTAACTTAAGTATTTGAGAACATAATATTTAAAGCCTACCAAGTACTTGAATTTTATCCTTGAAATCTACAAATCTAATATATATAAGTTAGAATCATATAACTTGAGAAGCTACACATGAAAGTATATCACATGTTTCTAACTTGTCCTTTAAGCCGAAAATTCTACAAGAAAAACACATTATAAAATTTGTACACATGATATATATCACATGAGAGGGGATAAAAATATTTTGAAATTTGAGTATTCCTGGTCTCTTGGGCCTTCCAGTTTGCTCGGCATTCTTTTCCCTATATCTCCACCCTTTTTCTCTCATTTTATAAACCACACTTCATCTAATCTTTCACACTTAAAAACCCTAGAAGCAAATTAAAAGAAATCGACTGCTACACTTGCAAAATAAAAGCAATCGGTTGCCACATTATCTGTTTGATTCAAGCCATGTAAAAAGTATTCGAAGGGCTGTGAAAGAGTGGTGTTTGTCATGGTACCTTCTGGTCCAGGTTGGGGATTGGTCGTGGTCTTTTTTTGGGTTCAAAGAGGGTGAGTTGGAACGTGATAAAGGGTGGTTCGAAGAGGTACAAAAGAGGAGGTTAGGCGTGGTGACATCTGGTTCAAAGAAGGTTTGGTTTGGCTCGAGCGTTGGATCGAGTCGTTCAGGTTCAACTTTGATCTCAGTCCATTCACGTTGTTTTGGAGGTATCGTTCGTGCACCATAGTACACGTCTCGCAAAGAAGGTAGCAGCTTTGGTGTTCAAATCATAACAGCCTCTTCGTGTGGTAGTATGTGGTTAAGTTCGAGTGCAGTTTTGCCTTTCGTTTCGATCATCGTGAGTGTTCCTGTTTGTTTCTGTACTCGCGAACATTGTGTTCATGCCTTCGGTTTCGATGTGTTCTTGTTTAGCCTATAGGTATTCCTTTTAGCTATATTCTAAAAACATCTAGCCGCTACACATCATAAATATTGCATGTTGTCATTTGTATATGGATTTGAAAGAGTAAAATATGAAATTTGAAACATGTATGTCAACTTTAATTCTGATATGGGGCATTCGAAATCAGTTGTCATGTAAGCATTTATCTAGTTATTCATAACTTTAATACGCTCATCAAAACATGATATAGAAATCTGGATATAAACATAAGAATGATAAATGATGGGACGCATACGTTGCGTAAATAAGGGCTCGATTATGTGTGATGCAATGGAAGGTTTTTGGGCTCGTTACATCCTGTCTTGTGTGTGAGTTGTGAGACGAGTATAAGGGGTTGATCATGTTAAATGTTGTGTAAGGGTTGTGCTCGTTAAGTTGAGCTTATGAGTGTGTCGTGGGTATCATATTGTAGGGCTGTTTAGTATGTACATGGTGTCGTGTGTGTGAATAGTTTGGGTTTGTTTTATGTGTGCGTGTGTATGTATATCAGGTCTTGGTACAAGCATGGGTTGTATTGCTATGGTAACGGTTATAGGTTGTGCCTCGTATATGATTTTATAATGGTTGTGGGCTCATATTTTATGTGGATACATATAGGTTTCTGTTTCATGAGTTAACGTTGTACGTGCATGGTATATTTCTGGATCGTATGGGGTAAAGTGGAAAGTGCATGCAGGTTATTGTGTCGTGGGTGTGTTAGTGTAGAGTAGTAAATTACATGCATGATATTGTGTAAGTGTGTTATGATATGGTAGTTAACATGCATGTGTGTTTTGTCAAGTTAATAGGTCGAAGGGTGTACTGGTCATATGGTTGGAAATAGTCATTAAACAAGTATTAAATATGTGAATGTCTATGTGTAAATCGGGCTTGAATAATATATATATGGAGTGTATGGTCTCGAGAGGTGGCATACATGTGTGTGAGTATTACGTGTAAAATGGAGTTTTTATAATTAACCGACCTGGGTAAACAAGATTGAATTCTAAAAAGAGTTTTAATATGGGGCGTTAAAAGATTTAGTCTAAATGGTTCGGAAGAAAGGGTACAAGAGAATGAATGTGTTGACATGAGTATGTGTATGTTTGATCGTGTGAGTAAACGTATGTGAGTCTGGTTCATTCAGTTTAAACGAGTCGGGTCACATCTAAGTAAATAATAAAATCGACTAAATACCAAGTTATTTATTATGAAATTAAGTTAGGATATAAATTCTAAACTTTGATAAGTTACACATTTAAACCTAAACTTTATTAATTGGCATAATAAATCCTAAACTATGAAATTGTTATTATTGAGCCTTTAAGTGCATTTAATTTTCATGTATAACCCTAAAGTATCGAAGTTACTATTTTTGGAAAGTTAATATATTTGGCAAGTTACTAAAAACGGAAAGTTTTTAAAAATAGAAAGAAACCAAAAAGGAGTAATCTGATTTAAAATGAGCTTATAAGTAATAAGACGATCATTAATTCATGTAGATTCGCTGAAGAATGAGTAACTCTCGATCCTTATGTTTCTGATATGGTTTCGTTTGCGGTTTAAGGTACAGATATTCTTTCCTTTTCAGTATGGACTTTTCCTGACTTTCTTTCGATCCTTGACACTGCTAAGATTCCTTTCAGTTATGTCATTGCTATGTTCCCTATTTGATATGATTGATATGATCCATTTAATATGATTCGTTGATATGATCTATTTGATATGAGCCTTGCTATGATACATCTGATTTGATTCTGATTTGCTATCCACTTTGATTATGATTATGTGATTGCAAGATTCTGTTATATTATGCTCTGTGAGCATTCTGTTCTGTCATGCTCTGGGAGCATTTTGTTATGGATAGCCTTGCTTTGTTTGTTCTGATATGTTCTGTTCTGATGCCTGAGTTTTTAGTCTACTCATGGAGGTACCATGGGCGTGTCATTGAGGCACCAATGGCATGACACTATCTGGGGCGGTGTGATTAGTCCCCGGCGTCCCCGTCTGATTATGATATGATATGAGATCTCTTGGCCACTTTGTATATGATTTGTTTGTGGGGGGCGTATGGATTCATCCTAGGATTTGTTTTGATATGATATGATATGATACGATTTAGTTTGGTGACTGGCTGTACGTGCCTTGTACCCCTTTCACGTCTGGTACATTGGAGCTAGCTACTCTATGTACACCCTATGAATTGACGGATATGTGATTATGTGATTTGAGATCTATTCGAGTGTCTCGGGTAGGTCGGCTCGTGGCTTTCCTATATTTCTTTGTGTCTATTCGAGTGGCTCGGGTAGACAAGCCTTTGTTGATATGTGCTCTTTGATTCTGGTTATTATATGATTCATATTATCACTTGACTCTTCGTACTCATTATTCATTTGACTTATGATATTTGTTCAGTTATCGTTGATCTCTTATGCATTTGACAGATGAGATTTGTTTCAGCAGGAACTTATGATTTCTTTCCTTATACTTTTATACGTTCCGTTTATCCGTTTTGTTATATATTTGTTCACTGGGCTTTTTAAGCTCAGCCGTATTTTTTTCCTGCGGCAGGTTTTAGGTTGGAAGCTGGGTTGAGTGAAGAGTGCATAGGTGCTCTTAATGGACTACCCTAATCATTAGACACCCATCTACTTTGGATTAGACTTGGATTTGGATTCAGTTATATTTAGTTGGACTTGTATTTCAGTTGTGGATTTCATCTTGTATAGAGTTAGCATTTCATTTGTTATACTAGATTATCATGTAACTTTATGTTTATAAGTCTTTCGCTTGCGTTTATATGTTCTTATTTGGCACCATAATGTGACATTTTGACCCATGTCGGGTTGGGGTGTTACAAGGTGAGTTTTTCATAGCCTTACATCTTTTTAAAACTTTCACTGTAAATGCTTTTATAAATCCTGTAAGGGGGATACATGCTAAATGCTTTACTTAAAACCGAATACAAGTCTTTTTCTTTGATTGTTTGCACGAGTAAACAAACAACCACCACTACATAACCAAAATTCATGAATCTAATCGTTTGGGACGTTTTATCCAAACGAACGCGAATATAGTTGATAGATCTATTGGAGTTTGACAACTCCCGTTGGTATTAACACCCCACTAGGTGGTACCAATAAGTACTATATTTGAATCCACTCAAGGAATAACTTTGGCAAGTTATCCTTCTATCCCCTCATGTTGGGTCTGCATCCCACATGACCCGGATCGTTAAGGTGTGATTCATGAGCTTAGTGCAACCTACTAAACTCCTGATAATTGTGCATGCATCACAATTATCACAAAAACTTGCATTTTCCCCGATGGGTGTAACAACTGAACCCAGGGAACTTGTATTCACTAACCCCTAAACCTATGATTCTCACTCAACACCTAGTGTGGACTTTTTAAGCATGTATTCTAGGTATATTACTTCTATGGACCTATGGCGGAAGGAGGTACTGAACTCGTAGGACTTTTCATGGTTATCATTCAAACACAACCAACCTAACTCTTAGATTTTTGGGACCTCAACAAAATAAAAGTATATCTTTTATAATTAAAACTCTGATAATTACGAATGATAACTAAATTTCCAAAACGTCTCTTTTCGAGTCGTTTTCTATTACTGTATATGTGATTCTATGAAGTAATACCCCAAACACTTTATCCGATGCGATCAGTGAAAAATGGGGGTGTTACAGTTTTAGTTGTAGTTTAGTTCTATTTTGTGAATTTTATTTGAAAAGAAATGAAACCTGTTAAAGTTATTTGAAAACATAATGTGTTAGGAATTCAAGTTAAGGAGTTACGGTTTGTTCTATAGCGAAAGGATTTTTTTTTTTTTTTTTTTTTATTCAGACATTTTATATTACAAACACTCTAAAATAATTTAGATTCAGACTTTTGAACCACTTTTTATATTCAGAAGTGGTATTCAGATTCAGACACAAAACCTCACAAAAAACAAACAGCACCTAAGACACTAATAACTAAAATATTTTTATCAACAAAAAACCAATAACACTTTGAAGGTCTCACAAAATACCTTAAAAAAAAGTTTGTGCAAAGACTAAGGTGTCATTTGGTTTGTAGATGGTTTTATATTAGGATTTAGATTTCAATGTAAAGTTGTAGATTAAGATTTGGATTAGGAGATACGAAATAATATTTAACAATATATTATATAATAAAAAATAAATTAAATATTTTTTTTATTAATAATTTGAAACAAATGCTCTAGAAGAAGACAAAATAAAATAATATTGTATTAAAAAAACAAAATAAAAGGGAAGTAACATACGGATTAAAGTGGGAAAAACAAAAGTCAAAGAAAAAAAAGAAAAGTAGGCCTATCACATGGGATTTCTACAATCCCACTGTTAAGGGGATGAGAACCAATTTTAAAACCCAAGTGATCAAAACAAACAATTGCTTTTTACTTTCAGTCTAATCCCTCAACTCAACAACCATGCCTAACGGGCCCTAAAAACTGAACGATTGACAAATGACTGGACAACGGTGTAGTGTGACGCGCCATTAGTCCATTGTTGGGTTGAATGGCGAGCGAACCACACCCCTCATGGAGCATTCTTAGAGTGCGTTTGGTATGCAAAAGGATTAGAATCGGATTTAGATTTAGTATTGGTTTAGAAGAAAAATATAAGAGAGAAAAGAAATAATAATATAAAATTGTGTTTGATTTATAATATTGAATTGATAAAATATTTGAAATATAATATTATGGAATTACTAATTAAAGATTATAAACAGTGTTGGACCTCACAGTTATAGGTAGAAAAAAAAATATTAAACAAGCATGGCGGTGGCCGGCCGCAGCGTTTTTTTTTTTTTTTTTTTTTTTTTTTTTTTTTTCGTTGTATTCTTTAGAAATAAAACTATGTCAACCATGAATTATAGAGGTGGCTATGGTATATGTGTGACGACAGGTCATAAATGGAAAATCAATAAACAGATACAAAGTGTATATAACAAATCTAGTATTTAGAATCTGATATGAGACATTCAATATTGTAAGACAAACATGATTTAGATCAAGCAAATCCACGTGAAATTACTAAGTCTGACTATTACACAATTTGGGCAATTTTTTTTTCCGATACTAAATGCTATCTATTCTTCGTTTTCTTCTGCATCTTGTCCCTTTGTGTACCTTTGCCAGTGTCATTGAGGATATAGCTTGTTGATTCGTTTTGAAAAGCCAACGCGTTTTTGAATGACGATATAAAAATCGGTTTGGACATTTTGACCACCTTCAAAGACTATTGCACCGATCAAATCTCCTTAAGGTAATTCGTATTGCTTTGAATTGGCAACACCAAAGAGGTCGATGTTAAAGCCGGGGCTATCAAGTTCTGCCATTCTGTCTCTTGCTGTGGAGCGTTCATGCTGCCAGAAAGTAGCACCGCAATGACTGCAGACCTGTTTGTACTGGGCCATATGCATGTATGTGGGTGGAGGGCCTGTATGCAAAAGATAGCATTGTAAATGAATTAGCAAGTTTTCAGGAAAGCAAGGATTATTTTATTGGTGGTTCAAGGAAAGATGAAATCTGTATCGTAAGCGGGTTGCATACCAAAATACCTTTGTTCCTGATAAACAGAATTTTGGGCTTATTTTTTTGCTCCGATAGTAAATGGTATCCATTCTTCTTTTTCTTCTGCATCTTGTCCCTTTGTGTACATTTAGCGGTGTCATTCAGGATGCAGCTTGTTGATTTGTTTCGAAAAGGCACCGCGTTTCTGAATGACGATATAAAAATCGGTTTGGACATTTGTTCCTGATAAACAAAAACATCCTACGATAAGTGGGCTGGATATCGAAATAGGTTTCTTTCTGAAGGCTATGGTTCCTGCTTGTTAGTCAGCTTTTGACCTTATTTCCATATTTTAGTTACAATAAAGTCATAAGTAAAAAAAGCTAAGCCGGATAAAAAAGGCTTATGAAAACTAAGACTGTTTGCTTAACTTTATTTCTGGGCGAATCAGGTTCTGTGGCCAAACTCAACCAAACATACCCGTTTCAGCCGACTTCAACACGTAATTGAGCCCCTATTTCAATTCCCAAATGCATCCATCTGATCCTCCATTTCAGTCATCATTTCCACATCCCGTCCAGCCCCCATGTGAGCACCCCAAGTATACACATTTCAGTATTATTTTATTATTGAAACCTGGCCATAGCAACACTTAAATGCATCGAGTGTTAAATGCACCCCAAGTATACACATTTCAGTATTATTTTATGTTTAGTGAGTCTCAGTAGCCGAGTGCAAAGGTTAATAAGATGGTAGAAAAATTTTGATATTAAAGTGAAATAAATAAATACTTACCGATGGATTTTAACCTTGTTCCACGTTTCAACTGAACCAACTGCTTTAGTTGCATTTCCAACGGACATAGTCATAGGTGTATAGCCTGCCGTATATAGTCCGAGGGTGTTTTTGTATAACGGATACATAAACTGAATGAGGTGACAGTGATAGCAGTTTTCAATTTAATATTTTTACGGACAGACAAAGACCGTAGACATGCCTTATCTGTTTGTAGATCACAACTTGCCCAGTAGATGATCCAAGATGGAATAGCCTTTGAATAGATGTTTGAGAAAATAGGTCCATGATGAGTAATTCATCTCCTCAACATCTAACTTAACCAGAACGAGAGTAGGGATATTGTTGATGGTCATCAGTTTGTCAGAGAGAAGGATAACAGGTGATGGGGGATTAGAACCAGTCATATTAATGGTGAGTTATGTAGGCGAATATAAACTGGAACAAGGGATTGGAATGAAACAGTATGCTTGAGCAATATTAGGTGTAGGCTTATAATGAAACAGTGAATTAGGTGTAGGGTTGTGAATGGAACAGTAAGTATAATAGGGCTAGGTTTTAATGGAACAGTAACACCAAACGATGGGAACAAATAAAGTCGACTGGTGATCAAACACAAGCACCAACGATCAACGATTAGACTACACCAACAACAGTTGATTGGTTATCAAACCAAGAACAACCGATCAACTGGTTAAAGAAACTGAGAAAAATTAGGGTTTTATTTAGAGGATCGGTGATGTAGGCTGTGATACCATGAAGGAATATAGGGTAAATCGTATGTATTCATCAAAGCCAAACCTGTATATAAATACCTTACAATGGACATTCTAGACTTGGGCCATAGCCCATACTAATATTACATGGACTCAATATATTGACTAACAGCAACGGCCATTCTGTGGATCCATGGTGACACCTATACCAACAACAAAATATAAATAAGCAGTATAGATTAGCTGTTCAGTTGTATATTGTACTCGAGATACTACAACCATGCATACAGAACAATAGACTATATACAGATTAACTTATATATCAGTAATCGCGAGTAAATTTTGTTTGAAGCTAACTACAGTAACCGTTTGTTACCTAATCGTCCTCACATATACTCTTCTTAATGATGCGCCTTCATTGTGTTTCTTCATACAAAAAAGACAAACGTAAACCTACAACATTGCTAAACCCTCGCTTCGAACCGTACATTTTGATCGGCTCTTCATTCACAATGGAGGTCTTGAAGCGATGGTCCAGGAATATTCTAGGTTTATGTGTGTCTTCTGTGTATAAGAAAACCAATGGAAACGGATTATTAAAATAAGTATATGCAAGGATGCTTGGGCAGTAATCAATGCGGGAAACTAAGGGAAAAAAAGGCAAGCAATCTTAGTGGTTTTTAGTTTAAACTCGTCAAAAATAGTTTAAACATGGGATTTTTAAGCATCCATTTCGTCGCGTGTTTAATTGAAAATACGGTATTGCATATTTTTAACTCCAGTTCCACAAAAGGCCCTGATCAATAATAGAGTGCAACTTCCAAAGATAGATGGGAAACAAAAGAGGATAGTGTGAAAAAGTAATCTTCACAAAATTTCTTGCCACACCATTCTCTCCTGTTTCACATCTTTCTTTGGTAGGATGCAATGTAGTAATGATCAGAGCCTTTCAGGAAACTGAATCTACCAACATGCATAAAACAATCTAAATGTATGATCAGTTTAACTGTTATGCATTCATTTTGCTAAAATTGACTTTAACCCAATGGTAAAGTACGGCATGCTATTTTTTAAAAAAGACACAAAAAAAGTAGATGATAGCAAACTACTGTCCAAATACCTCATTAGGACCTTTGTGCGTACAATAGGTTACATGTATTACAAATACCTCAGTAGGACCTTTGTTGTAGCTTCGCGTGCTCCTGTAAATATTAAGATGACAAAAAAATCAGGTCAAGTTAAATTCACCAGATCTTTGCAAATGCTATATTGTTCAGTTTAAAACATAATGTTCAACGGGAAAATTACCGTTGAGTGTACAAAGCTGGTCCTTGGCTCCTAGCTTTTATTTGTGAGTTTTTACCGTCATTTTGGTTTGGCCATTGATTGCTTTGCTGCAATAACGTTGGAGATAAGGCTTTGGGCAATGGTGCATCTGTCATAAGAAAGCAACTATTAATACATACACATGAATAAGGTTTAGATGTTCATCAATTTCATTTCGCAATTTTAACAAACGCAAAACACCAAAAAAAAACTAAAAAAGAAAAAAAAATAAAAAAAAAAGATAAAAGAAAAAACCATCAATAAAGTTTATTGATGAGAGATGATGGCAACCTATTGTACGTTGCAATTCTATCTTGAAAACCCCTTCAACCACCTTTGTTGAAAAATAAGCAGTGTGCGTAAATAACATAATTTTTTTGAAAGATTCATTATGCAACTTTGTAGTTTCTTATCCGGTTGTTGGGGGAGAGAAGGCGCTGTCAAATCTCGTTAGCAATCCAATCTGCAAATGAGATCAAGAAACGTAGATTATTAACAAAGAGCAGTGGAATAGGACATATGTAAGAAAAAAAGACTCGTAGATTATATTTAATGACACACCTCATGCCGATGCTGCTAAGGCTCCACTTTTCTCCTTATGTTTAATGGCTTATTGACAGGTTTCCTGCTCATTTGCGACCGCAAACAGGAACAACATTCAGAAAGTAAGCTTGGCTTTTAAAAAACATAACAGAGTGTTGTCTGTAATTGTTACCTAAAATATAGTAACATGAAGCGCTCAAATCCTCGTGTATAGATATAGGCGGCACCCGGCAGGGCTGTTCCTGCGATAATAATGTTCTGGTTAATCGAACCATTTACGATGGCAAAGTTATGAACATAACTAAAAAGGAACAGAAACCTGACCTTGGCTGTTGGCTCAGACGCATTTATCATGCTTATGAATAACATAGCATGTCATAAAAGCGGGATCTAATTGTAACCATGGGTTCAGCAGAGATCATGTGTTTAGCTACAACCAGGCTTTGTTGATTGAATGGATGTCGGACAACCGATAATCAGTTGGATGAGTACAGACCCGACATGCGATTCAATCAACAGAGCTGGATTATTGCTAAAATTCTAGTAATGCAGCCACGATTCTGAAAAGAGGTATGAAGGTTGGGCTATTTGCAATGCTATCCCAATTTCCAATTGCAATAGGCAGTCATTATAAAATATCTACAGCTAATATTGTAAGATTTTTATAATGAACTACCTATTGCAATTGCAAAATGCATAGGTTATAAACGCATCAGCTTTGATTGTAGGCCGTTCAGTGTCCGGCATGCGTTTCGAATAATGTAGCACCGACCGCACCTGCAAGACACAAAAAAAGTAAAAGAAAATTTGAGACAAAAAAGTGCAAAAATTCGAGACAAAGAAGTGTAAAAAAAACCATAAAAGAAAGAGGGAACGGAATGTACATGTGTTAAGAAGCACAACACGACATTATATTGTATTAAGGAGGCCAGAACTGCTAAAAATGTACTACAACACAAAGACCGGCAAATTTCTCTATAATATAGGAAGGGTAGTACTCTTGAAGCCTTATCGTCAGTTCCACTCCTTTTATCTTACCAATCTCGCTCTTTCTGATATTCAGTCATTATAGTTTGTAACAGTTTAATTCCTCATCAAATAATAATGAGGTTTTTTTTACGTAACTTATGGGCTGATTAGGTAAGATCATTCATAATTTTTTCAATCACTGTCAGCCCAGGAATAAAGGTCATTAGCCTATTTTTTAGGCGTAAAAGGCGTGGGTCATCTAAAAAAAACTACCACAAAGATGCTTAATTCAGGTAACAGATTTTTCCAATACATAACAACATGCGTAGCATGTAAACTATACTTTCCAAACACTCCCTTACTGTGTGCTTTCAATGACTTTCCTAAATTCTGAGCGTAAGAAGAAAAGGCAAGACTAAAAGCAATCCAATTTAACAACATTGTGTTGACGTCCTTTAATTGACGTATAAATTGACCTAGGTTGAGAACAATTCTAACAGAAGTTACATGAAAATCAAATGGCGTAAGTAAAAATATAAATGCGACCTTATTCCCGGTAGCAAGGGTTACTTATCGGCCATCCTCAACCGGTTGGTGCCTACCTGCACTACATATTAATCTTTCGGACCTGTCGGCCAACCCTCTTTGGCATCCATCTGTTACGCCTGCGTTATATGAAACAAAAGGTAGAAAATATTAGCACACACACCTTATTAGAGCACATACGGCAATAACCGGTATCATTAACTTTGATACGGAAAAGAGCAAATATTAAATTCAACTAATCTCAGTCACTATTTCGGCAGCTTAAATTCAGTTTAGAAAATATAACATTCATAAAAACTATGAACCTGAACTTTTAGGCTTCTAATGAATGGTCTGACAAAAAACCCCTAAATTAATACGAAACCCCTATCCTAAGCACGTTTAAATTCACCACCAAAATCCTAATCAAAAACCTCTTATTTCATAAAAACCCACTTAAATTTAAAATAACAGAAAGTTAATATCAAACCGTAATTCTTAGTAACCACATAATGAACAAATATTTTAACTGTGCACAGAAACAATAGAAACATCAAACATGCTTTGCTGTGTACACTACAAAAATCAAAGAACTATACTTTTCAGCACCAAAATCCTAACCCAAAACCTCTGATTTCATAAAAACCCAGTTAAACTAAAACATAACACAAAATTCATTCCAAATCGTATGCACACAAACAATAGAAACATCAAACATGTTTTCCTGTGTATACTACAAAAATCAAAGAGCTATACTCTACATCACGAACCCTCAATACTGCAAAAGACAGGCTCAAAGATGAGGCGACCATAAAAAAAACGCATTTTTTTTAGCATACATAAGGAATATAGGCAACCTCTTAAGCGATTCCTTGTCAGCCCGCACTTCGGAAGTGACCTCTGAGCATCGATCCACTTTGAAATCGACGTTTCACCATCGATCTGCTCTTTGATAACAACGAAACCCTAGAATTGTTTAGGATTGTGTATGGAGGCTAGGTATTCCGTGAGATTATATATATATATATATATATATATATATATATATATATATATATATATATATATATATATATATAAAACGGGACCTGGACTGCGGAAATTGTGGGGCGTAAATTGTGGGCCGTATATGATGGATCAACGGGAGCCCAGAGGGCCCAAACGTTTTTGCCAGGAAGCCTGCAGCGCTATACGACATAGCTTGGAACGTTTTTTAATCTATAGGTATAATGAGAGTGGCCCCACCATTATGAATAAAAAAATACAACTGACATTATATATATATATATATATATATATATATATATATATATATATATATATATATATATATATAAAGAAAAAGAAAAAAGAAGATGAAAAAAATAAAATGAAAATGGTTTCTTTCCACTGAATCCTACATATAGAGGTTACTTTTGCATATTCCCTCATCTAAGGGTTTCGTTTACTATTTTAAAACCGAATCTGTCAAACAAACAAACATTTTCATTTTGATTCCACACCCTTAATATCTGGTTTACACAAAACCTAGGTGAAAAGCTTGAATTACTTTTTCATTTATGTCCGTGGCCACCTTTTAAAGATTAATTTTATATATCACCTTACTTTAATTATTAGTTTTATATATACCCAAAGTGCAATTATTGAATACATAATATACGACGTATTTAATGTATATTTGAGTACATATGAAATTTTCAACTAAAAGTAAGAGAAATATAAAATTGGCCCCACCTTTTAATTATAACCACACATTCTTTCATTTTTTTTAATTATAATTAAGTTTGATTTTAGTTATAATATTTATTTAAAAGCAAGAAATATTTTATAAAAACTAATTTATTGTATTAAATTTTATATTTTCTTTCTTTTACATTATATCCAAATACAAATTCAAATCCTAAATCATTTACAAACCGAACGGGCTCTAAGTTTTAAAATGAAATTGCACATGTTTCTGTAAAATGTGTTTAAATTGTCAAGTTTAAGCATAACACATATTAGAGAATCGCTCAACAAGATGATTTAATCACTTCAAGGATCTCCATGGGCGGAGCTATTAAGGGACCGGGAAAGGTCTCGGCCCTCTATGCCTAAGTCTGTTAGTATAATTTTTTAGCGATTTCATGTGTTAAAATTTTATTTTTTTCATCTTGCCCCTACCATCTAATGCTCTTCCGGAAAAAATTTATTTCAGCCCTCCCAAATTTTTTTTTCTAACTCCGCCATTGAGGATCTCGTTTTTTAAATTTGTTGCCGACTAGTCAACGTTATACATACTCAAACCGAGTTCAAAAGCAGGTAAAGCACTTTTGTAAGCTTATTTGAACTAAGTGTGGCTCAAACTCGAGACCCTTCACATTTTAATGATTATAAACCCAGCCCGTTTTTCTAACTCTGCCACCTGATAGTTCAAAATAATTATTAGTTAAGTATCATTATTAAACCTACTACAAGTATTATTTTTTACACATGCTTGACAACTTAATTTCATACCGATATCTTCATTTTTCAAGACTTGGGTAATGAAAATCATGTCTAATTAAGTCTTAAAATTTTTCTTAAAATTACTAAAATAACAAGCACCTATCTGATTCCCCTTAAACGTGAGTGCATGTGGGGCATGCTGCATATTCTATTGGGCATATAAATTTGCTTTATGAACAAATGATCGGCATGCATTCCCCGGCCACTATATATGTATATTTAAGCATAAAAAAACTCAATCTCCAAATTAAGTCAATATTTGTGCAATTATGTAAGCTAGAAATAATTTAAATTGTAATGTATGATACATCGAGTATCTATATCCTTCACAAAGTGTTCTTGTAAAACGATGTGAAAAATGTACATTGTACATTACCGCAACAGTCAACACTCAACAGGTGTAACATATATCGAGATTTTATGAAGTTGCATGTATTTCTTTCAACTACCTCATCAGTGTAACTATATATATATTAAGCATGAATAATTTGAGATGGCCCTTTTAATTATGTACCATATAACGTAACCTATCATTGATACAAATTTGTTTTAACATATCAAGATTTAACCAAGTTGGATTGCCAACATTGCAACGCCATGATCTTTACATGATCCTGATTGGACTCTAGCTTAGGATAGATGTGGCTCGATCTTTTAATTTGGTGTTACTCCCAGAAACAATAGTTGCCCATGAAGTTTGTGGTAACGGGGTCAACTTCAAGCTGTTCGAGTAGTTTAACAAGTGTTTAATATCGGGTCAATATAATCTATCCGGTTTAAGTCTTTATTCTCCAGTCAAGTATTGAAGGCCAAGTGTAGCCGTTCAATAATAAATCATAGGTCAAGTGTCTAATTGTAGTCTTAATTAGTTCAAGTGTTTAATCCGGAGACAGTTGTTCAAGCTCAAGCTCTTCAACATAAATAAAAGTGGTCAGGTTTGAAATCCAGTAACTAGGTTTTTAGAAAATAATCCGTCTCTCATGTGACATTAAATAGTTATGACAATCTTAAATCTTTAAAACATCTTATAAAGAAAGTTGTTGGAATTGTATGATGTAAAAGTGATATTATATAAAGCACAAATGCCAATATATTTGGGACAAAAGAGAACACTATTTTGTAGCTGGAGGATGAACATGAGTTTTTGATAGAAGGATATACGCTAGACACAGTAAGGGGCATGATCGATTGATAGGGCGATTGATCACTCTTATTTCTATAGATCGATTGAGTTGAGATCAATGAAGAACCCATACATGCCAGAACCTATCAACCAATCATAGCCGCTCATTTATATTTTTCATTTTTTTTTTCAA
This sequence comes from Artemisia argyi, assembly GCA_030686995.1. NCBI lineage: Eukaryota > Viridiplantae > Streptophyta > Magnoliopsida > Asterales > Asteraceae > Artemisia > Artemisia argyi. Next base: position 50,932,702 of record CM060691.1, read on the forward strand.
AACAACATATCTTATAAACGGTAAATCTTCAAGTTACAAAAAAAATACCATCGCGACGAGAATTAAATGATCTTTCTATAGATATGCATTGTTATATACTTTCGACGAACTTTTTTTTCGACCAGAAAAAATCATATATGATTCGTAAAAATCATATATGATTCGTAAAAAATCATATATGATTCGTAAAAAATCATATATGATTCGATTCTTACGAATCATATATGATTCTTACGAATCATATATGATTTTTTTGGGCGAAAAAAAAGTTTGTCGAAAGTATATAACAATGCATGTCTATAGAAAGATAATTTAATTCTCGTCACGATGGTATTTTTTTTTGTACGTTGACGATTTACGGTTTGCGAAATATTTAAGTTTTAAAAAAATGGTGGAAGTTTATTTTTTTATTTTGATAAAAAAAAAAAAAAAAAAAAAAAAATGAGTGGCTAAGATTGCTTGATGGGTTCTATGGTAAAAGTTAGATCTATAAAATACTTTTGGCTAGATCGATTTATTTATTTATTTATTTTTTAAGTTTATGTATGTTAAGATGAAGTTACAAAAGTTTTTTTTTTTTTTTTTTTTTTTTTTTTTTTTTTAATTAATTTTTAGTTTGCAATTTTTTTTTTTATATTATTTGTAAATTTCGTCTTGAGTAAATTGCAAAAATGGTCCCTGTGGTTTGCTCAAATTGCATGTTTAGTCCTTGGTCTTTTGAAATTGTAGGCGGCCTCCCTGTGGGGAGTTTTTGGTTTTGTTTTGGTCCTAGAACATTGAAAAAATGGTCCTTGTGGTTTGCTCATAATTGCATGTTTAGTCACTGGCCAGGGACCAAAACGGAACCAAAAACTCCCCACAAGGAGGCCGCCTGCAATTTCAAAAGACCAGGGACTAAACATGCAATTTAAGCAAACCACAGTGACCATTTCTGCAATTTACTCTTTGGTCTTCTATAAAAGAAGAAAAAGAAAAAAAAAGTGTAATGAAATTAAATCTTGTTAGTTAAATAATAATAATAATAATAAAGTCCCCTTAATGTGGCAAAAAATCGCTTGTAGATCGCCGGAGAGAAAAAGATGATATGACGGATAAAATGAAGGTCGTTGATAGTCCTTACTGTATTGAGCCTTTGCACTTTTCAAAGTTTGTTGAAGGATGCAAAGTGAGAGAATTAATGAATGAATAGATGTTACAATTATGTATGAGTAGGAAAATGAGTAGGTGGTTTTGGTAAGAAGATTTATCATTTCTTTAACTTGAAGTGTTAAAAAGATATAGTCATCGCTTGTGGCCATGGAGGTTCACCTGCGCCGACTCCAGGCTATCCAAAATGTAGTCGTTTTGGGATTAGTCGGTTCGCAATGTCGAGTCAAAAACACATGTAACAAAAATAAAATAAAAGATATAGTCATCTAGCATGCTTCACTTTCAAGCTTTCTTTAAAGTGTTTAGTGTAGTAACAACGAATAACACGTTATTTGTTAGCATCACGTCATCACCCTCTCAATAACACACCGACAACTAAAATAATCTCCTTAGCAGGAAAAATAACACTTTGTAAGTTGATAAGTGTCTAAATACTCATCATTTTATACCTATTTGAACCCACAAAAACAACCAAAAACACACAAATGACTCACAAAATGTTACAAATTCATCACAATGTGTTTTATATGTGATTCAGGTACAAAAGATTGAAAAACAAGTGAAAACTGATAAATTTCACAACAATTGTCGTTTTCAGTCCCTGGAATTACACAAAATGGCAAAACTAGTCCCTGAATGTTTAAAATGAATGAAAAGTCAACTTAAGTCCTTGGGAAACCAAAAATGTTCACAAAACATCCCTGGATAAAAGTTTACACAAACTGGCAACTTTTACCCCTCAAGTATCAAAATTGGCAAAAATGGTCCCTGGGTATTTTAAAATGGAAATTTTCACATATTACCCTTGAACTATTCATGAATATACAAAATGGAACAATTTTGATAACTTTGGGAAATTTACACCTTTAGTCCCTCAAAATCCAAAAATTACATTTTAGGTCCTTTTAAGTTTTTAAATGCAAAAAAATATACTTTTGGTCCTTGTGTAATTATGTTATGGCAGGTTTGGTCCCTCTAATGAAGTTTGGAAGGTTGGCAAGATTGGTCCTCAAGTTTGGCAGATTTACAACTTAAGTCCTTGGGCTTATTACTAATAAAACTAAACCGGACCCTTACTTATTATTACCCCAAAACAAATCCAAACCCAAACACAACACCCAGTCCACCACTTTGGCCCAAATTCCATACCCAGCCCACTCCCTAATAATATAAACCACGGGGTCAAATAGTCAACACCCCGCCCAAACCACCTCCACTGTAGCACCTTCTCCCTCACCCCTGTAATCACCAAACCAGGGTGGTTTTCACCACCTCATCACCCCCCAGCTCATCACCCTACTCCTTTTCACCTCTCAACCCTATCCCACACCTCATTTAATGCACTCCACACCACTTTTTCCCTCCAAATCAAATCACCACCTCTGTTTTCTTCTTACACCCCCAACTTGACCCCTAAGCCTTAATAAACCACCTCACCATGTCCCCTCCACCTCTACTAATGTCCATAATGCATTAATTGCAATGAAACCGCCTCAGTTGTCAAATAGGACTTTGGCGCCAAAATCTGTTTTGAATGGCTGAGATCAATTGGACTATTTCAAGGGTCAAGATTAAAGCCAATGACTTATGAGTGGTCACCAAGGCTTTCAGAGGCTATAAAAGAGAGAAGAAACCCAGAGGAGAAACCACCTTGGCCTTAAGCCAATGTCACTTAGATTAGTTTAATCATGTAGTGTAAATTTTATTGCTTTCATTTACTTTAAATGTCATTTACTGTTTTAACTAGTGTAATGAACTCAAGTAGTGTAATGGAACATCTGTTCTCAGTTTTAAATACAAGTTTCTTTTATAATTCAAGTTTTCATAATTGTCTTTAAATTTCTTGTCATTTAATTTTCTTGTTTGTAGTTGATTATAATGGACTCTCTAGCTCACTTAAGCTCCTCACAAAGCTTATTTAAGCTTTTAGATACTTTAATCAGTTGTAGTCTTTAAATATCCAAAAATCATAAAAAATAGAGAAAAATAGAAAATAATACAAAAATCAGTTACTATGGAGATACAAGCTGGAGCAGGGCAAATTCTTGATGGCCCTTGGTTTAGTAGCTTCATGGGAAGCTGTTAGGATAGATAGAGTTAAATGGTTTCATGGTTTTCAGTTCATCTCACCATGTAAGCTTTTTCTATAAATTTTGCATTTCTTATTTATAGTCTCTTATCTGTCTTGATTATCATGTTTAAGTGTTTACCTGTTGTTGTTTAATGATTTTATAGCTTTATATTAGTTGTTTAGGTTTTAGAATTTGATTGGGCTTAAAATTACATTTTGACTGTCTCATGTTTAATTTTTGATGATCATAGTTTAAACCTAGTGTGACTACTTGTTTAAGCTTTTAAGGCCTTAATTTAACCAATAAAAGCCTGTGGATTTGATAAAATTGATATAGATAGTCTCATGTAATGATAAGCTTAATTTAGTTATAATTAAGGTTTGTTTGGTTTTGCTGATTTAGTAGTGTTTAGATGAGACTAAGTTGTTGTTCTTGGTTGATATGTATTATACTAAGTTCTTTGAAGATTGACAGTCCATCAAACCTATTGCATAATCATACAAAAGTCAAAAATCAATATCTTGGATCCTCATGTGAACACTGTTATGATTTGTAATGCCATACCCACCATATCTGTTTTAAAGTTGTTTCTTTGTGTTTATTTCATGTTCTTGTATCTTATTACATGTTAATCAGCCATTAAATTCAGATCAAAGTTGATCAAAGTCAACTTTGATCATAAACTCAAAAAGTCAAAAGTTAGTTTTTCAGGTTTTTGATTAAATAGATAATTTTGTGTAGGATTTATTATTTAGTTTCATAACTTGTGTTTGTGATATGTTTTAGTTTAGCTGCTCATCTTATTGTATGAATTTTGTTAATTTTTGTTTAGCTTATTTACTAGCTTTTTATTGTGCTTATACTTGTATGTTTTTGCCCTGTGCACAAGTTGGACTGTCAAGTTCATGAGCTTGTTAAAGTCTCATGACTTGACCCAACTTGTTGCTCTTGGCTTATTTGTTATGTTTTAGTACCATAGTTGTTATTTGTTAGCTTATTTTTCTGTCATTAGCTTATTTAGATAGCTTTTCAACCCCAACCTTTTTTGTTACTCACCACTCATCACACTGAAGCAAACAGTGTGATGAGTTGATTTCACAAGCTTCTAAAAAGTTCCTCAGTGAACCAAGGTTAGTGATTCTTGGCTTTTTACAAATCCAAGTAATCATATTCAATGGCTCATTGCTTGTTGAGCTCTTTCAAGCTCATTAGATAAGTTAGATTAGAGCTTATAGTTTGCCCACTCACAACATACCACTGAGCAATTCAGTGGTATTACACCATTTCCATAAGCTCTAACAAGCTCATTAGTGGTCTAGAGCTTATGTAGCTTAGCCTCATGTGAAGCTGACCTACTACACTATTAGACTCAGTGCTTAGATTATCCCTTGTAGCTTATTCACTAGGGCTGCAACATGCTTTTTGTGTGTCCAATTTCCTGAACATTTAAGAATCATACCATATCACTCAGGAAATGAAGGTTTTTCATAAGCTTCTAAAAAGCTCATCAGTGGACCCCACTTGATGAGCTTTGGCTTTTTGGAAAGCTAAACACCTCATCTTGCAACTCCAACTTTTATTTTGCCTTTTTGAGCTTAACCCGTCAGCTGAATTTGGCCAAACATAAGGTTGCAGGGGTGTTTGGATCTGAGTACTCAGGGAAGTGCTTATTTGCTTATTCTGAGCTTATAAGCTAATCCCTGTTCACTAGCTTGTACATATATGTATATAATACTTGTACAAATATATTTTATACTTTACTTTTAAGTATGAAGCTTATTATAGGTTCTTAGAAGCCTTCACTCAATCCAAGTTAAGCCTAAAAGGCTTAACTGTCTAAATCATAGGCTTGTACTCATAAGCACTCCTCAGTGCTTATTTTTGTTCATAAACACTTATTATACATGTACATAAATACCTTTTATCTTTTTACACCTTTGTATAGCTTTTTAAAGCTTATTCCAAGCTTATTACCCCACTGAGAGCCAAAAGCTCAACTGTGTGGGTAATAAGCCCACGATTTGCTTATTTCTAGATTATATAAGTTTTGTTTTCCTTTTATATGTATATTATATGTATTTATTTAGTTTTATAAAAAGAAAAACCAAAAAGAAAACCCCTTTTGAAGCTAAGTGATAGCTTCTATTTAGAAGTCTTATCACTTCTTTGCTTATTTAAGCTTTTTCACAAGCTCCTCAGAAGCTCAATACAAGATCATATCCCTTGATCTTTAGCTTTTTGAAATGACCTCCAACTCAGCTTTCTATATCAGTTTTCATTTTGAGCTTATTAGCTTATTTCATGAGCTTAATTTGCCCCTAAAGTTGACTGTATAGAGTGTTTGGTTGACTGTGAGAGTGGAATTGCTTATTTAAGCTTATAGCTTATTTCCCTTAGCTTATTTAGTTAATCTAGATTACTTTAGGTATATCTGACTTAGTTGTAGCTTATTTAACCATAGGTAGCTTATTTGTAGCTTTTAGCTTAGTAAAAATCCTAGTTTAGGCTTATAAGCCAACTGTTAAGCAAATAAGCTCTCACAGAGCTTATTTGGCTTTTATAAAAAGTTTTCATTTATTAAAGTTTAATATTTTACCTTAATGTACAGGTTTGCAAAAAGAAAAATGAAAAATAAAATAAAAAATCAAAAATGGGTGTGGGTGGGATTCGAACTCAGGACCTCTCGCTAGTAACATGTATTAACCCCACACCCCTTCCAATAGCTCTGGGGCACCAGTTCCGTTATACCTTGCACCCTTAATGTATTTAACCCACTTTTGGCTGTTTGGCTTATGTGGACTGATAAGCTGATAACAGCTTATTGGGATAAGCTGGTGTGCCCAACTTATTTTTCCTAGCTTCTTCATAAGATTTTATACTTTCTGTAATTTTTTCGTATTTTTTACTGTTCATCTAATATATATAATAATTAATATAGTTTCATTAGGTTTTAGGAAATACTAAGTAATATAATTTTAAAACTGCTTATTTATAATTTTTATAAACTTTTTATATTTTTTATGGGTTCCTGAGATGATTAGGAAGTTTTATAAAAAGTTTTGTAATTTTATAAATAAGTCTAGTATGTATAATAATTAATTTTTAGTTTAATTAGTCTAATGAATAAATAAAAGATTTTAATTAAGTTTTCTTATCTTTGTATATTAAATATAGTTTTTATATTTTTCTTAGCTTCTTATTAGTATATTATAATTATGTAAAAAGTTTTAGATTTTTGTTTGCTTATTTAGTATATATAATAATTTAATAATAATATTAGTAATTAAATAATAGTAAATAATTAATAATAAATAGAATATTTGTATAATAAATATATTTTTAGTTTCAAAATTTCTTTTATATTACTTTTAACTTTTCTAAATTTTTGTTTTATTTATTTAAGTTTATTTTACATTTTCTTATTTTTTATGTAAATTAATAAAGAGTAAATAAATAGTTTTAATTAATAATAATTAAGTACATAGTATAAAAATAAGTTTTAATATTCTAATAATTTTCTTATTATTTTAGGATTCCAAAAATATAATTTTCACATTTGTGAGAGTTATATTTGACGGTATTCACTTTTTATTTTGTTACAGTTACGTAAGTGTTACGTAATCGTAAGCGTTTTAGGTTTCTAGGTTTTCTTATTAATATAATAATAATATTATAAATATAGTTAGTTATTTTATTTTCTTTTAATTTGCATTTAAGCCGTTAAGGCATGCAAATTCCCTCTTTGGGAAAGTTTTGTTTTATTCGTTACGTTTACGTTTATTTAAAACTAAACGTACGTTTGTAAATACATTAACATTTTAGGGTTTCTGATTGCACGTTTCTTAAACGATCTAGCTGTGACAGAGCTATTACTATTCACATTCCAGTGTTAGTCATTCAGATTCCCATTTTTCTAAATACATATTATTTCAACACATTACAAGTCATGGTACTATCACGCACACCTCGTTGGGACATAACGACCCGGGGATGTACTTTTCTGTACTTAAGACCCACGGAATAACTTTGCTAGTTCCTCCCGGGCTCCATTTAGATGTTACGGTTGACCGTTCACAAGCGGTTGGCTTGTGTGACAAATAGGTGACGGTTCGGGAGGAATCAAAATTTGGCGCCGCTGCCGGGGAGGCTGTGCTACGTATTATGACTTGTATTTTGTATTTTGTTGAAATTCCTATCCTTGTTTGTATATTATACTATATCATTCAACTTCCGGGCTGTCAGGGCACATTTATTACAGTTAATTATTCACAAGTAATTAGCTTGCGTGGTAAACCTGACACAAGCCTGGGAGGTAGTGATTACTTATACTGTATCATATTTCTTTTCAATAAAACAATATAAAATACAAAAATATTTTATGGTTGAAATCTATTTTGTGCTTTGATTTACATTTGACTGTCAATTTTCCTAATCTTGATATTCCTAGGTCTAAATTTTGGCTAAACACCATGTTTACACTAAAAAAGGATTTACTGTGCTTAGTATAATTCCTGGAATGTGATAGATTAGGTTTAAATCAGTTTCATGTATTGATAATCTCATTTAGGTTTTCTTTTTAGCCATTATTTTGTACATATATATATAAATCTAAAAATACAAAAACATTATAAAATACAAAAGACTAAAAATAATCTCCTTACCTTATATCTTCATAATTCTGTGAGTGAACCCCACTCCAATTTCTCGTCAAATCATTTTCACTTTTCTTACCCCTTTCTAACACCTAAGTGTGGGGGTGTGCCCCACATTTCGTACATAGATTTATAAAACGTTGAGAAAATTGTAAATAGAAAAATAAAATAATTGTTGTATTACCCCACTTAGCTTTGAATATTGAGGACAATATTCATAATAAGTGTGGGGGGGAATTCTGGCGAATTTGATCACTTTTATACCTTTGTATGCCCTTTTCCCCTAAAAATGACCAAAATTTAAAAAAATTTTCATTTGGTATTAGTGTTTTGCACTAAATACAACAAATGGTTATTAGTCCACCATGTCTAATCCACACAAGGACTGGCTAATCCAGGAGCAAACGGCTCTTGGTAAAGATATCTCAAATCCGTTTATGGCTGGCATATTGCCCAAAATTGTATGGTTCCTCAACTCTCCAAAAACAAATGAGTTGGCTAGCCCGCAAGATTATGGCTTGTGGTAAAGGCCGTGGAAAAACCATAATTGGTAATCAGCTCACCAAGATGTTGACTATTCCATCAAGAGTTGGCTAGTCCAGAAGCAAACGGCTTTTGGTAAAGACAAATCAAATCCGTTGACAGCTGGTGGTTTGCTCAAAATCACACGGTTATCAGGTGTACCACAGTTCTTACACCTGGCTACTCCAGAAGTGATGGCTTTTGGTAAAGAGATGAAATCCATTAATTTTTCATAAAAGATTGCTAGGGACTAGCAATAGTTTAGTGTGAGGGATTGATGAGTGTCTAAATACACATCATTTTATACCTATTTGAACCCACAAAAACAACCAAAAACACACAAATGACTCACAAAATGTTACAAATTCATCACAATGTGTTTTATATGTGATTCAGGTACAAAAGATTGAAAAACAAGTGAAAACTGATAAATTTCACAACAATTGTCGTTTTCAGTCCCTGGAATTACACAAAATGGCAAAACTAGTCCCTGAATGTTTAAAATGAATGAAAAGTCAACTTAAGTCCTTGGGAAACCAAAAATGTTCACAAAACATCCCTGGATAAAAGTTTACACAAACTGGCAACTTTTACCCCTCAAGTATCAAAATTGGCAAAAATGGTCCCTGGGTATTTTAAAATGGAAATTTTCACATATTACCCTTGAACTATTCATGAATATACAAAATGGAACAATTTTGATAACTTTGGGAAATTTACACCTTTAGTCCCTCAAAATCCAAAAATTACATTTTAGGTCCTTTTAAGTTTTTAAATGCAAAAAAATATACTTTTGGTCCTTGTGTAATTATGTTATGGCAGGTTTGGTCCCTCTAATGAAGTTTGGAAAGTTGGCAAGATTGGTCCTCAAGTTTGGCAGATTTACAACTTAAGTCCTTGGGCTTATTACTAATAAAACTAAACCGGACCCTTACTTATTATTACCCCAAAACAAATCCAAACCCAAACACAACACCCAGTCCACCACTTTGGCCCAAATTCCATACCCAGCCCACTCCCTAATAATATAAACCACGGGGTCAAATAGTCAACACCCCGCCCAAACCACCTCCATTGTAGCACCTTCTCCCTCACCCCTGTAATCACCAAACCAGGGTGGTTTTCACCACCTCATCACCCCCTAGCTCATCACCCTACTCCTTTCCACCTCTCAACCCTATCCCACACCTCATTTAATGCACTCCACACCACTTTTTCCCTCCAAATCAAATCACCACCTCTGTTTTCTTCTTATACCCCCAACTTGACCCCCAAGCCTTAATAAACCACCTCACCATGTCCCCTCCACCTCTACTAATGTCCATAATGCATTAATTGCAATGAAACCGCCTCAGTTGTCAAATAGGACTTTGGCGCCAAAATCTGTTTTGAATGGCTGAGATCAATTGGACTATTTCAAGGGTCAAGATTAAAGCCAATGACTTATGAGTGGTCACCAAGGCTTTCAGAGGCTATAAAAGAGAGAAGAAACCCAGAGGAGAAACCACCTTGGCCTTAAGCCAATGTCACTTAGATTAGTTTAATCATGTAGTGTAAATTTTATTGCTTTCATTTACTTTAAATGTCATTTACTGTTTTAACTAGTGTAATGAACTCAAGTAGTGTAATGGAACATCTGTTCTCAGTTTTAAATACAAGTTTCTTTTATAATTCAAGTTTTCATAATTGTCTTTAAATTTCTTGTCATTTAATTTTCTTGTTTGTAGTTGATTATAATGGACTCTCTAGCTCACTTAAGCTCCTCACAAAGCTTATTTAAGCTTTTAGATACTTTAATCAGTTGTAGTCTTTAAATATCCAAAAATCATAAAAAATAGAGAAAAATATAAAATAATACAAAAATCAGTTACTATGGAGATACAAGCTGGAGCAGGGCAAATTCTTGATGGCCCTTGGTTTAGTAGCTTCATGGGAAGCTGTTAGGATAGATAGAGTTAAATGGTTTCATGGTTTTCAGTTCATCTCACCATGTAAGCTTTTTCTATAAATTTTGCATTTCTTATTTATAGTCTCTTATCTGTCTTGATTATCATGTTTAAGTGTTTACCTGTTGTTGTTTAATGATTTTATAGCTTTATATTAGTTGTTTAGGTTTTAGAATTTGATTGGGCTTAAAATTACATTTTGACTATCTCATGTTTAATTTTTGATGATCATAGTTTAAACCTAGTGTGACTACTTGTTTAAGCTTTTAAGGCCTTAATTTAACCAATGAAAGCCTGTGGATTTGATAAAATTGATATAGATAGTCTCATGTAATGATAAGCTTAATTTAGTTATAATTAAGGTGTGTTTGGTTTTGCTGATTTAGTAGTGTTTAGATGAGACTAAGTTGTTGTTCTTGGTTGATATGTATTATACTAAGTTCTTTGAGGATTGACAGTCCATCAAACCTATTGCATAATCATACAAAAGTCAAAAATCAATATCTTGGATCCTCATGTGAACACTGTTATGATTTGTAATGCCATACCCACCATATCTGTTTTAAAGTTGTTTCTTTGTGTTTATTTCATGTTCTTGTATCTTATTACATGTTAATCAGCCATTAAATTCAGATCAAAGTTGATCAAAGTCAACTTTGATCATAAACTCAAAAAGTCAAAAGTTAGTTTTTCAGGTTTTTGATTAAATAGATAATTTTGTGTAGGATTTATTATTTAGTTTCATAACTTGTGTTTGTGATATGTTTTAGTTTAGCTGCTCATCTTATTGTATGAATTTTGTTAATTTTTGTTTAGCTTATTTACTAGCTTTTTATTGTGCTTATACTTGTATGTTTTTGCCCTGTGCACAAGTTGGACTGTCAAGTTCATGAGCTTGTTAAAGTCTCATGACTTGACCCAACTTGTTGCTCTTGGCTTATTTGTTATGTTTTAGTACCATAGTTGTTATTTGTTAGCTTATTTTTCTGTCATTAGCTTATTTAGATAGCTTTTCAACCCCAACCTTTTTTGTAACTCACCACTCATCACACTGAAGCAAACAGTGTGATGAGTTGATTTCACAAGCTTCTAAAAAGTTCCTCAGTGAACCAAGGTTAGTGATTCTTGGCTTTTTACAAATCCAAGTAATCATATTCAATGGCTCATTGCTTGTTGAGCTCTTTCAAGCTCATTAGATAAGTTAGATTAGAGCTTATAGTTTGCCCACTCACAACATACCACTGAGCAATTCAGTGGTATTACACCATTTCCATAAGCTCTAACAAGCTCATTAGTGGTCTAGAGCTTATGTAGCTTAGCCTCATGTGAAGCTGACCTACTACACTATTAGACTCAGTGCTTAGATTATCCCTTGTAGCTTATTCACTAGGGCTGCAACATGCTTTTTGTGTGTCCAATTTCCTGAACATTTAAGAATCATACCATATCACTCAGGAAATGAAGGTTTTTCATAAGCTTCTAAAAAGCTCATCAGTGGACCCCACTTGATGAGCTTTGGCTTTTTGGAAAGCTAAACACCTCATCTTGCAACTCCAACTTTTATTTTGCCTTTTTGAGCTTAACCCGTCAGCTGAATTTGGCCAAACATAAGGTTGCAGGGGTGTTTGGATCTGAGTACTCAGGGAAGTGCTTATTTGCTTATTCTGAGCTTATAAGCTAATCCCTGTTCACTAGCTTGTACATATATGTATATAATACTTGTACAAATATATTTTATACTTTACTTTTAAGTATGAAGCTTATTATAGGTTCTTAGAAGCCTTCACTCAATCCAAGTTAAGCCTAAAAGGCTTAACTGTCTAAATCATAGGCTTGTACTCATAAGCACTCCTCAGTGCTTATTTTTGTTCATAAACACTTATTATACATGTACATAAATACCTTTTATCTTTTTACACCTTTGTATAGCTTTTTAAAGCTTATTCCAAGCTTATTACCCCACTGAGAGCCAAAAGCTCAACTGTGTGGGTAATAAGCCCACGATTTGCTTATTTCTAGATTATATAAGTTTTGTTTTCCTTTTATATGTATATTATATGTATTTATTTAGTTTTATAAAAAGAAAAACCAAAAAGAAAACCCCTTTTGAAGCTAAGTGATAGCTTCTATTTAGAAGTCTTATCACTTCTTTGCTTATTTAAGCTTTTTCACAAGCTCCTCAGAAGCTCAATACAAGATCATATCCCTTGATCTTTAGCTTTTTGAAATGACCTCCAACTCAGCTTTCTATATCAGTTTTCATTTTGAGCTTATTAGCTTATTTCATGAGCTTAATTTGCCCCTAAAGTTGACTGTATAGAGTGTTTGGTTGACTGTGAGAGTGGAATTGCTTATTTAAGCTTATAGCTTATTTCCCTTAGCTTATTTAGTTAATCTAGATTACTTTAGGTATATCTGACTTAGTTGTAGCTTATTTAACCATAGGTAGCTTATTTGTAGCTTTTAGCTTAGTAAAAATCCTAGTTTAGGCTTATAAGCCAACTGTTAAGCAAATAAGCTCTCACAGAGCTTATTTGGCTTTTATAAAAAGTTTTCATTTATTAAAGTTTAATATTTTACCTTAATGTACAGGTTTGCAAAAAGAAAAATGAAAAATAAAATAAAAAATCAAAAATGGGTGTGGGTGGGATTCGAACTCAGGACCTCTCGCTAGTAACATGTATTAACCCCACACCCCTTCCAATAGCTCTGGGGCACCAGTTCCGTTATACCTTGCACCCTTAATGTATTTAACCCACTTTTGGCTGTTTGGCTTATGTGGACTGATAAGCTGATAACAGCTTATTGGGATAAGCTGGTGTGCCCAACTTATTTTTCCTAGCTTCTTCATAAGATTTTATACTTTCTGTAATTTTTTCGTATTTTTTACTGTTCATCTAATATATATAATAATTAATATAGTTTCATTAGGTTTTAGGAAATACTAAGTAATATAATTTTAAAAGTGCTTATTTATAATTTTTATAAACTTTTTATATTTTTTATGGGTTCCTGAGATAATTAGGAAATTTTATAAAAAGTTTTGTAATTTTATAAATAAGTCTAGTATGTATAATAATTAATTTAGTTTAATTAGTCTAATGAATAAATAAAAGATTTTAATTAAGTTTTCTTATCTTTGTATATTAAATATAGTTTTTATATTTTTCTTAAATTCTTATTAGTATATTATAATTATGTAAAAAGTTTTAGATTTTTGTTTGCTTATTTAGTATATATAATAATTTAATAATAATATTAGTAATTAAATAATAGTAAATAATTAATAATAAATAGAATATTTGTATAATAAATATATTTTTAGTTTCAAAATTTCTTTTATATTACTTTTAACTTTTCTAAATTTTTGTTTTATTTATTTAAGTTTATTTTACATTTTCTTATTTTTTATGTAAATTAATAAAGAGTAAATAAATAGTTTTAATTAATAATAATTAAGTACATAGTATAAAAATAAGTTTTAATATTCTAATAATTTTCTTATTATTTTAGGATTCCAAAAATATAATTTTCACATTTGTGAGAGTTATATTTGATGGTATTCACTTTTTATTTTGTTACAGTTACGTAAGTGTTACGTAATCGTAAGCGTTTTAGGTTTCTAGGTTTTCTTATTAATATAATAATATTTTATAAATATAGTTAGTTATTTTATTTTCTTTTAATTTGCATTTAAGCCGTTAAGGCATGCAAATTCCCTCTTTGGGAAAGTTTTGTTTTATTCGTTACGTTTACGTTTATTTAAAACTAAACGTACGTTTGTAAATACATTAACATTTTAGGGTTTCTGATTGCACGTTTCTTAAACGATGTAGCTGTGACAGAGCTATTACTATTCACATTCCAGTGTTAGTCATTCAGATTCCCATTTTTCTAAATACATATTATTTCAACACATTACAAGTCATGGTACTATCACGCACACCTCGTTGGGACATAACGACCCGGGGATGTACTTTTCTGTACTCACGTACTTTTTCTGTACTTAAGACCCACGGAATAACTTTGCTAGTTCCTCCCGGGCTCCATTTAGATGTTACGGTTGACCGTTCACAAGCGATTGGCTTGTGTGACAAATAGGTGACGGTTTGGGAGGAATCATAAGTCCCACAAAATACCCAAAAAAAAATGCCGACTCCACTAAAAGAAATATAATAAAATAATTAAAAAAAAAGGCACATGTGATTGTAATGGCTAAATGCCGAACGAGGACGAATAACACGAGGCATAGTACAACACACCGCGTCATTCGTGCGTTGTTCGGTCAAATGGCAATGAACAACATGCCCACGCCGAGCACTCTTAGAGCAAAAATGTAAGTGGCAATTCACCAAACTTGGTCATGCTAGAAATCAATAGATATTGTTCCACATTAAATTCCCAATAGTTGTCTAAAAGCTCAGCTAATTATGTGATCTACCAGTTCAAAATGCTAAGTTGCCGAGTTGTGGAGCTCACCAGTGGCGCAAACGAATGAACGAAAGCCCTGTGCGAAAACTTATACAATAGCTAATGAGTAAATGCTACACATTACCAACGTACTTTCAAGTTTGTGCCAACTTGAAACACGTACTATTTTATTCAATGACTTCAACAACATACTTTCAAATTTTGTTTCGACTTCACCTATACGACCTGCTAAACTTGCATCGCTAGTCCTTTATACTAACGACCGTTAGTAAATAACTTAAAACTTGGTTTTCTTACGTTTTCGTCCGTTTCTAACCGTTTTAAACATTTTCATCTGTTATACATGTTTTTGTTCATTTTTATACGTCTTCATCCGTTTTTGCAAGTTCTCGTCTGGTTTTATAAGTTTACGTCTGTTTTTACATGTTTCATCAATTTTTACATGTTTTCGTCCGTTTTACACGTTTTCATTCGTTTTTACACGTTTTCGTTCGTTTTGCATGTTTCGTCTGTTTTAGACATTTTAGTTAGTTTTTGCTCGTTTTCATCCGTTTTTACACGTTTTCGTCCGTTTTTTACGTTTCGTCCATTTTTACACGTTTTTATTTTTGCACATTTTCATACACTTTCACATTTTTATTCATTTTTGCACGTTTTCGTCCGTTTTTACACCTTTTTCGTTGTATTTGCACGTTTTCATTTGTTTTTACACGTGCAAAAATGGATGAAAACGTGTAAAAATGGATGAAAATGTTAAAGAAGTACTAAAACGTGTTAAAATGAATGAAACGTGCAATACGAATGAAAACGTGTAAAAATGGATCAAAACATGTAAAGGTGGACGAAAACGTGTAAAAGTAGACGAAAACGTGTAAAAACGGACGAAAACGTAAGAAAACCAAATTTTAAGTTATTTACTAACGGCCGTTAGTATAAAGGACTAACGATGCAAGTTTAGCAGGTCATACTGGTGAAGTCGAAACAAAATTTGAAAGTATGTTGTTGAAGTCATTGAATAAAATAGTATGTGTTTCAAGTCGGCGCAAATTTAAAAATACGTTGGTAATGTGTAGCATTTACCCATAGCTAATTGGCTACAATTAGCTACATAAAAATTATAGCTAATATATTCCCTTATATATATATATATATATATATATATATATATATATATATATATATATATATATATATATATATATATATATATATATATATATATATTAGGTGTTTCAAAGCTGTTGAATATAGATTACTCAGTTGCGATGATTTCTCATACCGAGTGTTTATCAATAGACTTTAAGATCATTGTGCTTTTTCTACGTCGGTATACATGACCAATCTGTTGTAACATGATTAAATATTTAGAAAAAGTAAAACTTATCAGGAATACACGTTGTAAGCTGAGATTATGCAAAAATTAAATCAGCCACACATCATTGTAGCTTGTTTGTTAACATTTACTCATTTTTTTGAAAAATCGTACGCGTTCATGTCTAGATTGCCCCAGCACACATTGTGGACATAATAGAATAGTTAAGTGTGCCTCTCTTATTCGGTGAGTGAGAAAGTTGTTTGGTACCAAGAATATAGGTGCTGCATGGTTCAATTCAATCCTGAGTGGGCCAACATCAAAGATATAGTCCTTTCATTCAGCGTCAAAGATATGTGATCATTTTTTTTTTCATGTTGTACTTTGCTACCTACTCATGATAATTAATACGTAAGTTTTTCTTCTTTTTACCCTTTTATATTTTTTTTCATGTTGTACTTTACTACCTACTCATGATAATTAATAAATTTTTCTTATTTTTACCTTTTTATATTTTATACGAATTATTTTTGAAAAAAAAAAACAAGAATGTAAGATTAGTTAAAAATTATTACAACACGTTTCATCTACGCTTTTGTTAAATTAATATATCAATCATGTCAAAACTTTTGTTATATTACATATTTTATAAAGTGCTAAACAAAAAAAAAAGTTCACACTCGTAATCTTTTTTTTTTTTTTTTTTCAAGACGGTTGTCAAACAATCTGTTTCATTCAGAATCATAATCATTCAGTTATTTTGAACCATTCAGTACTTTTGATTCATTCAGTGCTAAATCATAGTTTTTATCAAACAGCCCCTTACTTTGCATATATTTTTGGCCATAGTTTGCATATATTTGTTGCCGTAGTTTGCCTATATTTTTGGCGAACACGTTAAATATTGGGTACATAAAAGCTTGCACGATTACTATTTACTAATTCTTTATATCTAACTTTTAGTTAGCTATCTATTGAAAACAACTTTAGATTGATAAAGTCCCGTTAATACGGGAAATGGACTTAAGATGTGTAGATGACCACGGTCGGGTTGACATGTATATCCTGTCGAAGCAAGCTGAACCATAAAAGCATGCAGCGAACAAAGGTTACTTAAGAGTAAAGCAAGTAAAACTAGATTTTTAGGCCCCAATCTCCAAAGACCTTCGATTTCTAAGGCCTTATATCTATATTTAATTATTTACATTACATAATAGGTGTATCTCATTTCTTGAAAATTCAAGAATCTTGAAAACTTAAAATTTATTTAAGAAAACACACGATTTAAGGAAACACACAAAAATATAAAAGTTGACTTGAAAATATATATTATAAAAATTGTCTCGAAAATACATGAAACTGAAACACGGTTTATTAATACTAGACGAGTATAAGTGCATAGCAACGGGATTTTAAAGTGACATAGAGTTACAGTTATATTTTGGTTAAGTGTATTGTGCAACATTTTGTGTAACCAAAATATCACTAAAATTATCTGCTGTTATAAAATCTCGTTGCTATGCACGGGTAATTGTCTAGCATATATAGTCGGTCATTTTTTATTTATTTTATTTTTTATTATTTTTTTTTATCGTCTTTAAAGATACGAGTATGCAAGGCCCCGATTAACAGATAAATGCTACTAATCGAAAATCTTAGGCCTTTTATTTTTACATTTTTAGCCTACAAGTTTTTTAAATAAAAGGTAAATTTTTACATAAAAAAAAAAATAATAATAATAATAATAATAATAATAATAATAAAAAAGCCGCAAAAACTAATAGAAGCTCGTTTAAAACGTGGTTGAAAGATTGTTATCAATAACCATTTAACATTTGCATTAATGAATCGACGGTCAGCTTTTCTACAACAAAAAATATATATTGAAAAGATATTTGTATTAATGATGATATTAAACAATTAAAAGATCGTGTTTTCTTCTTTAAAAAATACTAGCAGGTCCTCGCGCGATACAGCTGCGGGCACCTTATAATTTATTTTTTTCGATTAATAATTTATTTTATTTGTATGTTTTTTGGCAATAGCTTTACTGATTAGTTTTTTATGCCAAAAATTTGATAAAATTTTGCTTTGTTTGTATTATTTTATTTATTATTTATTTTATGTTTTTATTTAGTAGTTTGCTTGGTTTGTACAATATATGAACATATTTTAGTTTATTATGTTTTTTTTGACAATAAATTTACGGATATCAAAAATTTCATTTAGCTAGTGTCCGTTCGGGCTCGAGCCCATTTGACCAGTGCCCATTCAGGCTCGAGCACATTTGGCCCATTGCCCGTTCGAGCTTAAAAATTTGTATAATATGGTTTATTATTTGTATTAGTGACATTTAATGCAGGAATTGTGTTTAAGTTGGTTGTACAATATGCTTGATAATTTGTATTTCTTATGTAAGGGGTGTTTTAATAAAGATATTAATTGTATTTATTGACTATTTAATTAATTGTATTTAATATATATAATGATCAATTTTAAGTCATTAATTTTCAATTTTAAGTCATTAATTTTAAATTTTAAGGGCAAAAAATGTCTAATTGTGTTGAATCACTTGTACTTTTAGCATTAAAATGTGTAATGCTTAATTTTAAGTATTCTATAAATAGTAGGTATTCATGCTTTATAATATAGTATGATTAAGATATTGTATTTAAGGACGTCTTAATTTCTCTGCAAAAGAAATTGCTAACAAAATAATTGTAGAACCAAAATTCGAAAAAAAACTCGCCGTTTGTCAAAATAGGAAATATGATGTTAATATTGACAATGAAACTATAAAAAGCACTTAAGGGTACGTTTGGTAGAGAGAAATTTAGAGAAATGAAATGAGATAGAGAATATAAATAAAGAGAAATGAAATTGGTGGAGAATTTTTGTTAAATCCAGTGTTTGGTTGCCAAAGAGAGTTTATAGAGAAATCAAGAAAAAAAATAACATTTTCCAGTTTGAAAACTACTATCCTTAGAGAAAAAAACTGAATTATATAGTGATAATAAATTCATTTTATATAAGTGACAACTCTTTAAATTTAAATACGGAAGATGAAAACGTTTTATGAATCACTTTAAACAAAATTTCAAAAATTCCAACTTTGACAAGAATGATGAGTGGATCTGGGATATTTGCAAAAAATAAAAAGTACCAATTCTTAAATTATTTATAAAACTCACAAAGCACAATAATCTAGAAATATGATGATGGTGGAAGGCATACAAATTCAATAAGCTTGATTCTTGGAAGAAATAGTTGTACTATGAAAAAAGGAGCTTCAATGCTAAAAGATATAGAGCTAGATCTGAAAGTTTTTTCAAATTATTGTTGTTGAATGTGCATGTATCGTGACATTAACCTTTTATACCTAACATTTTTAACAATAAAATATTTGAACTCTCCATGTTGTAGTTTTTGAAGATTCAATTTCCATTCTAAAATGGATGGAAATCATATTACAAAGGATTGTATTCTCGAGAAATTAGATATCTCCATTCCCTCTTTTCTCAGATGTACCAAACAAGAGATTTTATCATATTTCCAACTCTCAACTCTTATTTCTCGCTACCAAACATACCCTTGAAAGAGACTTTGAGAATTGATTATTATACATTGTTGAAAAAGCTATTTAATCGCTTGAATACATTTGAGTATTTGACCAATCAATAGTGTATGAAGGTATTTGTACTTTTCTATTTATAGCATTGAAAAATTAAAGTCACTACACGCTAGAAGATATTTTTCTTAAGCTTGACTGTTCTTTAAGCCATAATAATTGTTCGGATATTAACGGCATAGATTTATTTCTCGGAACTAAGAGTTTTGAGAGAAAATTTACTTGTAGAAAGTGCTATACATATTGATATACTTAACTATATCATAAATCC
This sequence comes from Artemisia argyi, assembly GCA_030686995.1. Taxonomy (NCBI): domain Eukaryota; kingdom Viridiplantae; phylum Streptophyta; class Magnoliopsida; order Asterales; family Asteraceae; genus Artemisia; species Artemisia argyi. The sequence goes on from CM060691.1 coordinate 50,952,685, forward strand.
AAATTATTTCCCTAATATTTATATTGCGTATAAAATAATGTTAATCGTTTCGACGACAGTTGTTTCAACGTAAAAAAGGTTTACAAAACTAATGTTAATTAAGATTTCCCATTAAAAAAAATAATAAATAAATAAATAAAATAAAAGCCAAAAAAGTTTTTTTTTTTTTTTTTTCTTTTTTTTTTTTTTTTTTTTTTAACTACTTTTCGGCAAATAGTTTTGATAGAAAGAGTCGTTTTAAAGCTTCACTTTAGGCTTCATAGAAGGTTGGGCCTCCTAACAGCAAACATGTTCAAGTACTAAACTCATGTGGGTATAATATGAATATATGATCACGGATCAATAAGATTAAGGCACATGAAGAGATTGATCAAAGAAATGTCAAGAATCTCTATATGGCATTCGTTAATCATTCAAGCTAAAAGGAATAATCAAACGGGGAAGAAATAACTAACACGATTGGGAAGCCTTTTTTTTATTTTTATTTTTTGGATAAAACAAGACGTGATCAAGTTATTACTGTAACAAATAGTCAAGTGACAATCTCAAACAAAGACTCGAATATATTAATCAATATGTTGGAACTCACTAATCAATGCTTGAGATAAGTTAGTGATTATGAGGGTTACAACTTGTAGGAAAAAAAGAATTGCAGCAAACATGATATTTCTCATGAATACTTTATACTAGCAAACGCAGCGGATTTAAACAAATACAACTTTTTTAAGTTGAGATCTTATAAAATTTAGTATAAGATAATAAGTATATGAATAATTTGTGGTCAAAGCTATAAACAATCAATGTACTAAAAATGACTCACGTATTCAATTAGACGGACACAATGTTCTATTGGGTTAATCTATAGTTTTAGTCTTTTAGAAGATAAGTCGTTATTTTACTAAACTTAAAAGATGCAAGAATATAAAGTTGTATAATTATAGGGGGCTAAATTAACATTTCACTAAACTTAAGGGGTTGTTTTGTGATGTTTTCGAAAACTAATGTTCACGAACAGTAGTTTTAAAGTCCATACAAATTACTTCATCCGTCTCAAAATTATTGTCATGAGAGAGAAATTATAAAATTTAATAAAAGTGGTGTCACTTTAATTTTCAATCACTAAAATGAAATTTTCCTTCAGATTCTCTAGTTTTTAATTAATAAGAAAAGTGAATAATTATTTTGAAACATACTAAAAAAAGAAATATGAGCAATAATTTTGAAACGGAGAAAGTATATTTTAAATTGGATTTATATTTTCATTTACAAACTATAGAAAAGGTTCCACCTAGTGGTTCTAGATCTATTTTCCATTAGCCAAACTTACAATTTTTCCATAATAGACAAACATAAAATGATTAAGTAAGAAATTGGTCTTTGACCTACAATACCATCTAGATCTTCCTAAACTTTGAATAATGATTTAATACTCATGAAGACGAGCGCCTACAAAAGCTTTATTGAAAATATTAAAAAAGTTTTCTTAAAAAAAAAAAAAAGTTGCGTGTCAAGAATAAAGTTTTCTTTGAAGAAAAAAATATAAGGTGTGCTTTTTTCAAACATAACAAGGAAAACTTTATTTAAGGTGCGCTTTTTTTAAACATAAAAAGTATAAACCTATTGCAGAGACAACGTTTATTCTCTATACAGATGTATAATATATATTGTTCTTTTACATTGTGAGAACCAAATTAATCGAGCTAAAGTTAATAAAGAATAGAAGTAAACGAACAACAAAATTCATGGAAATTACAAAGATACAAAAATGCTTTTAGTTAGGTGGAGAAAGATCCTCATTTGTTTTCGTTTTGCCCCTGAGCATGTCGGTAAGACCACCTCTCATGATTCGTCTAAATCTTGTGTCTTCTGGTGAAGGTGTATTAAGGGTAACTGTGGGACCTTCAACTACATTTGGTGGTGGCGGAGGTGGTATTTCCACCGAATCCCTCTTTCCGAGCAGCCCACCTTCACCAAAGAAACTAGACACGGATGTTGGCAGCCCAAACTGAGTCCCCATCACTTTGCTGAAACTGTCAAATGTCCCACCTGATCTTTCCTTAACTATGATTTCTAGAGCTTCCTTGTGAGCTGGATCAAGGGCATCTATGTCTTTTAAGATGTTTTGTATAGTTGGCAGGAGCAGATCCCGGACACTGGCAGCTGATAGATCTGCAAGAAAGTCAAGAAATACATAAGAATGGAGCCCAGATTAAAAAGAAGCAAATGTTTCCAATTTTTGAAAGTAGCAAACCCGTAGCATCTAAAGCGCGGATTGCTTCACAAAATGCATTGGATCTATCACGGCGATGCACCATGTTGCTTGAAGGTAATTGAGATGCTGAGATATGAAATATCTTTGATAACAAATGTAACATTAGGTCAAAGAAACAATAGTTGTGATAATCTCAAGTAGGCTAATATTGAATATCTTGTCAACATATATCAATTGAATAACCATAATATGGATCAACATAATTATAGATGATTAAAGGATATAATCTCTTAGACCCTCCGTTGTGTGTGGTACAGCCACCACTAATGCACGAATAACTGCAATGACAGCTTCATGAGATCCATCTTCAAGAAAAGCATCCATTTGGACACGTATTTTGTCAACAATCTAACGGAAAAAGAATTCAGTCAGCCATATGCACAGAGAAATAAAAAAGAATATCAAAAATTCATGTAAATGAAAGCATCGATTTACCACATCCGTTTTGAAGTTTTGAGCCACAGTTCCAAAGGCATCAATACTGGCATACAACACATGTATGTCCGGTTCAGAGCCCAAAGTTACAAGCGCAGGTAAAACATGTGCTGAAACAACTTTTGCATCAACATATGGTACCTGTTTATATTAAAGAGATATAAAAGGCTCAAAAAAGGCACAGTGAAAAGTCAAAACAAAAAGTCAGCACCAAAGCAGACTTACAATTGCTCTCAAAAGATTGGCTGCATTGATTTTTAGATCCATGTTGGAGCTCACAACCATTTCCCATATGATATTGAAAACCAGATTATGGTGTTCTTCAAACAAACTGCACAACGATGGCACAGTGTAATCATGCAATCGCAACCAAATTATAAACTTTATGACAAAATTAATCAAAGAAACACGAACCACAGGAAACGGACAGAGTTGTAAACATCGGCACAATGCATTGCTGACTGACCCTCTTGTTCAGCGCTTTGAACCAAGAGATTCCTCAAGTATTCTGTTAACACTTCGTGCTTGCTAGAGGAGCCAAAGACACCTGCTAACAAAACTGGTAGGACACACAGCGTAGCTATTCTCTCATTTACAGCAAGTTTTGGTCTTAGAGCTGAAAAGGTGGGGGAAATTATTTTTAGATTAGCTAAGGATATATGTAGATAGATAAGACTAAAACCAATTAAACGTTCTACCTTTAACTTTTGACTGGGCTGCTGAAGGGAAGCATGACAAATCAGCGTCATCACCAACCGCCACCAAAAACACAGGCACCATAATACGCGTCAGATATTCATCCCCAAAACGTTTTGAAACTCCCAGCAAAAACTGATTTTGTGAAATTATTGAATTTAGGATATTGCTAAGCAGTTGTGGACATAAATAGAAATAGCAAGGGTGTGAAAGTTAGTTACACTTGAGATCCGGTTTCTCAAACTATCTTCCTTTTGAGGTAAAAGAGACACGATCTGAATCAAACTCGGAAAACAATCATCATGAAGCCATTCAAAAGTAGGCCAATCCGCATTACCCCTGTTACAAAAATGTAAACAAGCATTTAAAAACGTCTTCACAAGTATCTAAGTTTCAAACAAAGTGGAACTCACTCTGAATATTTTTGAAGCAACGGCATTGGAAAAGATTTTCCTACAGGATCTGATAGAGATGGATATGGACAAGTCTCAATAGTTATCTGGTGTACAGTTGGAAGTAATTCCAACAGTAACCGCAGTAACACATCAACAGTCCAACGTTCTCTTTCACCTAAAACATGGAAGTGTGACTCTACAGAATCTTCAACCCCTGAAAGAGGTGGACAAACCTGAAAACATACCATGTAAGGGACTAGATTTAGAAAAATACTTTTTGCTCAAAAAATGGTGACTAGTAATTCAAATTTTTATACCTCAATGGAGCTCAAGATGTGAGAAAGTAACACTCGTAAAATGTGATCCAACTTGTTTCCCCACTTCAGCAAAGCAGGAACTAGTTCTTTAATAGTTGTATCCACAACTACTCCGGATGGATCACAAACTAACTGGAACATCATTTCCTCCACCTGAAAACATAACAGCAATAAAATGTATCGAAGATAAAGAATATAATATCCTTTCAGTTTCGTTTCATTTTCTTTTCCTGTAAGTCACTATATTATGATCAGGGGAAAATGCTACATTCCCTAGACCATGTAGCTTACTTTGTAGAAATTCTGTCAAGTCAGAAAGCTTCTCCATGAGGCCTCGAAGCATTTTAAGTGAGGCTGACCTTGAAATATTTATCTGTATTTGGGAAGAGTGGAAGCAGCAATGCCAGATTACGTGCAGCAGCCTCGCGAACTACAGTTGCAGAATCTTCTATAAGCTGTTGGACGATAGATAGGATGAGAGAGTCTCGGATCTCTGGACGCACAAATTCTGCGAGCTCCCCACATGATTGAGCAACAAGCAGCCTCCGCTCCTCATACATATGATTAATCTGCATTGTGTAGAATATTTATTAAAACCTACAACTTTTGAGTTTGAGAAGACGAGAAGGAAAACGAAAATAAGCCTCACTTGCTCCCAACACTGGGGAAGCAACTCTGTTTCTGTCCGCATCTCTCCCACGTTCTTAGCAAGGGTGACACATGCCTGAATTAAAAATGAAAAAAGCTGCATTTATATTTTGCAAAATTTAAATTACATTATTGATTATACAATGTATGTATTCAAAAATCATACATCCATAATAATCCGTCTTTGTTTTTCATCTGGGCGCTTGATCAAGTTGAACAACGTATGAGTTAAGGAATCCCTTGTGTTGCTATCCGGATGACGCTCAATTGCACACATCATAAGGGGGAGAAGCTCCTGTAGGCAAATAATGTTCATTGTAATGTAAATGTATATCAAAGTTATACAAAACTTAAGTAGATAAGTATAAATAACCTCGCGATGATTAATAAGCACATAAGGAACAATTTTAGGTAGCGCGTCTGAAAGTATCTGAATGGTTCCAGGACCCTGAAAATATATGTTGCAATGTTGCATACATAAGATTGATATAATGAGCTTTATAAATTCTAAGCACTGATGTCAAAGTTTACCTTCTTCTCAGAATCACGTTCAACAGAAGGAGTGTTTGGCTCCGAAAGCAACCCGTTATTGGTTATGACCGGGACAGCATTGTCTTTCAGGACATTCTCAGTAGCACCAGTAACATCATGATCATCTGATTTTGAAGTACCATCTATGTTTTGGATACTCATATTCTGAGACTCCGAGGAATCTGAACATTCAGACGGATTACCAGTTGAAATTGGTAACATATCATCTTCACATAACATAATTACTTCATCTTTCTTATCAGTTACTTCTTCCACACTATGTACAGATCCTACAGGTTGAGCATCACTGGATTTTGCAGCACTTAGTCTCTCAATTTCCTTTTGTAGCAATCGTATTTCTTCCTTGTAGCTTTCTAAGGACGGTGTTTGCCTATCTACATCCCCAGATGTTGCATCTTCTGTTGGTTGAGCGCCTTCCATGTGTTTTTTTAGTGAGGTTATTTCAGCTTTGCAGATAGTTAATTCTTTTCTTCGTTGTTCCAGTGACTGCTTTAGATCTTGAATCTAAAAAGCGTAACAATGAGTAAAGAGTTCGTACATAATCGAATATAAGTATTCTTAATATGTTTGAAATACCATATTCTCTCTGTCCTTTATATCCCTCTGTAAACTCTCCAATGACTTCTTTAACGTCGCTGACTGGGCATCTGCCAAATCTCTGCTTCTCAACAATGATTGCTTTTCAAGTTTGAGCTTATCGTTCTCTTTGAGCAATGAGTCGTTCTTCTTAAGCATGGAAAACTTCTCCTGAAAAATTTACAGCATTATTTATTCCAAATAAACTTTAAGAAATTCACCACATTTCTTGACAGGTATTGTGATTATTAAACAAGCTTCTTCGAGAATTACCTCAGCTGCTTCTGTAGTAGATGAAAGGTACTGATAATAGTAATGGCGTAAAGCATCTGGCACAGATGCAGATGAGTTTTGCCAATCATCTAGATCCTGGTCGCTAACCTGCAGTAAGATTTTCAACTGTTTGATAAATCTTGATAGATACATGATTATTGCATGTTTTAGGTGAAAGCATTTAAGCACGCAGAGTGAGTTAATATATGACAGTAAAGAGTGTCAAACTGTTGCTTGCAATTATAACTCCTTCAATTTACTAGTGGAATACTTTTATCAGTAGGTTTCTTCTGGTTTAAATCGACTTGTTTGGCAAAAAGGATAGTGCCATCAGTTTAAGCTAAAGGTCACAGGTTTGAAGTGTGCGTGTGTGTGTGCCCTTAAGAGTTGAGACTACTGCCATGAATTGTGTTTAAACTACTAAATATGCAAAGCATGCATACCTATAACACGGGTTAATATATACAATGAATTAGGTAATACTAATTTAGAATGCAATGTGCTTATGAGAAAGGGAAAATTACAGCTCACATATTATTCATTTAACCCAAAGTTTGGTATACTTATAATAAAATATCTCAATAAGAATGTAGCTGGGTATATCGCATTCAGTCGAGCATGGTCTAAAAAGGCAGAAGACTACATTGTAGACCAAAGGTTATGGCTTCCAATCTTGTAACTTATGAAGTAAGAACACACAGAACTAGTTCTTTCACGTGTTTCTTCAAGAACCAAATAAGTCACCTGCGGCCATTTCTGAAAATATCTCAATTCTCGTTCATTGACATTATGTAAATTTCCCAAAATGTAGGCCGATTTGCTTTGTACAATGTATCTTGGTTTTATTATGCGACACTCTATAGCATAAATCTTTTTACAAAGGTTCAAAACTTCAACAAGACTTTTTCTCTGTTTTCCAAAAATTACCAGGCAAATACATTTGTTTATGATAATTCTAATTGAAGTGTTAAGTTTCAACAAGCTTTTATTATATTTATATTTTACTATTGGTGCTTGAAAATTAAAAAACCACTCCTGGTGATAAAAGGCTTGTGACTATTATCACTAAAATGTGTGATGTCTCAAGTTCAATTCCCATTTGGTGCACCAACCCTCATGTGGCCACGCCAAACTTCCCAAAAAGGGGAGGGCTTTACCCGGTTTGTGTGTGGTGGTGAGCACAAACCCTGTGGATTAGCCGGCCAAATTGACGAAAACCATGGTTACCCACCAAAAGAAAAGAACTTGTATTAAACTTTTAAAACTTAATCCGTTCCCACAGGCTTAGAAAACATGATAACGGAATGTAATGATCCATTCCATTACCTCATCTATTCGGCACCTTTGTCATTACAATCCAGCCAACTAAACAATCTACGACCTGCCATATCAGCTCAATAGTAACGCACCGAGTCTAGTTATGTTCAGTATCTCATCCTCCGGGAAAATTTCAGTCACAACTCTTCTTGGTAGCAGACGTCTGCTTCACAGGTTCATGGTTGCTTCATTCTCAAAGACTAGGGCTTTTACTTTCCTCTTCAGGCGTCAATCACTTTCAATGAACTCATTACAGATTACGGTTCTCGTGTAATTTTAAGCACCAATGACTTTATTGAAAGTAATTATGGCATGGAGAGAAAAGTAAAAAGACTTAGTAATATGAAAAAGAAACAGCCATGAGTGTTTGATATCAGAAACTCTTACTACCAAAAAGACTTTTCATTGAGATTTTCCCAGCAAATAAGAAACTAAACAAATAAGATTAACCAGTATATCAAATTATTAAAAAACTAATGGCCCTTGTATGACATAATTAAAAAACTATCCAGTATATCAAATTATTAGGGAACCATCTGAAGTGTCAATAGAGTTAGGAAATATTACTAGTTACTTTTCTATTTATTAGTTTCCCAATACACATTATGACCAACAAAATATGTACTGTGAGTATCAAACATGGCTAATATTTAATGAAGTTGTATATACCCACAGGCAACATGGGTGATATTCTTCTAAAAAACGGTGGTATTCAATTATTATTCTGTATATGCTTGTTCAAAAAAAATCAAATTGCATATGACTTTATATGCAAAACTAAATATCTAACCTGTTCTTTGACACAATTATCTGACCTTGTGACCTAGTCTTCCATGGAATAATATAATCAGGAGTACAGCCACTGGACTACACACTATGGTAACCAAAAGTTTCCTAGGGGCAAAAAAATTTCAAGATGATGACACATTCTTGATTAATGTTTTGAATCTTTTAACAAGTAGCATAAGGACACTGAACCAGATACATGCAAAGTATATTCCTTTGTTGAGCAAAACAACACATACCTCCTCATAGAAGGTCATGGCAGTCAAACGGTATCCTGCTAAGAGCAAATATTCCTTTACAGCACAATTTAGGTCTAGACGCTCTTTTGCCTTTAAAGAGCCCAAATCGGAGACTGTTGTCTCCCTACTTTTTTGAACATCTGATCCATTTTCTGCTTTAGCATCTGCAGAGATCACAATTTGCATATCTTAAAACAAGTAATTTCAGAAACAAAAAAATAAAAATAAAAAATAGTGATATTGTATGAAAGCAGACAGAAGTAGAATTGACTACAAGTGCTTTCATACAAAGTTTACAGTCCCAAAGAACATAGTCGCACACTGAATGAAAAGGGAAATGTGAGGAAATGACATGATGCTTGATCACCAACATATGAATGTTACGGAACATGATTCTTGTACTTTTATCAACTAGTCAAATGACTTGTAGTTGTAGAAGATCAGATCATGGCTAAATAGCATTTGTATTTATGTACATAAAGGTACTTTGCGCACAAGCGAAATAGATACAGCGCAAACAAATTAATTGTAAACAAAAGATGGACAGTACTGACCGCTTGATTCATCCAGTCTCGCCTCAGATTTCTTTTGCAACTCTGTCTTTAATTTCAGAATGTCTTCTTGGGCCAAACGATTCTCATAATCCCTGATTGCTAGTTTCTCCTCTAGTGCTTCTTTTTCCTCTAGAAGGCTCTGTGGGTCGGCAACTAGTTCATGTAAACAAAGCATATAAGCCTTCCGTACACATACATTAGCAACTAAAAGCATTATGGCTATCTAAAACAATAAGGATTATAATGACATCAACTATCAATTATTAACGTTAACAGTACTATCAAATTCTCAGATTTGAAGATACACAAATTGAGCTGCCAAAATCTTCTGTATAACTCAAAGTCAACTGTCCTAAAATTCTAGCTTTATCCATTCAATTCTCTTTACCACATTAACAGTGAAAGGATTTCTTTTAGTGCTGAATTGGAACAATACGATGAATATAGAAGAATATAGATATTAAGAATGCAACATAAAGTCACTAAAGCAATGCTGGTCTGGTTTGTGCCACAGACAGAGAGAGAGAGATAAGTGCTGGGAAATGGTAGCATAATTATGTATGTTTCTTTTCAAACAAAACTATGCCATTTTGCCGTGTACCATAGCATGAAGTTTGCCGTATACAAATATGAATGGCATAACAATCTATGCCAAGACACGATAAAAATTCTTCACAACAGAACCAAAATCAACATATAACAGCATTCTTAGAAAGTTCTAGCTTTATAACGGGAAACTACTGCTAAATGCAGAGATCACAAGTAATTCAACCCATTCCTAAATAATTAATTCTAACAACGAATACTGTTTAGATAACATACAATATCCACGCTCCTAAATGCCATTAAATGCATATAACTTCAAAGACAAATATACTCCATCCACAAAATAGACAATTGCACCTAAACAGCGTATGTTGTAATTCACACATCTAGGCTATGTTTGGCAAAACTAACACTTTAGTTTTATAAAAGCATCTCGTAATATAGTTGCAGCTGTAATTAAAAAGTGTAAAATGACATAAAAGCTAACCACTTCTTTTATTAGCATTTCGAATAGGAGTGTCTAAACAGAATCCAAAAGCTAAACGCTCGTTGCCAAACAAACATTATATTCTAAACGCTTACAACTATACGATAAACGCTCCAAAAGTCTCGCTGCCAAACACAACCCTAGTACAGCTTATAATTTTAGCTAATCTACTCATTCTTATAGAAGCAAATCCTACTAACTTCAAAATCACATCTAAACCACAATTAACCGCTAACAAAGAACGTCCAACAATTTTTCAGTAAAGTTCTACTTTTGCATGTCTCGCACAACTTATCATCATTTCTAATCTAATATTTCGTAGACGTAAACCCCTAAAAACTTCAAAATTACATCTAAACCACAAACAACCGCTAACAAAAAACGTCTAATAAATTCTCCAAAAACCTAATCTACGAATTCTTATAACATCGTTATTTCTAATGTCACATTATAACCGCAAAGTTTACACGATAAGTCAACAACACAAACATTCAGTAAATTTACAATGACTAATCACACCAAACATCAAAACCACAACTGTCGCGAACATCCACAGAAAAACATCTAACGAATATAGCGTAAACATAAGCTCGTAATTCTCATGTCATCATCATTTCTAGGGTTTCACATATCCAATGTCACATTACAACAACAAATCCTATATCATAACTCCATAAATGAAGTCAACACAAACACTCAGTAAATTTATAACGATTAATTACAACAAACATCAAAATCACAACTAAACCGCAAACATCCACGCAAAAACACCTAACGAGTTTAACGTAACCATTTTACATTCCTAAAATCACACTATAACAATTTGGTCACGTATGTAACTATAAAGTGTAAAATGACGTAAAACCTTAACATGTCTTTTATCATCATCATTTCAAATAAAAGTGTTTAAACAAAATTCAAGACCTAAATGTTTCGTTGCGAAACAAGCATCAAATTATTCAACGTTCCAAATAGCGATCAATCATGTTCTCATTTCCTAATTTTTAGGTCATAATAACAAATTAGGGCAAATATTCAGTCAACTATAACAGAATTACAGCAAACATAACAGAATTAACTGTTTAGCAACAAATTAGGAGTTTTCACATTTCGAAAACTACATCATATCATAAATGAAGTCAACATAAACATAATTGTTTAGCTGTTTGTTTTGCAGAAGTGTTTGGTCACGTATATAACTATAAAGTGTAAAATGACGTAAAACCTACACGTTCGTCGCGAAACAAACGTTATACTCTAAACGCTCCAAATAATTCACCGCCAAACACATTTAATCTCAACTTATTCAACTCTAGCGAATAGCAATCACACACTTTTAAGTGATAATAATATATTAGGGCAAACGTTCAGTGCATTTATAACATAATTACAACTGATATAACATAACTGTTTAGCTAAACATAAAAGTGTTTGGTCTCTTCTGTAATTATAACGCGTAAAATGACGTAAAAGCTAAGCGAAACAAGCATTATATTCTAAACGCTCCACTGCCAAACACAGTTAATCTCAGCTAATTCAAATAGCGATCACACAGTTTTAAGTCATAGTATTAAATTAGGGCAAACATTGAGTCTAGCTATAAAATAATTACAACAAACTTAACAGAAATAAGAGAATAAATAACAACCTCTGAGAGTATTGAACCTCGAGATCTGATCAGGAGGAAACTGAAGGGGATCAGCGAAAAACTCTTTTAAACGAATGGCTTGATCATCGCGTCCATCGTCAAGCAGCTCGTGAAGCAGTTCGAATGCTGATAAGATGTAATTCTCTTCTAATAGAAAGTTTACTACGCAGTTGCATAAAGATGATTTCTCTACGTCCATTTTTTGCTTTTTTAATTTCGTTTGTGCATTGTGATTTGATTGGATTTTTTTCTTTTTTTTCTTTTGAAGGTTTTGATGAATTAAGATCTGTTGTCGAAGAAAGTGGAAATGTCAAATGACTTGTCAATTGTGAAATGAGTGGGTTAACGTGTCAGTTTGGGTGGAAAATGGATTTCCACGGGTTGAAGGGTGTGTTTGGCTTAGCTTGTTAAAAGTAAGATTTCGGAAGATAGTGCTTTGGAAGAGAAAAGCGGTGTGCGGATTGTTCGGGTAATAATTGAATAATTGAAAATTGAAAATCGAAAATCGAAAAATGAACAGAATCGAAAAAAATGGAAACAAACTTATAATCGAATTGAATTTGTTAAAACTGAATCGAATCGAACTAAAAATTCAATTTTCGCTTTGAAAATAATCTTGGCTATCTAAAACGAAAACCAAATTTACATAAGGGATAATTACCAAAATTGTCCGTTACCTTACGGTCTAGGCATTTTTAGCCTGATTTTGAAATATTCTTAATTTAGCCCGGGTTGCCCTGAGCAACAATCGTATAGCTAACCGCATGATGACACGTGTACTACAGTTGATCAAAAATTACAAAAGTTGCCCAAAAAACACAAAAGCTGCCCCAATAAATGACACTTGTCATCATGCGGGTGACTATACGATTGTTGCCCAAAGGCAACCCGGGCTAAAATATGCCTAAACCCAGGAAACCGGGCTATTTTGCTATTTATCCCTTTACATAAATATACATATTTTTTTTACATATTTATATTTATAAAAAGATCATTAAAGTTTTATCCTATAATAATAATAATAATAATAATAATAATAATAATAATAACTTTTTTATGCTTGAAATAATTTTTCAAAAATCTATATAATTAAATTTAAAAAAAATATATACTGGTGTAATTCATTAATGTGTAAGTTTTGTGTTAATGATTGTTTTGTGAATGGTAGTTTTGAAACTGCTACCAGTTTCTATATAACCTGAAAATGAAGAATCTTGCATAATGAACCTGCTTATGTTGATGAAACTGCTTAGTGATAAGTTTGTTATGAAACTGCTTATTATAAAATAAGCAGTTTGGAACTTAGTTTTTGTTAAAAAAAAAAAAAAAAAAAAAAAAAAAAAAAAAAAAAACGAGATACGACGATGATGATTTAAAAAAAAAAAAAAAAAAAAACTTGATTTTGGTGTGGCATAACCAAATGGACGGTAAAGTGAGTTTTTTCCACTTTGCAACATTCGAATGCCAAAATAATAAAACGATGATAATATGAGCCTATTAAATATCTCGATGTCTTTTTGCCCTTTTTTTTATAAATTTTGCATGTTATATTTAATAAGTGTAAAATTTTCGTTCGTGTAAAACGGTGATGTATTCATCGTAAAATTTTATAAACATGTTACTAGCCGCACTTGTTGCTTACTTGAATCTTCGTATCAACTTTTTTTTTTCTGTACTAGTTTGTGAAGTGAATGTGTAAGTTTGTGTTACTGATTGTTTTGTGAATGGTAGTTTTGAAACTGCTACCAGTTTTTATATAACCTGAAAATGAAGAATCTTCATAGTGAACACATGGTACATAACAAAAACGTGAAACACTCCCAGGACTAAAAACGTGTTTCAAAAAAAAAAAAAAAAAAAAAAAAAAAACCCTTTCCGTGATTTTCAACGGACTATGGATTGAAGAAAAAAATTTTAAACAAAAAATTCAACAAAAAAAGTTATTAAACAAAGTGGCTAACTCTTGCAAATACAACAACTATCCCAAAACACAAAGCAAAACAATCTTGCAATAAATAAACCCGTTGTCACAAAACACAAAGCAAAACAAGTACATAAGTATAGGGAGGGTTTTGTCAGTGGTTAGGACAAGGAGGGTTCGGTTATGGTGACCCATAGAAACATGATATCAAGATAACTTTCCGGGAGGGGTTATACTCATGGTCCCTATTTTTGTTAGTCCAACCCTCCCTAAAATAATAGGGTACTTTTCCTTTTTTTTTTTTTTTTTTTTTTTTTTTTTTTTTTTTTTTGTCCTTTTCTTATTTTTGTCTTTTTTTTAGGTAATGTATTTTGTATAATATTATTTATTTTGTGTAATATTTTTTTTGTGTGTTTATTTGTTACGTTTTTATTTAATTAACAATAACAACAATAGCACGTTAAACGTTACCACATTAAACGACTATAACAACAACTGTTAACACATTATTTAAAAACAACAACATCTACGACATATGAAGATTATTCATTTCATGTAAAAGATCACGGAGCCTTGCACCCGACTGACAAGCGTGATCCTCATGATTCCTTGCCAATTTTAACTCCATCTCTAGCGTCTTTATTCTTGTCATCAACAGCTTGTTTCTTGCTTCAAGCTCGTCAATCTTATTATCTTTCGCAACGCAGTTTGAGCACTGCGTTGAAGAAGAGGCTTGATTAAAGTACCTCCTTTCAAATTCATCTTTCCACATGGAGTATCGACACCCATAGTTATTTGTACCTGGCTGTTACATGTTAAGAAAATTATAAGAAATTTATTTTTAACAAACAAATTATTTACATATTTACATAACTAAGCAAACGTATGATTATTTACCACTGAATCAGGACATGCATAATACAGTTGCCCAAGAGTAGCTGGTTTCCAGGATTTCCATTCTATAATTAATCCTCCCTCACATCGACACAAGAAAGGATTTCTTCGTTTCACCTGACCAAAGAATTTGCATAATAATTTACAACATCAATCAATAATGGTATTATTAATTTTAATAAATTTTCAATCAATTAGTATATAATAAAAATATTTATTTACAACATAAATCAGTAATCATTCACTATGTTTTGTCGGTATAATTATTTACAACATAAATCAGTAATCATTTACAATGTTTTGTCTATATAATTATTTACAACAAGTTTATTCGATGGGAATATAATGTTTCCCATTGCGATGCATCTTGGGATGTGTGCCTCCTCCATTGTGGGTGGAGATGCGGAAGTGGAAAATCGTTGTCTAGCGTTAGACAAACGTAGTGACCGCATCGATCTGGCCCCACACGGGCTATCACAAGGGGGTCAATTCTTTGTGAGAAGTTAGGACCATCAAAAAGCAAAAAAATAGGTGTTCCAACTTCCGACCCCGCTGGAATATATCAATACAACGGGTCGGTTAATCCATGATGCAATAACCAACCCCGTGTCTGACATCTCCATATAGTGATCTACCGGTGCAGATCCATAACCGAACCAGTTTACTGAATAGCAAATACCGTCAAAGCCAGATTCCGTAAACATACTTGTGTAAACCTCCCTATGTAGCTCTAACTCTTGCAATAACATCTGTCTAACTTCGCGCCACCTATTTTGGTCTTCACAAATACCGTGGGAAACGCACCAAAACCCACAATTTCCATCACCTACCACATTATATACACTTATTATGTATGGATGGAAAATCACTGGAATCTAGTCCATAAAGTATTCGCTTTTTGCATCTCGAACGTAAAACACGTGTCTTATTTTGTGTTGAACACTAGGACCCGTGTAAGAACTATGTCTTGCATGTTCTTTGTTGAAGTTCGGGACTTGTGTAGATCTTGTTAAAAACTTGATGGCTCGTTGGTGATGGTTTTTATGTGATGAAGTGTTGGATCTAAAAATTTGTTAAGATATAATTTTTTTTAGATCTAAAGTGAATATTGGCTCGTTATTGATGGCTCGTTTTTTTTTTTGGATATAAAAACTTGTTAAGATATGCTTATGTGCTTGTGTAAGATATGCTAAAGTGAATACTGGCTCTCTGTTGACGGCTCGTATTTTTTTGGATCTAAAAACTTGTTAAGATATGCTTAACTTGTTAAAAACTTGATGGCTCGTTGGTGATGATTTTATGTGATGATGGTATTTTTTTGTTACTGCTTAGGTGCTTATGTGCTTGGGTAAGGTTATAATAAGGCATGTATTATACTAAGGCATGTGTTATCTAGACCCCGTCCGGTTAACACATCCCTTGGAAAAATTATTGGGCATTATTAATAGAAAACATTAGGCCTTGAAGGTCTAAAGATGCAATGTACACAACAGAAAAAGGCAAGGCATGTGTTATACTAATGTTGAGACTTAAGACCTTGATAGATCTTTGAGCACTCGTGGATTGTTAGTTATGTTAATGTAATCACTAACACAATAATAGATAATCTCTGTAACTTGTATTTTAAAGCGGAAACAAACACAAGTTTTAACAACTGAATACTAAGAACAATTGATCCTCTATGGATCTTTTCAATAATAATAATAGTGTTTTCTAAAAACAGTGTTTCAATACATAAACATGTGTTCCTTTTATACACAAGGAACCCTAAACCGTCTCACAAGAAACGTATATTCTAAAAACTTCTAAAAGATATGCATTATCACTTCCTAAATAAACTCATGCATATCCTAACTATATTACATAAACTACGGAATAACTATATCCGCAGGAACTAATAATGCTGAAACTAGACTTCAGCAGAAACACTCTGTCAGCAGAATTTGTCTCTTCAGCAGTATCCTTCAGCAGTAACCATCAGTAGAATTCTTACTTAGCAGAATTCCCAACAATCCTCCCCTAATCTTGAATTTGACTTGGTTAAGTTCAAGATTCTTGATAGATCTTTAAAATGACATACCAAGAGAATTGAAGTCGAACATCATCAGCAAAGAATCACCATCAGCAGGATCTCTATGATCAACACATACTTGAAAACTCCATTCTTTGCAGCAACAAATGACCAAATGTACATCAAAACTTATTAGTTTCATACTATTCTCATCACATCCAGGTGTGTTAACTCCTGTGAGAGGTGAATCATTGAAAATAATGGATTTGATGTCTCTTTACCAATAGCCATCACTACTGGAGTAGCCAAATGTTTCAGTTCAAAAATTATGGTACACTGATGACCATATGATTTTTAGCAAATCATCAGCTGTAAACGGATTTGGGTTGTCTTTACCTGTAGCCGTTTGCTCAGGACTAGGCAATTATTTGGTTGAGTTTACTCACCTTGGTCAATTGAATACCAAATATGGTTTTCCACTGCCTTTACCATAAGCCATATACTTGTGGGCTAGCCAATTATTGGGAATCCATAAAGGAAAAATCCATGGTCAATTGACAACCAGTCAACTCTCAGCTGTTAAGCATGGGTGAGTTGAGTACCCAATAGTTTTTAGCAAACTATTACAGCTATCAACAGATTTGATGTGTCTTTACCAAAGCTGTACCCTTTGGACTAGCCAACTTTTTGATGGAATAGTCAACATCAGGTAAGTGAATAACCAAAGAAGGTGTGAAAAGAATCAACACCAAACCTGCATACAACATACACAAAACTATACAAATCTGTTAGACCTTTTTTTTTTTTTTTTTACTAAGAAATAAAAGAAATAAATATACAACAAGATACCATACCAATCATTCCAAATAAGTTTCAATGTGAACACCATACTTAGTATCCAATTCCTGCTTAACCAAAATGCTCCTCTTGATAGCTCTAATCAACTGTTCAGCCATATGCATATCATTCCCAATCATAACTAGAGGAACAGTAAGTTTAACTTCCAGCAATTGGTGCATAACACCTATTGTGATTGAATATGTCACATCTGCCCAACAATATAAGGTCTTGCCAGTAGTAGTAATGATCATATGAACATCAGGTAGAGGAAAGTATTTCCAAGTATCAACTACCCAATTCTTCTGTCCTTTCCACACATGAAAACTAGCACCAGTAAAAAGATGAGAATCACAAAGCACTTGTAAATCTCCCAGCAGAAACATACCAATCCCTTCATGTTGATGAGTTTGATAATAAGTTACAACCCAACCATAGAGAGAAATAATATCTTGCCTATCCGCCATATGTAAAATTTGACTTAGAAAAGTAAAATCTTTGGTGGAACCATCCTGTCTGTCTGTGAAGAACATTGACTTGTCCTTGACCAGATGGAGTGTCAACAAGTTCCTATTTGACTACTTTCTCCCAAACAACAAGATTGTCATCATCAGAATCAAAGTCAATAAAAGAACTATCCTTAGGTGATTCACCCTTAGAGGCCTTTCTCTTCTTTGCAACAGTCTTCTTCCTAGTGCCAGGGGTAGAAGGAGTAACAAGTGAAGGATCATCAGTAGTCTCATCAGTGGGAACTGGTTCTGAATCATCAAGAGATACACTATGTGGTTCTTCAAAAGGAATAGATGCTTAAGCTTTAGGAGCATTTGCTGAATCATCATGAGAGACATCCTTTTGATCTTCAGTAGCCTAGTAGGAGAAACAGACATATGTACAATATTGGGAGAGCCTTCGTCAACTGGCTCTCTCACGGGACTAGGTTTAGGTAATCTAGTGATCTCAGGCTCAAGAGGTATAGGTACCTGTGTACCAAGAGACTGAATTGTCTCTTCAACCTCAGGAGTTAGCTCAACAGGAGCAACCTGAGATGGTGAAGGAATAGGACTAGGTGACATAAGTACAGGGGAAGGTGGAGGTAGGTCAGGAGAAACAGGTAATGGTTCAGCAGTTGTAGCTGGCTCTCCCTCATTTACCACTGAAAGATTACCATTAGCAGCAACACCAGAAGATGATGGATTACCATCATCAGCAGCATTTTGAGAGGGCATATGGCCAGTAGCATCATCCTCAACTGCATCATCATTGCCATGTAGCAACATAGCAGCTAGCAAGGGGCGATGTTCCCCATTATAGTTAGTTTTTATAGAGGCAAACAACTTAGAACCAAGACTCTTAATAGGTACATGAATCCTGTCTTCAATGGTTATGTCTAAAATTATTTGTAAAAACCTAGGGTATTTTAAAAACTTATGAGTTTGTTTCTCAACATTTTCTAGCATATTAGCAAAAATAAACTTTGAGAAATTAAAAGTTAATCCTTTAGATAGACAGACAATACCACATCCCAAATGTGCAGAGAACTGATCCCAGCCACCACACTTATTGCTGATACATTGGAGCAACAAATGTACCAAGTACCTCCACTTGGGACAGAACTGATTCTTCAACCACTTAGTAGTGTCTGTGCTTTGATAACCAGCTTCCCTCAACCCAGCAAGTATCTCTTCAGTGTTGGAGTGATAAACACCATTCTCATCATCTAACTGAAGCTTTGTTCTGATCAAACTTTCAGTCACGACATACTCATTACTATCAATTTCAGCCACTATCTCTGTGTCAGATCTTTTCTTAGCAGATGCCCAAAACTGCTTCACCATTGATTCATATATTACATTAGGAGAATGTGTTAAAGCATAATGAATCTTTGAACGCTGTAGAAACTCCACCATTGAATCAAACTCTTCATGACCCTTAGCTTTTTTTAAAATAGCAAACTTGTTATGATCTTGCTTGAATTCAAGTCGAGCTATTTGAATTATTTTGCGAGAGACGGTTATGATTATGAAAAGAATGATGGGTTTAAATGGAGTGATGGGAGAATAATTTAGTTTAGGCAAGGATATGCAAAGTAGGTTATATTTGGAATTCCCCAATCGTGGTCCAAATTATCGGAACAAACTGTTGACCAAGTCTGACGTGTAACGTGGAACCCTCCAATTTCAAAATTACCCTTCAGCAAAAATGGAAGTCAAATCTGCTGATGGATGGTCAGTCAGCAGAAACCAATCAAGAGTAAAAATATCTTCAGTGAATATCTTGATTTTACTGTGCCACCCAACTCGCATTAATGATCATAAAGCCTAGACTTTGCCTATATAATAACCCCCAAATCACACTTCTCAGATATCAAATTAACCCCAAATCATCTCAAATCCCTTGGTTTGGTCACATCAGCAGGAACGGAAGAGCCTTCAGTAGAACTGTCAGCAGCATCCTTGTTTCCACTGACTGCTTGTGTTGATTGTTGAAGTAAGGCATCAGTCTCTTGTGCAAACTTTTCACTGAGTCTCTTAGCTTCCTGAGTGGCTGCATATTCTTGCTTCTTGAGTCTAGCAAGATCCTCTGCATAATGTGACTCATCTTCTTGTTTAGCAGCAGAATGATTACTTGCAAAATGGTTAGGTGGAAAAGAAGGTACAATAATGGTTTGTTCATCCTTCTCTGAGTCATCATCCAGGGAACCTGCAAGATTAGAAATTGTATCTTTGGTACCTGCATTTGGATTAGAAACATGTCTAGTGTACCCCAAGTAATCAGTCAAATAATCTAGGTCAAAATACCAAGAATGACCTTATCCTTGAGTATTAGGCTGATCTTCTAGAAATCTTAGATTAAGGGTCTCCTCTATCCTTTTGGCATTCAAATTGTAAACCCTATAGGCCTTGCTATGAGCTGAATAACCCACAATGTATCCCTCATCAGCTTTCCCATCAAACTTTCCCAGTGTATCAGCAGTAATCAAAATGGTCACTTTTGCAACCAAAAGGTTTAAGGTAATGAATGTCTGGAACTTTCCCAGTGAGAAGTTCATAAGGTGTCTTAACATGATGTCTAGTGATGGATACCCTGTTTAAGACATAGCAAGCAGTACTTACTGCTTCAGTCCAAAACATAGTGGGTAACTTAGAGTCTGCAAGCATGGATCTTGCTACCTCTATTAAGGTCCTATTTTTTCTTTCAGCAACACCATTTTGTTGTGGGGTTCTTGGAGTGCTATAGTCCCTTTTTATCCCTTTAGACTTACAGAATTCTATGAATGCAACATTTTTGAACTCTGTCCCATTGTCACACCTAAGGCCTTTAACCTTTTTATTTAGCTGGTTTTCAACAAGGGTAATAAATTCTTTTAAAATAGGAGTTGTTTCATCTTTAGTTTTCAAAAAGAATACCCAGTAAAACCTGCTATAATCATCAGTGATAACCAGGCAGAAGTACTTATGATCAATACTTCTTATAGGAGTTGGACCAAAGAGATCCATGTGCAGCAACTAAAGAGGTTCTGAGATGGTGCTCACAGCTGTTATGGCTTTGTAAGAGGCTTTGTGCTGCTTTCCTTTGTTGCAAGCAACACAATTGTGTTCATTGGTGAAGACTTTTGAAGGAAGGCCCTGAACAAGACCAAGTTTAGACAACTTGTTGATGGTCTTGTAGTTCACATGAGCCATTCTCCTATGCCATTTTGTAGACTCATCCTGAGAAGCTTTGGCCACCAAACATGTTAGATCACCTTCTGGCTTAACATCATTCAGATTGAATGTGTACAAGTTGAAGGTTCTAGGAACTCTTAGCAAAACAGTTGTATCTTCTAGAAGTTTGAAGTCCTTTGAGAGCACAAGACATTCATCCTCAGAGAAGAAAACTTTATTCTTGGTGTCACATATTTGTAATACAGAGAACAGGTTAAAGTGCTCAAGTTCCTTTACATAATAAACATTCTCAAAATCTAACAGAGGTGTTTTAATAGTGCCTTTCCTAGTGATTTTGCCATCTCCACCACCAAAAGTCACATTGCCTCCTCCTTCTATAGGCACAAAGTCATGCATCTTATTCTTGTTCCCTGACATACTTCTGGAACAACCACTATCAACTATACCTACTTCAGTACTCTTCAGGGGATGATCCTACAACAACAACAAAAAATATACAAGAGTTAGTACACATTGGAGACTCAAGTCATTGCTGACTTGAGCCTGCCTTGTGGATCATAAGATGTAGGCCATGTAGATGTTTTAGATCCACCATTGTTCTTGGGCCTGTATTGCAAATTAGGTCCCTTCTTTGTCCAAGAACAACCTGCTGAGGGCTTCACAGCAGTATCCCAATACCCTCCACCAGCATACATAGAGTCAAACTGTCTAGGCCAATAACCATTATAAAAGAAAGAACTAGTGGGTCGCACATAAGGTCTAGTACTGGTTCTTCTCCATGAAGAATATTTTTCAGCAGAATTGGGTTTCTGCTGATGTGGAATAAAAGATGGTATTTCATTAACATTCTTCCACATTTGCCTAGGTTTTCTTTGACTAACACATACACCCATCCTTTGCTCATGAAAAGTACAATCCTTAATCAAATGAAATTTACTTCCACACACAAAACATTTCTTCTTTTTAGAAGATTTATTCAAAGTGAAAGATGTTCCATAACATGAAAAAGCATTCAAACCACAAACATTAACAGAATTGTTTTTAACATAACTAGAAACATTGTTTTGCAAAGAATTAAAAAACAAGTCTTCAGAAGAAACTATCTTGGAATCAGCAGTAACTCTAACAGGCTTGTGGGGAGTCTTGGGTGATGTATTGGGTGTGGTCTTGGGAAGGTCTGACTTTTCACTTGAATCACAACTAGCATATGAAGTAGACCCTTGGTCAGAAGACTTGTCACTGTCACAACAAGAGACAAAGTCAGTAGATTTAGAAACAGGGTCTGGCAAGTCACTTGACTTTTTGCCATATAGATGGTGTGATCCATCAAAGTCAACAGGTATGGACAGGTCTATTGGCATATGTTCTCCTCTAATAGGTCCAGGTACAACATTCAATCCCCCTTCCTTAACATATTTTATAGGTTTTTGAAATTCTAGGAGAGGTTCAGGGTCAAAAACACTGGATATATCAATGTAAGTTAATTCCTTAGGATCTATATATTTATCATACCCTAATGCTTTTCTAGACCTAACGGATTGACTACTATCAATTAATTTATTTAAATGAGAGGCCCCTTCTTGCTACTTCATACGACCAGCCACTTCTTTATCTAACTTTACTTGTAATTCTTGTTTTTCTTTTTCTACATCAGATTTTTCTTTTTCAGTACGCCTTAAATCTATCTTTGCACATTCTAAATCACTTTCTAAAACTCTTATCTTTTCTTCATATTTAAGTTGATTCTTTTGAAACCAAACCTTCTGTTTTTCTAAAGTTTTTAAAGCCTTTTTATAGGCCTCAACTTCTACATAACTGTTGGTCCCTTTTACTTGGTTAACTATAACTAAAAAGCTAAAGTAACCAAGTTGTATGACTTTAAACAAAGATGTATAAAATGATTAACAATAAAGTAACGTAAATATAAGAGACAATATTTTCCAACGTTTAATTCTTTATTAGAAGTTAATCAAAAAGAGTCGTACCCAAGTGTTTGCGGAATAACACTTGGGATTGAAAACGACAAGTATGGTATGAACTCCTCACTAAACTCAATCAGTGTTGAGTAACAACTTTCAGGACCCACTGAGCTATCTCAGGGGTTGTGTTGTTATTTGGAGGAGTAAAAGTGGTTTGTGAATGCTTTGCATTAATTGCACAAACTTGTCAACTTTTACTCCTCTCTTATGCTACCTATTTATACACAAATGTGAACAACTCTATTATACAATGGACCTAAGTGTTGCTCAATAAAATCTTGATAGATTTTATTCTCTGGCAAGGGAAACTTCTTTGGGTTAAGTCCAAAAGGCACTTTCTGATGACAGCCTGGTTTTAACCATTTGGGGAAAGTTTGACCTTAAAGTGATAAAGCACTTTAGTGAAACAGATTAAACTTTCCCGCCCAGTCCCGCCAAAACTTCAGTCTTCTAGTCATCAGTCTTCAGTACCATGAAGTTGTTGAGGAGTTATGGGGTTCAGTGAGTTATTGTCATCCTCTCTGAACCCATCACCTTCTTCTTGGCTTAGATCACACTTCACTGAGTTCCGCCTCACTGAATGGAGAACCTTTCTTCTTAGGCTCGGTCTAAGCATCTTGAAGATGACTCACTGAGTTACTGTTCACTCAGTGACTTGTTTATACTTAGGTTATTTTACGTTCAAATCCTTGTAAGAAGAAGATTGGGGAATTTAGTGACCCAACAATCTCCCCCTATTTGAACATACAAATAGCCTAAGTGTTTCTTGATTCAGTGTGAGTTGGTAGGGGTCTTCATCTCTTACTGAATGTTTGTTGTAATTGTAAGTAGGACATAACTTTTAAACAAAAAAACATCAGTTTATTCATAGCTATTACATTATCCTACAAATTACAAACAAAATAAAGATAGTTGTTGCAGATCAGATGTTCAGATGATAGCCAAGTGCCTCAAGCTTAGCTTTCTTTGATCTCAGCAGGTGTCTCTCAGGATGCTCCTCAATCATAGCCCTAAGGTCCTGACAGAACCTTTGGTTTTCAGCACTTCTTACAGGAGAAGCTAACATCAGGTACGTTAACATTGCCTTGACCCCTGCCCTGTCCATATCGGACCATCTTTGGAAAGCCGGGTCTCCATATTCATCCATAAAGCATAGACCTCTTTCAGGGGCTTCAAGGACCGTATTGTTCATGAACGTGATCCCTTCAGGAAGCGACCTGTCACACTCTAACCCTGGAACCTTGATCTCAAGCTCGGATTCAATGTGCTTCCTTTTTCTCCTGGTGGCTTTTGATGGAGCAGTTCCTGTTGTTGGAGCAGGAAGCAGGGAGGGAATATTGAGGGCTTCAGGCATTGCGCTCAGTCTGTCATACCTTTCCTTCAGTGACTTGAGAAGGTTGTGTACTACAGCATTGTTTTTCTTGGCAATGATGGGACGGAGTTCATCAAGTTCAGTAATCCCAAAGTCAACAAATTTGAATGGGTTATGAATGTCAATAACTCTTTTATCAGCCCCCCTGAAGACTGTGACCACTGCGGGTTTGGTGTTCCTGTGGATTTTAATGTCAGTGATGGTCTCAGGCTTCAACCTTTCCTTCATCACCCAATGATATCTTTCAACCCTGGTCTTTCTGATTTGAGCATCCCTTTTCAGCTTTGCTTCCCTTTCCCTTTTAAGAGCATTCATCTCTTCTTCCTGAGCCTTTTTAAAGGCTACACCAGCTTGCTCATGTGCTAGTGTCTTAGAATCTAGACCAATCTTTTCAGCTTCCTCATGAACAACCTGTATCAGTTCAGGCTTGCTCAATCTCTCTTCTTCAGCTACCTTTGCCAAGTACTCAACTCTTTCCATATGGGCTTGTATTTGGTCATTGGTGAGTTGATATACTTTTCCATTGATTTCATATGGGACCCTGATTGGTTCATCAGGATCAACTCTGATCATTGTGGAAGCAGGCTGGAGCACAGTTGCAGGTTCAGAGGTGGTAGCAATACATTTTCCTCTGTCCTGAATGAGAGTGGAGGAGGTTGGTTCCTCTTGAGGTGGAACTTCGGTGATTGGTGTGGCTTCAGTGACATGCTCCCCCTCAGAGTGAGAGGGCTGTCCAGCTTCTTGTTCATCAGTAATAGGGGTTTTAGGAACATTCTCCCCCTCAACAATTGCCGGAGCTGCAGTGATGGCAAGTGTTAGAGTTACTGAAGATGAAGTAGAGGTACCCTTGAAGACTTGAAACATTTCCGTCACCATTGACTTGATCTCCGCAGTATCCTGATGGATGATAGATACCTTGGAGTCAAGTGCAGCCTGAGAGTTTTCAAGGGCAGTCGTTCTGGATCCCATTGTCCATGCCAGAGAAGTGGACTTCAGGGATTGAGCTGTCACTGATGCTTCCAACTGAGTGAAGGAAGACTTGAGAGACTCCGTCGTGGAGCTGAGATTCTGAACATTGGAATCCTTTATTAAACCAAGTAACTCAGTAAGAGCCGCCGAGTTTACCTGGTACGTCTCAGATGCCTGAAGAATTTTCTTGTTGAGCTCAGGATCATCCTTGACTGATTCTTGAACCGACTTAACCCCATTAGTCAGCTCTTTAAGGGATTCCAAAAATGAGTTGATGTGAGAAGCCATTTGTGTCAGGGAGTATGTGACAGTAGAATTTTGCTCCCTGACATCATCGTTGTATTCTTCAACAGCATCTTTGAGGAGGTGATAGTGGACTGCTTGCTCAGTATGCATGTCAAACACCTCTTCAGTGACCCCCCTGTACAAAACATTGGTCATTTTCTTGATGAATCTTTTGAAGGCTTTTTCAGTGAGAGGAGTTTGAGCATCTTCTGAGGTTTCCGGCTCGGAATGTGTTTCATCTTCATCGTGGTTAGAGGTTTGAGGAGACTGAGTAACAGGTTCAGGGACTGTCTCCTCAACCTCCATATCATCTCCGGCCGTGAAGACTTCCTCGTCACTGTTAAATTCATCATCAGAAAATAAGACAGCCTGAGCATCTGCCAGGGAGGTAATCTGCAACAAGTGGAGGTTATCCGGCTCCTCTTCATAAGAAGATTTACCTTCGTTTTGGCCAGGTCCTGACCCCTCAAATCCGGTAGGTTGGGTTTTACCTACCTGGTCTTTAAGGCCAGTTCCCAAGTATTGCACACCTCCGGGAGTGGTTATGGGTTCCATATCAGCGGGTGGTTTATATCCCTCTGAATCTTTGTTCCATGTGACCCCTTCAGACACTGATGGGTTTTGCTCAGTGTCATCCTGAGGAGTCGTGAATGTTGTGTCCCTATCAGCGGGTTGTATGTTTCCCTCTGAGTCTTTGGGATGAGTTTTTGTGCCCTCGGACAAAAGCGTTGTTTTGCGAATGTCCTCATCAGGCACTTGAGTGGTTATGTCCCCCTTTCCAACAGGCTTGTTCTGGCCTGTCGAAGATTTAGGAACGTGAACTCCCTGATGCTTGGGTTGTGATTGACCCGAGCGTTTAGCGGGATGTGATTGTTTGTGGACCCCCTTCTCAGTGGAGTAGTGCTGCCCCACCGAGGATTTAGGATCCCTTACTCCCTGAGACTCTGGTTGTGATTTGCCAGAGCCTTTAGCAGGATGTGAAGGTTTGGTTAGTTCCAGCTCCACTGCCTTGTTTATGACAGTAGAGTCTTTGGGAATGGGTATGCCCGAGGACACTGAGTGTGATGTCTCAGTGCCCTCCGTTGGCTTTTGTTGCAGGCCTAGTGACTGGGTTATTATTCTCATGGTGTCAGCAGTCAAGGGCGGTTGTGGTTGCCTCATGGTAGGCTTGGGATCATAGGTCTCAGTGTCGAGTGACTTGGGTTGAGCCACCTTCCTGGACCCCTGTCCCTTCTTCCTCTTTACCTTCTTGGTGGGAGAGGGGACTGGTGAAACTTTATTGTCACCCTGGATAGCAGAACGCATATACATTGTCAGGGTGACAGGTGTAACCTCAAGAGGGTCACGTGAGTAATTTGCCTTGTGTAGGACATCAGGCTCAAAACCTGCTATGTCAGGCTTAACATACTCAGACCCAAGCAAGTCTTGTAGGGCACAGGAAACGAATCTAGGATATGACATGTGTTTTTGCCTAGACTTCCCCCCTAACTTTGCTATGAGGTCCCTAAAGATGATTTCTCCAAGGTCAATCATTTTACCCTCAATGAGACAGAACACTATCATTGCTTGAGTAGTGTTCAATTGCTCAGTAGAGGATTTATTTCCCCAGAGAACCTGAATGACAAAAGTCATTAGAATCCTCTAGGGAGCAGGGAACCAGGTCTTTATTATAGGGGCTTTGGATAATAGGGACCCTGGTGTCACCTCAGGGTGATTTTTGTCATAGGGTCCCAGTTCCAGTAAGACCTCCTTCACCTCTTTCTCAGAGGGTTGGGCAGTGAAGGTCGTGGTGTAGTCAAGGCCTGTGGCTTTGACAAAAGTTTTATAGTCAAGAGTTAGGGACTTGGTTCCATTCTTGACTGTAAACTTTATTTTGGCCTCTTTTGGCGCATCAGGGTTTTCAACCACTGTTGTGCACCAAAATTCCCTCAAATAGTCATGATAGATGACTGAGGGGGTTATTGTGAATAAGGTGGTCAGGAAGCAGTTCTGAAGGAACTTCACCACATCCCTGTATTCAGGGTACCCTTCAGGGTAGGCAAAGTTCCCCACCACATTGTTCTTGGTAAGGTCTACGCTTTCCATTTGGAAATCCACATTGGGTGCGTATTTTATGACCTTAGAAGAAGCCATTTAGATAAAAGCCTGGTTTTTTTTGAAAAAAAATGGGTATCAGGGAGGGAAACACACGCAGTTTTGAAAATGATTTGCAAGAGTTTTGTTATGATTTTAAAAGCGTGTGTGTGTTCCCTTTTTGTGGGGGTATTTATAGGGTGAGAATTAGGGTAGTGATGTTGCGGATACCAAAAGTTAATTTATTTAACCGAAACGTCATAATAATTTTGGTTTGATATCCGCATTAAATATCACGATTCCCATTACCCTATTTTCTCTCACATCGTGGATGAACAGTTGTGCGGCTCTGCAAATAATGCACTTTTGTAGAGTAGAAATCATCACAACTTTTGTGTGTGAGGGAGCATTTAATGCTCAGTGGTGTTTGGTGAGAGAGATGTGGGGGCCCAAGGAGTGGATGCCAGTTGTGTAAGTGACATATATTCCTATATTTAAAAGGATTCAGTTACCTACCTGGGACATTAACTAACTAAATACTTAGAGCATTTAGTTAGGGTATTCAATGCCATTTTTCATCCTGAGCCCCCTGAATGAATTATCATTCAAAAAATTTCAGGAAGGGTGTGATCAGGGACCTAGAGAATTTACATCATATTGGAACACTTTTGATCAGTTCCCTGATTCTATGTCCAACATGCCCAGTTCAGCTTTCAATCTTGTGAAAGTGGGTTCATCCAAAGGTTTAGTGAAGATATCAGCTAGCTGATACTCAGTGGGGATGAAATGTAGTTCAATTTCTCCATTAGAGATATGGTCCCTGATGAAATGGTATCTGATGTCAATGTGTTTGGTTCTTTGATGAAGTACTGGATTGTTTGAGATGGCTATGGCACTTGTATTATCACAAAAGATAGGTACCATCTTATACTGAATGCCATAGTCACTCAGTTGGCTCTTCATCCATAGTACATTTGCACAACATCCTGCAGCAGCCATATATTCAGCTTCAGCTGAGGACATGGCCACTGACTGTTGTTTCTTTGTACTCCAACACACAAGTTTACCACCAAGAAATTGGCAGGATCCTGAAGTACTTTTCCTATCCATGTTACATCCTGCATAGTCAGAGTCAGTGTACCCTTTGAGATCAAATCCTGAACATTTTGGGTAATACAAACCAAGGTTTGGAGTACCCTTTAGGTACCTGATGATTCTCTTGACAGCAGTGAGATGTGATTCTTTAGGGTCAGCCTGGTATCTGGCACACAGGCAGACTGAGAATTGGATATCAAGCCTTGAGGCAAGTAAGTACATCAGGGAGCCAATCATTCCTCTGTATTGGGTTTGATTCACTGACTTTCCAGTGAGATCAGGACCAAGGTTATTTGGAGGAACAATAGGAGTTTTTACTGAAGAGCAGTCAGTGAGCTCATACTTCTTCAGTAGGTTCCTGAGGTATTTCTCTTGGCAAATGGATATTCCTTTTTCAGTTTGTTTAATTTGGAGTCCAAGAAAGTATATGAGTTCACCCATCATGCTCATTTCAAACTTTGTGGTCATCAGTTTTTTAAACTGTTTGCAAAGTTTGTAACTTGTTGAGCCAAAGATGATGTCATCAACATATACTTGGACAAGAATGACATCATCCTTTGTTCTGTAGATGAACAGTGTGTTGTTAATCTTTCCTCTGACAAACTTGTTTTGGATCAGGAAGGCTAAAAGAGTTTCATACCATGCCCTGGGTGCTTGTTTCAGTCCATAGAGGGCTTTGTTAAGCTTGTAGACATGGTTAGGGTATTCACTACTTTCGAAACCAGGAGGCTGTTGCACATAAACATCTTCTTTGATGTTACCATTCAGGAATGCACTTTTAACATCCATTTGGTAAACTTTAAAGTTCATGAAGTTGCATAGGCAAGGAAGATCCTGATGGCTTCCATTCTAGCAACAGGTGAAAAGGTTTCCTCATAGTCTATACCTTCCTGTTGATTGTATCCTTTGGCAACCAGTCTTGCTTTGTTTTTGATGACTGTGCCATTCTCATCAGTCTTGTTCTTAAAGACCCATTTCATACCAATGATTAAAACACCCTGGAGACATTCAACAAGGGTCATGACATCATTTCTGTCAAATTGTTCCAATTCATCTCTCATGGCCTGAACCCAACTTTCATAAGTCAGGGCTTCTTTAACATTTTTAGGCTCAATCTCTGAAAGATAGTCAGCATAAAGACATATATTGGCGGTGACAGCCTTAAGTTTAGCAACCTTGCTTCTTGTGAGCATGCCTTCAGTGGGTTCACCAATGATGTTCACAAGCTCAACGATTTTGGATCTAGTCCAACTATCCTGAGGTTTGGGATAAGAATCTGAGCTTGAAGGAGCCTGATTAGGTTCAGACTCAGGAACATGAGGTAACTCATCATTATGTGCTTCAGTGACAACTGTAGGAACAATTTGTTCTGAGGGTTCCTGAACAATTTGTTCGGTGGTGTCAGTCTCATTTGAGACAGGTTGAGTTTCAATGAACTCACTGATAGGTGGTTGGGGAAGGTTGTGAGGGATGATGTAATAGGAGACGTCAGCATCAGCTTGGTATTGGGTTGAGGGATTGTTCTCAGGATGATATTCATCAGGAGGATATCTTGATGAGTCATTAATACCAATTTCTTCTACTGAGGAATTTGAGAACCTGATGGATTTAGTGCTCTCATCAACAGTAATGTGATAAGTTTCCTCAGTTTGTTGTCTCCTTGTATTGAACACCCTGAAGGCTTTAGAAACCAGGGAATATCCCAGGAAGTATCCATCATCAGCTTTGACATCAAATTTACCCAAGTGATCTTTGTGATTATGTATAAACACAGGATACCCAAATACATGAAAGTAGCTGATGTCAGGAATCCTTCCTTTGAATATTTCATAAGGAGTCTTGTTATGCCTTTTCACAATGATTGACCTATTTTGAGTGTAGCTGGCTGTTTTAACTGCCTCAGTCCAAAAATGTTTTGAGAGGACTGAGCTATTCAACATTGTTCTTGCTGCCTCAATGAATGTTCTATTTCTCCTTTCAGCTACTCCATTTTGTTCAGGAGTATAGGGAGAAGTGAAATTTTGAGAAATTCCTTTCTCATCACAAAAACACTCAAGGTCTTGGTTTTTGAATTCAGTGCCATTGTCAGTCCTGATCTGTTTAACTTTGACATCATTTTGATTTTCAATGTTCCTGACAAATGACATGATAGTTTCAGCTGCCTGACCCTTCTTGGTCAGGAAGTAAACCCAAGTATATCTTGAGTATTCATCCACAATGACCAGAGTATACTTCTCATGGTGAATGGACATTGGACTGACAGGTCCAAAAAAGTCCATATAAAGAAGATGTAGGCAGCTTTTGATAGAAAAGGTTTGTTTGGTTTTGAATGATGCCCTGTGGTGTTTTCCTTTTTCACAAGCAGAACAAGGCTTGTCTTTGGTATACACCAGGGATGGAAGGCCCAGAACTTTGTTCTGTTTGGCCAGGTTGTTGATGTTCTTGAAGTTGAGATGAGAGAGTCTCATATGCCATAGCCAGTTGATTGTCTCACTTGCCTTAGAGAATAGACAAGTCCCATTCTGAGTCAGGGATGACATGTCAAGGACATATACATCATCCCTTCTAGGGGCAATCAACACAACTTCCTTATTGGCATTAAAGATGGTCCCTTTCTTGTCATCAAACTGAACTATGTATTTGGCATCACATAGTTGAGAGACACTTATCAGGTTGTACTTGAGACCATTAACATAAGCTATTCTTGTAAAAACTATACCATTGCAGTTTATTGAACCATAACCTTCAGTGGGAGCTGATGAGTTATCACCAAATACTACTTTGGGTCCTGGTTCTTCCACATATTTGTGCAGAAAACTTTTCACACCAGTCATACTTCTGGAGCATCCACTGTCTAGATGCCAAGTAGGATCTTTGATGTGTTTCTGCACAAACAGTAAACTGGGTTAGTTTTTCTTGTTGACCCACTTTCTAGTGGGCTTAGTCCTCAGGGACTTTTTGAACTCAGTTAGTGAATCATGGTCTGAAGTAGTGTGACCTGAGCTTCCACATGTTTTACATTTTGTGGAAGTTGATGCCTCAGGTGACTGAGAAGTGTTGGTTTGGTATTTCCTTCTGGACTGAATCACTTTGTCATGTCCCCTGGTTTCATGGGAGGGATCTCCACAGATGTCACAGCAATCTTTCATCATACAATCATCAGGAAGATGATCATTGAAACCACAGTGAGGACATGGTGAAAAAGGCTTAGCCTTCAGTCTTTGTTTGGAAGGTGTGGCATACTGATAGCCTTGGTTTTTGTATATACCTCTTGCTTTTAAAGAAGCAGTGTGGGAAATGTGATCACAAGTTCTGTGGTCCTCTTGTTTGCATATCATACAAAACAGGACTCTGTAGCATTTATCGGTGCTGTGATTTGGATAATTGCATAGCTCACATCTCCCTGAGGGTCTTGGTGTGGTTTTTGGTTTGGAAGAACCTGAGGATACTGAGGGCTTTGTAGATTTTGAGTCAGAGTTTTTCTCAGTAGACTCAATTTTCTCACTCAGCATCCTGACAAGTTCAGCAAGCTGATCAACCTTTGAATCAGTGCTTTCAGGCTTCACTTCAGTGGTTACTGAAGGTTTTTGTTGTTCAGTGGGTGCAGGAGTAGGTCTTTTTAGAATAGTCCTTCCTAACCCTGATTTCTCTTTAGGAGAATGTGGTTGATAGACTAATGGTGCAAGGTCAGAATTGGGTTCTGCTCCCTGAAGTTGTTTCAGTGGAGGGAGTGGTGAATCAGACTTAGACTCAGTAGGACTAAGTTCACCAGTGACTCCTAGCAGCTCCTTAATAGCCTGACTTTCAGGCTCCAGGATTCTTCCAGTATTAAAATTTGGCATTTTACTATCTGGATTGTTTCTTTCAATCTAATCACTGGGTTTAGGAGCAAGTTCTTTGCTAGAGAGTATGTTTGTTGACAGAAAAGTTGTTGAATGGCTGCTCTCCCCAGAAACTTCAGTGAGTTGATCATCACCCAAACCAGTCTTTTTGGAGCTGGGTGAGAGACTCAGTGTTTAATAAAGTTTGGGGTTTTTCTGAGTCCATTTCCAAATAGTTTCCTTTTCTTTCTTAAGTTCTTCCTGAAGAGCTTGATTTTGTTTTACTAGTTCAGTGTTTTGAATTTGAAGTGTAACACTTTCAAGCTTGGCTTGTTTTAAAGCAAGTAATTCATCTCTACTATGATTTAATTCAAAACTTAGTTTGTTAAATTTTGAAAACAAGTTCAATCTTTGCTCTTCAACATACTTAAGATCAACATTTATATAATCTAAGTAAGATTTCCAATCATCATCATCATCCATAGAAAGTAAAAGATTTACCTTCCTCATTGTGATGTTGACCCATTCTCCATTTCTTGCATGACTCTTCCCCACAGCAAGTTTGTTGTCTTCTGACAGAGCCATCAGGGCACTGATGTGAACTTCATCATCATCAGAGGACACTTCAACCTCATCCCAGTCATAAGTTTCAGCAACAAGCCCTTTGTTCTTGGCTTGAGTAGGCTTTGGAGCCTGAGGAGGCTGAGAGACTGTTGAGGATGATTCAAGAAGGGCAAGTTTAGCTTTGGCCTTTCTGTACTTGGCTTCAAAGTCAATTTGAGGGACTTTTTCAAATCTTTGACTAGACTGAAGCATTTTTGGTTGAAATTTGCTGGGGCCTGAAAAAGAGTTATTTCCTGAAAATTTGAAGGATGGTTCTGAGGTTGTTTTTGAAAAACAATCTTTAGCAAAATGTCCCATTTTACCACATTTGAAACATTCAGTATTATCATTTGCTTTTGAAGGGAATTTGTTTTTCTTAAAATATCTTTTTGAATTAGCAAGGAGTGCTCTTTCATGAAATTCAATTTGAAGATCATTTAGGTACTCCTCACTGGTTCTTTGGTCAACCTCATCATCCGAACCATCCTGAAAATCCTGCACAACACCTTTAGAATAGAAAGCAGTTGATATGGGTGAAATTGTCAAGGCCTTTTTGGTCTCCTGAGCTTTACCAGGGTATCTCCTGGTGATAAGGTTGTCCTCATAGACAAACTTCCCATAGATAGCAGGGAGCTCAAGATTCTGAATGTGGTTTGCATTTCTCAATCCCTGAGAGAAGTTTAACCACTTCTCAGGGAGACTGTTGACAAAACCAACATTGATCTCATGTTTTGACAGTATAACACCATCATTGGTCAGCTCATTCAGGAGGGTCTTATACCGAGTATAAGTCTCAGAGAGACTTTCAGAATCCTTGGCCCTGAAGGTATTGAATTCAAGCTTCAGGTCCATGATTCTATTCTCTTTGGTATCAGAAGGCCCTTCATAGCTATGAACCAGGTCAGTCCATGTCTGCTGGGCAGTGGGACAGTTGATCACTGATTCCATTATATCATCAGGAAGGCATGATATAATGATGCTTTTCAGGCGCTGGTCTTGATTGACCACCCTCCTTTCATCTGGGGTCCACTGAGCTTCAGGTTTGATTAAACCTTGGGCAGTTGTTGGGACATATGGACCCTCATTAATCAACTTAATGTAATAAGGTTCCATCCCAGTTAAGTAGCAAAGCATTCGCTTTTTCCACTTATTAAATTTGCCAGCTTCTAGTCGAGGGGCAGTTGCTGAATAACTTCCACCCTTTTTGTCAACCAGCTGGGGAACATCTATGTCAGTCATAGTGGGATCTTGATTTTAAAAACTTGAGCACTCTTAAGTTTTGAAAACAGGTTTAAGTTTTACAAATCAGAGGCTCTGATACCACTTGTTGGTCCCTTTTACTTGGTTAACTATAACTAAAAAGCTAAAGTAACCAAGTTGTATGACTTTAAAAAAAGATGTATAAAATGATTAACAATAAAGTAACGTAAATATAAGAGACAATATTTTCCAACGTTTAATTCTTTATTAGAAGTTAATCAAAAAGAATCGTACCCAAGTGTTTGCGGAATAACACTTGGGATTGAAAACGACAAGTATGGTATGAACTCCTCACTAAACTCAATCAGTGTTGAGTAACAACTTTCAGGACCCACTGAGCTATCTCAGGGGTTGTGTTGTTATTTGGAGGAGTAAAAGTGGTTTGTGAATGCTTTGCATTAATTGCACAAACTTGTCAACTTTTACTCCTCTCTTATGCTACCTATTTATACACAAATGTGAACAACTCTATTATACAATGGACCTAAGTGTTGCTCAATAAAATCTTGATAGATTTTATTCTCTGGCAAGGGAAACTTCTT
Organism: Artemisia argyi; assembly: GCA_030686995.1. Classification (NCBI taxonomy): domain Eukaryota; kingdom Viridiplantae; phylum Streptophyta; class Magnoliopsida; order Asterales; family Asteraceae; genus Artemisia; species Artemisia argyi. The sequence continues at coordinate 50,987,753 of CM060691.1, forward strand.
TGGGTTAAGTCCAAAAGGCACTTTCTGATGACAGCCTGGTTTTAACCATTTGGGGAAAGTTTGACCTTAAAGTGATAAAGCACTTTAGTGAAACAGATTAAACTTTCCCGCCCAGTCCCGCCAAAACTTCAGTCTTCTAGTCATCAGTCTTCAGTACCATGAAGTTGTTGAGGAGTTATGGGGTTCAGTGAGTTATTGTCATCCTCTCTGAACCCATCACCTTCTTCTTGGCTTAGATCACACTTCACTGAGTTCCGCCTCACTGAATGGAGAACCTTTCTTCTTAGGCTCGGTCTAAGCATCTTGAAGATGACTCACTGAGTTACTGTTCACTCAGTGACTTGTTTATACTTATGTTATTTTACGTTCAAATCCTTGTAAGAAGAAGATTGGGGAATTCAGTGACCCAACAATAACACTCATTGTATTTAGGTTTCAATTCATCATATTCTTGTTTAAGTTCATTATATCTTACACTACAGCCAAAAACACAATTGTGTACCTGAGAGATGCCCATCAAGGAAACTTGCTCCTTCTTATCCTCTGAGGGGGAGTATGCCAGCATATTCACTTGTTCAGAAGTAGAAGCTTCCTCTTCAGGAGGTTCATGAACAGTCCAATCAATATGGCTATCCACAGTCACCAAAGCTTTGGAAGGTGCAGCTTTAGAAGTTCCTGATTCCAATAGATGTGAGCCATATCTAACTTCATCACCAGACTTTCTTTCCTTGCATTCTCTTGAAAAGTGGCCCATCTGGCCACAAGTGTAGCACTTAACCTTCCTTCTGTCAAATCTTGTTGCATCTCTTCCATTAAAAGCAAACTTTCTCCCAAACTTATTATCAAACCTTTTGATGTTCATAGAAATCATTGATAACTGCCATTTCAAGTGCATCTCCTCCATCTCCAATGGATCCACCTGTTTAAAATCCTCATAAGCTAGAAATTGCTGATGTGCATATCCAGCAACAAAAGAGTGAAGAACATCTTCCATTATATTACTGGATTTTGATTTAGGAGTTGGTTTAGTTTGGGTTTGAGAAGATGCTCCTGAGGTGTAAGAACTTGAGGCATGATGCACCGGATTGGATGTGGTGCTAACAAAGGCTGAGTGAGTGGATGAACGAATGAGACTTCTAACATCAGGCTCAAGAGATTTAAGCTTGTTGTAGAGGTCATCAAAAGAGATCATGTCCAATTCACCCTTGGTTTTGAGAGCAATGCTGACTTGCAACCAGGATGGTGGCAAAGATCTTAGAAACTTAGCATTGCAGTCCTCATTATCCGGCCTAGCCTTCAGCTGATTAAGTTGACTCAAGATCCTGTGGAACCTGTCATAACCTTTGTGGATTCTTTCTTCTTCAGATATCTGAAACTCTTGAAGCTGTTACTTTAGCATTGACTTCTTCATCCTTCTTGACTCCTCATTCCCACCAAATCTAGCCTTAATGGCCATCCAAATGTCCTTGGCATCTTCTATGAAGTGGAAGTCACCCATGTGGTCATCTGGTATAGCCTGAAGGAGAATTGTTCTGACTTTATTCTCCCTCTGCACGGCAAGAACTTCTTCAGCAGTTTTGGGACCTACAATAGTCACAATCCCATCAGCATCTTTGACATGTTTCTTTAAGCTGTTGCCCTTACGAACAACTTCCCAAAGATTCCAGTCAATGTTTGTGATCCAGTTTTGCATCTTCATGGACCACAATTCATAATCCTCAACATTCTTAAGGTATGGGAATTTGGCATTACTATTTGAGAGATTGAGTTGTTGGAGAGAAGTGGTGTTTAGGTTCTGGGTTGTATCAACTTCATCATCTGATTCAGGCATTGTTTTTGATTGAGAGGATGTAAGATTGAGGTTTCTTAGTATCACAGAGACTTTCCCGAGGCTCTGATACCACTTGTTGAGACTTAAGACCTTGATAGATCTTTGAGCACTCGTGGATCGTTAGTTATGTTAATGTAATCACTAACACACTAATAGATAATCTATGTAATTTGTATTTTAAAGCGGAAACAAACACAAGTTTTAACAACTGAATACTAAGAACAATTGATCCTCTATGGATCTTTTCAATAATAATAATAATAATAATAATAATAATAATAATAATAATAATAATAATAATAATAATAATAGTGTTTTCTAAAAACCGTGTTTCAATACATAAACATGTGTTCGTTTTATACACAAGGAACCCTAAACCGTTTCACAAGAAACGTATATTCTAAAAACTTCTAAAAGATATGCATTATCACTTCCTAAATAAACTCATGCATATCCTAACTATATTACATAAACTACGGAATAACTATATCCGCAGGAACTAATAATGCTGAAACTAGACTTCAGCAGAAACACTCTGTTAGCAGAATCTGTCTCTTCAGCAGTAACCATCAGTAGAATTCTTACTTAGCAGAATTCCCAACAACTAACGCTCCCTGTTTTTGTTAGTCCAACCCTCCCTAAAACTTGGTTTTTTTTTTTTTTTTTTTAAAAATAACCGAGATACGACGATGATGATTTAAAAAAAAATGTTTTTGGCGTGGCATTTTCGAATGGACGGCAAAAAAAAAATCTTAATTTTGCAACCTTTGATGTTGCAGCCATATATGATAAAACTTACTTATGTAAAACTACTTGTAATCTGAGCCTATTGTTATCTCGATGCCTTTTTAATGTGTAAAATGGAGATTACCTCTCGTGTGTAAAATTGTGATTGAGACATTTCGGCAGCTTTGTGGTTTGTTACTTGCAGCTTGTGTTTCACTTGGCTTTGTGTTTTCCTTGTGTGAAATCTGCTTCTTTATGTTAACCGGACGGGGTCTAAGAGGGTAGTATGACAAACCCTCCCTAGTGCTTCTTTATGCTTCTTTATGTTAACCAGTTGTTGTGATGCTGCTTTGTTGTAATCCAGTTGTTGTGATGCTGCTTTGTTGTAATCCAATTGTTGTGATGCTGCTTTGTTGTGAAATTTGCTTCTTTGTTGTTCTGCTTTGTTTGTGATTGAAAGTTAATGGAGCAAAGCTGCAGTTTATAATGGAGCAAAGCTGCCTTTGTGAGAATCTTACTGTTGAGCTTTGTGTCCAATCTTCTTGTGTGCAATCTGCACTTTTGAGCTTGTGACCTTGTTGCCTTGTGAGAATCTTACTGTTGAGCTTTGTGTCCAATCTTCTTTTGTGCAATCTGCACTTTTGAGCTTGTGACCTAGTTACCTTGTGAGAATCTTACTGTTGAGCTTTGTGTCCAATCTACTTGTGTGCAATCTGCACTTGGACAAAATGCTTGAGACTATAAGGCAATGATGATTACGTGTTAATCTGAGGCTTTGTGTGGAATCTGCACTTGGGTAGTAAACCTGCTTGTGTTTGCACTTGGACAAAAAAAAAATGCTTGTGTTTGCACTTGGACAAAAACCTGCTTGTGTTTTGCGTGTGCAATCAGCTTGTGTATCTGCAGTTGGACCAAAAAAATGCTTGTGTGCAAGCACTTGGACAAATGGTTTAATAGGCGATGACGAAAGGTTTTTTAAAAACCGAAAGGATGACAAAGTGATATTTTTATCACTTTGCAACCTTCATATCCGAGTCTAACATATTTGTGAGTTAATTATTTTGAGAATATAAGGCGATGACGATTACATGTTAATCTGAGCCTTTGTGTGGAATCTGCACTTGGGTAGTAAACCTGCTTGTGTTTGTACTTGGACAAAAAAAATGCTTGTGTTTGCACTTGGACAAAAACCTGCTTGTGTTTGCATTGAGAAAAAAAATGCTTGTACACTTGGACAAATAAACCTTTGGAAAAAAAAAGTAATAATAATAATAAAAAAATCAACTAAGGACAAAAGTGACTGACCCACAAAATGGTAGGAAGGGTTTGTCATGCTACCTCTAGACCCTTTTCCCACTTTCAGGTTGTGTTAACCCAACCCTCCCTATGGTATCACATCAAGGGGGTTTGGTCAAACCGTGCAACCCGTAATGCATACCGTACAACCGGATAATGCATCCAATCATTGCAAACCCTCCCTATGGGAGGGTGTGGATAACTCAACCCCCACTTTCATCTGAGCATTTTTAGGCAATGGACAAATCAACAACAAACTTCGATGAATGGTCTACAAGTCAATACAACATAGATAGTGAAAAATGATTATTTTCTAACTCATTCTAATTCCAAGCCGGTATGATAGTGGTTGGGTTCTAGGATAAGTCAACTTTCTCAAGTTGCAACTTTGAGGTCGATCTTCACAAAAGCGTGGCTTTATTAGTTGGTTGTGCAAGGATATGATTTATAAGTTATGACTTTGAGCATATACTGTCACGTTTATGTGTATGAGCGAACACTCTTCCAAGTGCATCAGAATAACATACTGTAACCGGGGTGAAGCTTGTGAACCATTCAAACTTGCTAGTTATCAATTTTTTTTTTAAATAATATGTAAAACAGAACTTCTATCACCTCTCAAGGAAAAGGTAGAAATATTGTGGTTTACTCACAAGGTAGCTATTAACCAATGAAGTTAATGGGACCCAAAAAGTGTATAAGAAATTAAAGGCTGTCGATACTAACAACACACACCAGTCATCAACAATTCAGTCTCTTCTCATTTTATTTACCATTTCTGCCATCCAAAACATGTAGTAGAAAAGAATCCTTAATTATCATCTCCAACACTCAAAACAACAATATTAACAACACATCTTATCCATATTATTCAGGTATGCAAAAAAGTTAAACTATATTTTTCTTTTTCTTTTCTTTTTTTAATATATTTTCCTTTTTTTAAGATTGTACTTTTTGCTAGTTCAACTGTAGTACCACCACCTCTGCAGTCTCTGCTGCAATGGTTTTTTAACATATAAAACAAAGCAGTATAGTCAATGACCTTTTATGTGTGTTTTTACCTTTGTAACAAATTTTGGTGTTCATTAATTATACAGTCCCATAAAAATGGTTTCATGTTTGAAAGGGGTGTTTGTGATTACTTGCTATAATATAACTCTAAAACAGTTTTAAGGGCGTTTGGGATTGCTTATCCTTAAAGGCATAAGCAATTCGAATAAGGAGTTCCAAACACCGAATAAATAATGTTAGTTATCAAATCCAAAGACAGTTTTTCTTGGTTAAACAATATCCAACAGGTTTCTAGCTTCAATCCTAATGTATTTGTTCATTTGACATTTAAAAGTCAACTGTTGACTTGTTACTTGTTAGGACTATGAAGCAAGCCACAATCAAAACGGTTATGTTTTGCGAATTTGAGGTTGTTTATATATAAGATTAGAAATTTCCCGAATTTGACATGGATTCTTTCTTATTAGCTTACAGCATACAAAGGGTTCATATCCTAATGATCTTGGAATTAAAAGCAAATAATTTGACATTTTAAAGTCAAACGCTGACTCCGTGGGACATGGAAACAAACTATCAAAATTAGCTATGCATGCATACATTTGTAGCTTGTTTTCTTAAACAAATTAATGTTGTTATTAGTCTGTTCCTATACTCACAGATGGATCTTGTTAAACTTGAACTAATCATTTTGACACTAATTTTTCAATAATTGTTTCTAATCTTCTGCATGTTTTAACCTAATTAATAAACTATCGTTCAAATTCTTAGCCAGGAATAAGGAAAGAGCCGAGTGAAGAAACGGCAAATGGAATCAAAGGTACTACCTATTGGTTTCGCAAACAACTCATCGTTTAGTAAAAACACTGATTTACAAGAATGGACGATACGGAAAAAATGCCAAAAACACTATATTATACAAGAATGGACAGTTTTGAGACAATGCCATAAACACTATATTTTACAAAAATGGACAGTTTGGAAACAATGTCAGGAATGATGGTTATTGTTTGCATTTTTCATTCCCAAAACCTTGTCTGATACTTGACGTTGTTGTAAACTATAATGGTTGTTTTAAGCATTTTCACAAGATTGCAACAAGTCATTTAAAATGTTGGTTCCTAATTATGTTTCGTTTTCCTAAAAGCCATTCCCATCTACAAGAAGAGATGATAATCCATATAGAGCAAACAGAAGGGTTGCAGACTCAGCAAAAGCCCGAGCTGAAACTGAGCTTTCTGATGCTCGGAAAAAAGTCCAAGATCTCGCTCTAAAGATTGAAGAAGCAAATTCAAGGGCCAAAAGAATGCAACAGGTTCCTGTGAAACAGCATGAAGACACGGAAGATTCTCGGTATGCACAAGTGATGAAAGAAATCGAAAACCTCAAACAAGAATTAGGCAAACTAAAGCTCGATATGAAACATGTTTTGAAGGAAAAACGACAAGCAGATAACACATTTAAAGCCTCGAGTTCTAAAAGTTCCACACTTTCAAGTGCAGTAGAAAGAATCAAGAAAGAAATCGAGGAACTCGACGAAGAGCAGGTCCTTGTGGAAATAGCACGGATTGAAGCTGTTAAAGAACTAGAATCCATCGAAGCTCAAAGGAACAAAGAAGCTAGTAACTACAAAACCCAGTTGGAAATCGTCAAAAAGAAAGTTAAAGAAATCGACCAACAGTCAGTCACACAAGACCTCCAATTAACGCTATATAATGTGAACTCGTTAGAAAATGAACTTGCTCGAGCTAAAGAATCAAACAGCACTCCTGATTTGTTACATACAATCATTCAAGAACTAGAAGCAGGAAAAACCGAACTAGCCAATATCCAAAGAGAAGGGTTTAATTTCATGACATCAATGGATGTAATTAGAAATGAGCTCAACCACGTTCGAGAACAAAGAGCTCGATTGGAAAGAGAAGAAGAAAAACGAGACTTAACGGTTCAAACACTAACTTCGAAGATACTAAAAGGTAAAGCCAAACTGGAGTCCATTACTGCAACCACTGAGAGAGCAAACTCAATTGCATCGAATCTATCAACCACCGTTGAACAGTTAAGAGCAGAAGCAGAAACTGTAAAAAAAGCGAAGGAGTTCATCATTCAAGAAACAGAAAAAGTAGAGTTGGAAATCCCAAAAACCGAGTCCGAAATAGATCTATCGGAACATAGATTAGAAGCTGCAATGGAAGAGCTCAAAGCTGTCAAGTCATCAGAATTTACCGCTCTAGAAAATCTAAAAGATCTCATTGACTCCACAGTACGAGCTCGGGAGTCGAGTTTCTCAAACAAGTCAACGATAACAATAACAAGATTCGAATACGAGTATTTAACAGGAAAAGCAGGTGGGGCCGAGGTGATTGCAGATAAAAAAGTTGCTGCAGCTCAAGCTTGGGTAGCAGCCTTAAAAGCAAACGAAAAAGAAATAGCAATGAAAATCCAAATGGCTAAAAATGAAATCAGTGAGCTCGGTGTAGAGGTAGAGGAAGAAGAGGGGCGAACGTATGGAACGGATTCAGTTCGCAGAAGGAGGTCGGTTGATGGTGAGTTGTATAAACTTGTGGCATCGCCTCGTAGATCAATGTATAAAATTGGAAGCATGACACCTGGCAAGCGAGCTAGGTCACAAAAGTTGTTATCTCCTGCTACGCGGCAAGCGATTAAATCAGCTTCTTTTAGTAAGAAAAGGGAAAAAATGACAAGTAATCTAGCAAAGCTGTTAGATGAAAACGATGAAATGGGCGAGTAAACATTTTGCATAGAGTACCTTCTATTGATGTTCAACAACATTGTTTATGTTGATATAAAGAGTTTTGTTGACTAGCTAAGAGTTAGCAAGTGATATCTTTTTAATCAAAAGTAATATCATACAAAATTAACAGACAAAAAACGATGAATGGTCAACTTTAACACGCTGTCATGCTCTAATACTGTATAAGTTGCTTTTACATGAAATAAACGAATGAAAGCGAGAAACATAGAGCTTATACTACTATCGATATGATATAACATAATAACACAACCTAGCCAAAGCAACAAAATTAGTAATTAGATAACTAAGATAGTAACATAAAAACACATACCGACACCATTTAACTTTCTAGGCACACACTTTTAAGGAGTCATGACAGCTAAATTATTGCGCGGAATCTGATAAAAGGTCTGATTCTGCTTTCTTCATAGTTTCAAACTTTGGAGCGGGAAACACAGGGCCTGATGGCTGACTCTTGTAAATCTGAGCATAAGCAAGATCATTGTCATACTCATTTTCACACGTAGGAGTTGGAGTGGCAGTAGCAGTAGGGCCCACAGGTTGTACCGATGGAATCGGTTGTGGTGCAACTGCTACTCGTTCAGGTGTTGGCTGAGGCACCAAAACCTCCTTATAAGCTACATTGGAATTTGCAACATGAGTTGGTGCAGCAGGCATGGTGTAAGATTGATCTGTGGGGCCCACAGGCATGACATAGATCGGGTATGGCTGATTTGGCGGCTGCTGGTAAGGCACGTACATTGGGTAGTAAGAATTGTAAGATGAGATGGGTGATGGTCCGGTTGGGTATTGGATGTAATGTGGTGATCCGGTTTGAATATATTGTATTGGCTGTTGTCTTTGGTCGGGAATGTGTTGTATCTGATAACCAGAAAGTTGAGGGTTTCTTTGCAAATGAACCGCAGATGAAGGATTGTAGATGATACTCTCTGAGTCAGAAATCACTTGGTCTTGATAAATTCTACCAGAATTATCACTGTCAAGGGAAAAAAGTATTAGTATAGTCACTAAAAGCACTTGCTTCATTTTAGACAATGGCGTTGATCTAGATATCAAGATAATGTTGCACCATATGATGTTGGGCAATACACACTTGCTAGTAATTATTGCAGTCTATAGTAAATCCAATTCAAATTTCTGATTTTTTAGGACCAATGTAATCAAAACTGACTTTGGACGGTAAGTATAAAATTCAGAAAATATCCCTAACTTTGATCACTTTGTTGCAGCTGATTATCCGATTTCAATATTTGATCGTACTAATAATCAACTTATAATACACATAATTACCACTGCTTTTTTTGCTTATTACAATAAGCAGTTTGGAATAAGCAACCCCAAGTTGCTTACCAAAACAACTTAGTTCAGTGGCAAATAATCAGATAAGCAGTTGGATGTTCAATCCCAAACACCTCCAAAACACCGTGTTGTACACAACATTATAAATCACATATAATAAGCAATCTCAGATTAGTCATTAATTGTTTCCTCATAGTGATTTTATCAAACTCTAAAGTTGCAGGCCATCAATTATATATACTCTTAGATAAATTTATGCAGATATGAGCACAAGTTAAGATTTTCGCCTTTCAACTAAACCAGGTTCAGCCACTTTAACCTTTTATGCCCCAAACAACCACCACTATCCTCAATACCAGCTACAACCAGATTAAAATTCAATCCTTACGCCAACAAATTAATCAAACAAAAAGCTATCACGTTTCCAAACACATTCGATTCCGGAACCAAACCCGAATTACCATTATACATCAAACTCTCATCATTGCCTTCAATAGTCGTGTTTTTAAAACATGTTTCGAAGATTTTCAACGGAAGTGACTGAAACGAGTGAATCAAAGTGTTCGTTTGGAAGATAGTATTTAGGTGTAAAGGTTCCTTTAACATATAGCTACGAGAAAGGTGATAATTTTCGAGACCATGGCGAAACAGTCAACGATGACTATCCATGTTTCACCACCGGTGTAGCAGAGGGATTTCGTTTGTGGAAGAGTGTCTATGTGCATAGTTCTGATAACATGCCATATGCAGCAGAGATCTACATCAGACTAGTGCATCAATGTTTTGCCTGAAAAATGTGTCAGTATCGAGGTCAACAAAAAATGATATCTTCCATGGAGCTAAAGGGAGCATCTGTGAAACTGAAGCTGCCAAGATAGCTCAACTCCGATGGATGCCTACGTTGAACATTACTGGATGTTGGGATCGTTCATTGCCCTTTGGGTAAATATTTGGCTAACTTTAGCCACGCTCTACATTCTACGTTCATTGCTAAGGCTGGATATCAGTAATTTTCTTCATCAAATAACCATTTTTGAGGATTTCATTTAACTTAATTCGATGAGAATATGGAGTTTTAGCTTAGTTAGTTGTAGTCTATAGCTCAAGTTTATGACAAAACTACTTGCAAACCCCACTTTAGACTTAGCTTCAATTTATAGCTTATTGTAAGCAACTAGTTTCTCGTACCGTAAAGCTAACTAAGCTAAAACTTTATTTATTGACCGGCACAATTTTTTTTAAATCTTCAAAATGGTTACACAACGGAGCATCCAAGAATATGACATAGAAGTCTTCGCAAAAATAGTAGAAAGTGGTTACAAACAGCTAAATATCTAGCGAAAAGCTAACGAATATTAGTAACAACCAACAACTTCCAACGTGGGCATGTAATAGGAGGCGGGTTATCCTATGCCGCCCCTAACATCACATATGGTCCTTTCACGCTTGATATCATGAAAAACACATTTGAACTGCATGTTGCATTGTTGGACGGCAAAGGTAAAACTAACTAACTATCCCTAAGTTCGACACTTTGTTACAACTAAACCATTAGTAATTGTGATTTCGCATTGCGGCAATAGTGTCAATATACTGTATCTAAATCACTAATCAGTAATCACCATAAGCATTTTATTACTACGCATCACGACATAAATCATAACCAACTCATTACATACCTTTCAACCGAACCAGGCACAGGCGCCATTCTAACCCCCTCACCACCCACCCCATTCCCACCCAACCCCGAAATAGACGAATTAATCGACCCAAACGACGAACACGTCTCCAAAACAATCGACTCCTGTCCACCCCCCACCCCCTTCCCAGAATCCCCACTGTCCCCTCCATCCTCACTAAACCCCCCTCCTCCCCTCATACTACTCTTCAACGCATCACTAAACCACAATGACTCACTTTTAGGATCCCTCAACAACGACCCACATTCCTTAAAAACACCAACACCAACAACAGGAAACAAAAACAACCTAATACGCGACGAGGTACTGTAAGTAACACTCCTGTCATGTTCCTCCAACATGTTGACCAAATCTTCATCAGAAGAAATAGTGATCAATGAATCCAAGTCTTCGTTGGGAAGCTGGTACTTAAGAACAAAGGGTTTGTTGTTGTAGAGGGTTTTGGAGAGATGGGTTGTGAAGGAGGCGAAAGTGGCGGCGGTGGTGTGACGGTCAACGGCGACTATGCGTGTTTCTCCGGCGGTGTAGCAGAGGGATTTGGTTTGGGGGCGGGGGACTATGTGGCCGTTGAAGCTGACCATGAGACGGAGCTTGGTGGTTGGTAATGGTGGGAGTGAGTTGGAGTGTGGTGGTGGTGGTGCTACGGTGGTTTGTGGTGGGTCCATGGTGGTGGAGGTGGTGAAAGAGTATAATAAGAAAGTTGGTGTGTATGTATAGTGTAAGGTTATGTTTATCTATAAGTATAAATAGAATAGTTTATCGGGTATAGCGGCGACGGTGTATAAATACCACAATTTAAGTATTGCATATATGGATATCAAGTAAGTAAAATTGAATAAAAGTTTTGAGTTAAATTGTAATTAATAATTTATAAATTGTTTTGTCTTCTTAGAAGCAGTTAAAAGCTCAAACATCTTAATAAACAAGATGTGCAAGATGTTTTATTGTCTCTTAATGTCTTTTAATGTTTATATGTCGTAATAATAAAATTGCATCATATTCATATCATTCAAATATTTTTTACAAATAAGCAAACAATATAATTTCATTCAGACATTTACGTCTTAAATTCAGATTCAGATATGTGAATCATATTCAGATTCAGAGCCTCTTAACAAACAATCAGCACCTAATAATAATATTGTTACATGCATTTTAAGGTTTTAAGAATTTTAAACTAAAGTATTTTTGTTTTATTTGTACTAAAAAATGTGTTTAAAATTTTTGGGAAAGGTCTTTTATACTCCCTCCGTCTCAATTTATTTGTCCAGTTTTGACTTTTTGAGTTTTTCTTTGTCAACTTTGACCGTAAATATTTTTATTTGTGTTATATAATACTTGATGAAAATTATACAAATTAAAAATACACTTAAAACTCAATCTATTCATATATTTTGCATCAAATGTTAAATAACACAAATAAACATATTTAAGGTCAAAATTGACAAAGAAAGACTTTGAAAATTAAAAGTGGACAAATAAATTGGGACGGAGGTAGTATTAATCCTAATGTCGGTAGATTAAGAAAACAAGGTAAAGTGTTGTTCAAGAAAAGTGATTTAGTTTTCTATTAAGACAAGTAGGAAAAGAAGGATCTCGAATTTGACTTTGATTTAAAGTGCATATCTTAGTTAGTTACTGTAGAAGTTATCTAGAAGATAAATTATACTCTCTTCGTTTAATAAAAATAACATAGCTTAATAAAAGTGTACTTATTTTAATTTTGACAAAATTTCACCGTTCGTTCTTAAAGTTGTCGCGATTTGCGCATATCGTCCTTAAACTATTTTTTTGGCATTTTCGTCCCTGAAGTTGTCAAACGACGGCGTGTATGGTCCCTGGCACCCCATTTTGTTTGCTCATGGTCAATTTGCTACTTACACACCTTGTGAAGTTACTAAAATGCCCTTTCTTTTTATTTTAATTTACAAACACATGCACTTAGTTATATATATATTCAAAGAATTATTTGTAATGATGAAGAAGCTAAGTGTTCTTATATTGAGAGCTTATGTGGGTAATTTGTTAATCTGTACGATCTTTCATTTGTGCTACGACAACTATTGAAATAGAGTATTTGGTTTCGCCTCATGGATCGGTAAGGTGCAGTATAAATCGAGTTTGACTAATATTTAATAAGTTTCCAAAATATTTCAAACCCAAAATATGTACATGTATGTGAATTGACGGTATAAGCTGTTCCCCTTCATTGCATAACTCCTTATTAATAGAAAGAACAAACAGGAAGTGTATAACTATGGAGATGAGATTTGATCAACGACTAATATTTTATCTTTGTTTGATACTTATCAGGGAAATAGGCATGCTAATATCTTGAGCCCGAAGATTGTAACTTCACTAAAGGCAATTAACGAAAGGGTCGTGCAAATCAGCCTAACAAACTCAATCTACTGGAACGCCCACAATTTTGCACTAACAGAAGCGGGCAAGCTATATGCATTTGGAGCAGGTGACAAAGGACAGCTGGGGGTGGACCTTGTTGCTACCCAAACCGAGAGGCCGACATCAGAGCATGTGGAACTCGATCTCAGTTAGCACAATTTAATGATGACTTACTAATCTCTGATATTGATCACACCATAATTAGAATTGTTTGTGTTTTATTTTATCTGTTCCTTCCATGTTCATTTCTGTACATAGAATACAAAGAAGGGATTTGTGAAAAAAGTCTTAGGGGTAGAAGTTAAAAAAGTACTAACCATCATAACAAGCAGTACGAAAAACTTGTACCAGTACTAACTGTTAAGAAAATCCAAACGAGCAGTACAAACACGGATATGAGACATCTTGATATTGGCATTTACTGTATAATTAGGTTGGTGATAGTCATCTTTGTGCAGAGTTTGTAATGCGCTGGAAAGGGGATGTGACGGAGTATCGTAATGAGACCATTTGATAAATGAAGTAAAACTCGAAATAAAGTTCACAACAACTGAATATGCTTTACAAGAAGAAATTTGCAAAACTTCCTACACTACTTATTCATGTTCACAAAAAAGCAATATTGCAGCTTCTTAAATGCCCCCAAGCATTTGTTCAGGGCACATACAAAGAGATTTGACAATGAAATTCAAACATATTTGCTCACAAAGAGGAATGAAATTTATGAAACACAATCGTAGCTTTTTTGTCCATCTAGGAAGACTGCTGTAGATGATGTCAATTCTGATCCCACAATTCTACAAGGAAGAGAACTCAGACTTAACATTCATGCGGCGAATTTTACTGGTTTCTTCAGCATAGTCGACGGTAATTTCGACTCTACTCATGATGCAGACCTTTTTCATACTTGTCATATTCAATCATATATGCATGTTGTGAATTTATAAATATTTAATATTGTATCCATAACAATTAAGGGTTTATGATTGTGAACTGTAATCAAGAGGTTGGTTTTTAGTCATCGTTCTGATGTTTACTCCTACTAATCCACTATTTTAGAACATATCATACAACAACTCTCTCAATGTGGTTCTTTAAGAGTGGCACCATTATGTTGTGAAAACAGCATGGCTTGGTAATCTCTTACTTGAGTTACATTACCCCTATCTTGTATGACTCCTATTTGAAAGAAAATGTGAATGACGTATATTGAGCATCTAAACGACTACAACATCGAAGGACTAAACATTTGAATTTAAATTACACTGCTAGAGAGAATACGTTCATGATGATGATACAGCTAAGGTACTGGTGTGCGTAAGGTTAGTACTGGTCCCCATAAATTAGTACTGTCCATGTAATGGATTAGTACTGCCCATCTATATATGGTTCTATGATTTGTTCTACTTTGTATTTGTTGCTTGCGGGTCTGTTTGGTCACTATCACATTGTACAAGTGGGTCGCTTAATATATTCCAAAGCATGTATCATTGGTCGACGTCTTCAGTGGAGCAGAATGCGTTTTTGTAATTATTGATCTGTCTATATTGTTTGATTCTACAAACGTGAGCCAAAGCAAAGAAGGTACTGCTCCTTATTGACACTTTGTAATGTGAGTATCACATTGTGTAGCACCAGACGTTACACAGATATTCATAAGAAATTCACTTTCGAGTGCCGTAGGATCGTCCCTCGATATTAACGTTGAAGAAGTGGATGCCACTTTGTCGCTCTTTTATGCATATGGTGAATGGTTAACTGAAGAGGCGATGAAAACCGGTAGTGGTATTTTGAGAGAACTTGTGCCAATGCTGTTATCGACCAAATTTCCATGATAGGGATGCTAGAGTTGAAGGACATAATCAAGATGATGAATTTATTGTAGATGGATGAAAATAAAGAGTTATAAAGGTAATAAATTATAAATGTTGAGGTATTGTTAAATGTTGATATGTGTACTCCCATTATTTTTGTTATCGTTTATAACTGGACAGTATTTCTGTCGATTTATATTATCATAATCCTTCGCAAGATCAATTCTGTGTCAACCTCAAGCATTATTAATAATATAATTTTATTGTTGTGAAGACTATACTGTTAATGATTGTTTCTGGTTCAGTATGTAACTTGATAATGTGGATTTTGTTGTTGGGAGGGTTATTTTGGGTCTATTGAAGAAAACAGTTTATAGTCTTGTATGCCCAAGTAAACTCATGTGGTAGTAACAACTAACTAGAGGCACAATCTCTTCATTAATAAAATCTTTTGAGACTAACTAAAAATGAAAATTACATTCTTAAACAGATGGTACTTTAGATTACAAATCGAAACCAAGTCCATAGAATTAGTTGCAAACAGTTTGAGGTGGCTGTTATGCATGCTGCATTGCACTCCGTGATAATCAAGGATGAACAGTAGAGGTGGCAACAAGGGTCATAACAGTTTTGGACTTTCGGATCAAAACAAGTCGTTTTGAAGTATGGCTCGATAATTTGACAAGCAACCTACATATGAGTTTGTAACTACTTTGGGCAACTTCATGTTCGACCCTTTTGACAAGATATTTTTATTGATACAGCAATACTAAAACACAACCTAAATCAACTAATTGTCATGCAACTCTGTTAAAATCGAAACATATCGACTGGATCAGGTTACAAACATTCATTAATTTCTTTGGAGCAATGTGCAACATTCAACTTTATTTAATCGAATTTAGTACATCTTTTGAGCAGAACAAGTCAAGAGATAAAAATCAAATGGGAACTATTAATCATGAAAAAGAATATGACACAAATCCACAAACAATAAAACTGTACTAGAAACTTGCATTCATTAGTCATGATGTTAAAGGATTATTTGAAGCCTGCAATGTCTACTAAGAGCTTGATAGAATCTGATCCTCTAATGCGGCACATAATGTCAAGAACCAGGGAACTGAAAAGATTAATGGTGCCCAATTACATTGCTGCCTTAGCGACTATGACCTCGTATCATCTTCAGTCAACCAAGAAATAAGATGAACCTGTGGAAGAACCAAATAATTTCAGTTCCATGCTATTGACAAAAAAAAAGTATAACATAAAACAAATTAGTCACCAAGTGAATGGAGGTGAAATAGGTAGACAGCAAGTGCAGTTGTGGTTCCCTAGTTGAACAATAATCCTATACTTAGTTTGTGATTTGTGTTTGTAAATTAAGATAAAAAGAAAGGGTATTTTAGTAACTTCACAAGGTGTGGAACCAACAAATTGACCATGGTTAGCCAAAATGAGAGTTTAGGGACCAACCGCGCGAAAAATGCAGAGTTCAGGGACGAAAATGAAAAAAAAAATAGTTTAAGGACGATACACGTGAATCTTGACAAGTTTAGAGACGAACGGTGAAATTTAGTCTTTAATTTTTAACAACTCAAATATAATATTCTCTCAATAAATTTTTTAATTTTTACTTATAAAGAAAAGTGAACAATTATTTTGAGATATTTTGAAAAAAAAATATATATAGACTATAATTTTGAGACATAAGAAAAATAGTGATTATATTAAATATATTGATCTTTAAATAAACTAATATGGTACTCGCATAAAGCAGTGATTATATTAAATACAGTATATTGATGTTTAAACCATATGTAATGATAAACATTGACATTTAGCGGTTTACCAAATCGAGTAAATGTACTTTTAAATTATCGTAAACTATATTAATACAAATAAAGATATCCACAAAAATATATACTATATTTTAACTTAGAAAAATTAAATCCTTTTCAAAAAAACTTAGAAAAATTAAATATTTATAAAAAAATGTACAACTATAAGTTTGTAACACCTCAAATTTAAAAGGAATATGACAGGGAAACCTAAATGTATGTCTAATGTCATGCCCAAACTTATGTGACTTAATTTTGTTGGTTTGTGAAAAAATGGCTCCCTTAACTACAACCAACAGAATAATGTCACATAGGTTTAGGCATGAATTTAAACAAACCTTTTAGGGGGTGCCTGTGCTCGGCATGGAGCATGCCGCTAGTCAACACTACTGCCACCTACGCGGCATGGAATCGGCATGAATTGCCGTTGAATCATGGGAAAGGAGGAAGGAAAATATAATTATGAGGCATGGAATATAATTAGGTGAGACATGGAATCATGATTGCCACTAAAAATGTATGGTGAGGCATGAGAGAGACATGAAATAAGGTGATATGATATTATTGGTGGCTAATGAAGCATGAGGGAGGAATAAAATCATGACCTGTCACCCCCTTAGGCCTCCCAATCACCTCTCGATTTAAAATGTTATTCCATATATACGGAGTATCAATTAGCAAAGTCATTCTTGAAATGAATAGTAATATTTTAAAGGTAAAAATTGTATATTTACTCAATTAGTGTGGTTTAAAGTTTAATTATATCAGGAACTTCTTCATTCACATGCTTATCAACAATTTCCATCTCATTCTGCCACTGTGTAATTATATCAGGAACTTCTTCATTCCAGTTTTTTTTTCTCTCATTTGCAGTAGGCTTTTTCTTCAAACTGATATACATATCCACCTTTTCTTTAGCTTGATTCTCTAGACTCTAATAGAAGTTGTTCTTCATAATCTTCCAATACTTATATTATCAGAATTCCTATCCAATTCCTTCTTTTCTACATTTTTTACCCCTTGATTCATCTTTTTTCCATTATCTTTATCATCCTTCATGTTTGTTTTCTGCTTTTCATCAATTACTTCCTTATTCTTTTCATTCCCCAAGCTTTCTGCGCGGTTCATTTTCGTAAAATGGTATCGAAAAGAGTTCATTCAAGTAATTTACTCTTTCTTTTAGGGTACGTTTGGTAGGACATAATGAAATGTCAAATGAATGGAATAAAGGACGTAATGGAATAAATAGTGTAATGTAATTATTCATTACAATTATTAATCATGTTTGGTTTGTTTGATAAGACGTAATGGAATCATAATAGAAAGACCAAAATGCCCCCCATTATAGAAAGTTTATTTAATATGGTTAGTTATTGATGGGGTTTTATGTAATTTTGATTTCATTACGGATGTAATGGAAAAAAAGCAAGGGGGGCCTAGGGAATGATTTTGTTGTAATGGGTCATTCCTTGTAATGAACCATTACATTCCATATATGTAAGCAAACAACATTTTATCATTCCAACGTAAACATCCTTTCCATTCCCCCTTTGATTACAACGTACCAAACACTACGTTACTTCAGTAGTACCACTTTTTGGTTGATAGAACACACTTGTTTTTTTATAATTTCCCACATTTGTTTTACCATTAGTCCATTACCAATATTCTTCTCATAACTAGGGCTGTAAACGAACTGAACGTTCAGTGAACATTTCATGAACCGTTCGGTAAAAAGTTCGTTTATGTTCGTTCGTTTATTAAATGAACGAACATTAACAATATTTTACGTTCGTTTAATTAAATGAACGAACATGAACAAAAGTCTCGTTCGTTCATTTATGTTCGTGAACGTCCGATTAGGCGTTCGTTAAAGTTCGTTTATGTTTATTTATCTATTTATGTTCATATATCATATTTTTTAATTTTTTAATTTTAAAAATTGATTTGTTTAAACAAAGCAACACTTATAAAACAATATATTGTGAAGAATTCAATAAAGTTTATGCTTGTTTGTCTATTTTCATTTATGTTCGATCGTTTATGTTCGTTTAGCGTTCGTTTAATGTCTTAATGAACGAACATAAACGAACATGAACAATTCATTTTCTTAATAAACGAACATGAACAAGAAAATTCGTCCGTTTAAGCGTCCGTGTCCGGTTATTTGTCCGGTTAAAATTAAATGAACGAACATGAACAGGGCTCCGTTCGTGTTCGTCCGGTTCGTTTACAGCCCTACTCATAACTATCAAACTTTCTATACTGTTGGTTCTGAATGTTTTGCATAGCCCCACCATTCCTCACATTCCTTCTATGAACCACATCAGCAAAACTATTTTGCTTAGGTTCATTACTATGTTTATCAAGCACATCATTTTCTTTATTATTTGTTGCCTCATCCTAAGTCTTATTCTCCTTAGGTCTACATTGTTTAATATGATGTCCAAAAACTTCACAAACAGAACACCTGAGAGGAGACCAACTGAACTAAACAGGAATACTTTTCCTATTCTGAATTAACCCTTCAGCATCCCTATAGGCAATATCAATTCTACTAGGTAAATGGTTAAAAAATATTGCCTATAGCTCAGTGGATAGGCAATATCAATATTGCTGAGGTATAGGTAACATCTCACCCACTTTTAGACTAAAAAAATATAAAAAGTAAATGGTTAAAAAATAAATGCGCGCCAGGTAGGGGTCGAACCTACGACTTTCTGCTTAGGAAACAGACGCTCTATCCACTGAGCTACAGGCGCGTTTTGTTTTCATTTCGTAAATTTGGCTCACTATCTATACCTCAGCAATATTGTTTTTTTACAGTCAACCATATGATACATAAACAGTAAAAGTAGACAAATTTGTAGCTTGGGATCTTATGTAACACTTATGTGACTCTACAAGCACACAACCTACAGAATGTTATATTTAATTAACCAAAAGATGATGATGTTCAAACGCTCTAAACTGGAATGTATTTATTTGCAATCGCTATAGACAAAACAAAATAAGTATAATCTTGTAGAGCTAAATAGAGAAGGTAAATATATGCATACATCGGTATAGTATAATAATGTAGGAACATAAAATATTGCAAGTGGTGAGAGTAATGAAAGTCTTGGATCAAGAAGATACGTTAAGGTTTGAGTGTGGAAATTCATTAGGGAAAGTTATTAGCAAATAGAAAATAAAATAAAATATTTGACATGGTTTGGAGTATGATTTTGGTTAATATAATTTGCACATGCAGTTCGTGTCCGTTTAATCATCTTCTTTCTTTCACATTTTTGAGCATAATTTTCTCTCATTTGACGAATATGATTCGTGATGTTCATTTGCATATGAGGAGATCTTATCCAACTAAAAGAATGAGGTGTAACATTATTTTATTGTTGTTCCTAGAAGAAGCACCTAAAACATGAAAACATGAGTACAAAAAAGGGCAAATCTAATGAAAAGAAAAATACTCTACTTCGATCAAGTTAAGTAAAGGCAATGAAGTTAAGAACTTAAATCAGAATTAATGTCTTCAGCTTTTACGTAAAGATAAACTTTTTAACGTATAATTCTTATTAGAATAAACTGAAAAATTTTAAATTTTTTTTTTTTTTTTTTTTTTTTTTTTTTTTTTTTTTTTTGGGATAAACAACTAATTGAATAACAATAAGGTTTAGCTCTCTAAACAAGCAAACTCAAACAAGTCTCTGAGGGACAATAACGAGTTCAATGAGAGTAAATGTTCTTCTTTAATGTGATATTATATGTGGAAGAGAGAACATTTACTCTGACCAACACTCTTTATATAGGAAACAAAACTAGGATGTCATATGAGAGTTGTTGAGGCGTGTCAAGTATTTACTGGAGAAGCATTCTTGAAACACAACCACCTTGCTTTTGAGAAACAATGATGACATAAAACTGTTCCTGCCTTTTCTCCAACTCGTACTTGTCTTGACTTTCTCAAAGATACACTTTATCCGGCTCATTTTCTTTCTCGAAAAAGTCTCGCCTAAATATCTAGGAGATATTTTTGTGTTATACTCTGTTGGTATGATCAAAGAGTTGATAGGATCATCACGGCACTGTCGATCTCTGATGGTCCTTTATTCTTCAGCTTCTAGTTCTTATACATACTAGTTGTTGAGTATATCTTCAAGTTATCTTTGATTCCTTAACGATGTCTTTGACGTGAATCTTGTTGAGGTTGCTCGCTGATTATCGACGACTCTTCTAATAGTTGGCCTAATTTATGTTTAATTAGAGAGGGATAATTGGGCACTGAATTAGCCTAAAACTTGATTCGGGTCAAACAAATGCACATAGGGTTGTAAATGAATCAAATGTTAGTAAACATTTCATGAACCGTGCAGTAAAATGTTCGTTTATGTGCGTTATTTTTTAAAAATGAATGAACATGAACAAGATTTTATGTCCACGAGTTCATTTGTTTATTTATATTCTTGAATGTCTGATTATACATTCGTTAATATTTGTTTACTTTTTAGGGGTAAAGCTAAAGATACGCAACATATTTTTTCAAATAAACATAAGTACGCAACATATTTTCAAATAATCTTCGATCTAAATAATATGACCGGCTGGTAGCAAGTTACCCAAGATTAAAAGTTACACCTTTGGCCCCCAAACTGTCTGATATCTCGCGTATTTGATCCTATTTTGGTAACGGTCATTAAATACGCATTTGATCCTATTTTGGTAACGCTCGTTATTTTTCTTTTGTCCATATTTTTAAAAAAATTTTTAAAAAAAGTTTTTAATCCAGATTAAAAAAAAATTAAAAAAATAAACTAAAAAAAGTTAAAGAACTTTAAAATTTTTAAAAAAATTGAAAGTTTTTAATCCAGATTAAAAAAAAATTAAAAAAATAAACTAAAAAAAGTTAAAGAACTTTAAAATTTTTTAAAACAGTTAAAATTTTTAAAAAATTGAAATTTTTTAAAAACAGTAAAAAATCTTTAAAAAAGTTAAAATTAAAAAAATAATAATAATAAAATTTATTTTATTTTATTTTATTTCACAAATATTTTTTTTTTTAAATTTTGATTTTATAGAAAAATTTATTTTTTTTAATTTTTTTCACAAATATTATTTTTTTTAAATTTTGATTTTTTAAAAAATTTTAACTTTAAAAAAAATTAATTTTTTAAAATTTTTTTCCTTTTTTTAATACATTTTAATTCATTTTTTTTTAATTGTAACATTTTTTAAAAATTTTAAATTTTTTTAACTTTTTTTTTTCTAGATTTTAATTTAAAAAAAAGATTTTATTTAGATTTCAAAAAAAATGTTAAAAGGTTTTTTTAAAACTTTTTTAACGGCGGTTACCAAAATAGGATCATATACGCGAGATATGAGACAGTTTGGGGACCAAAGATGTAACTTTTAATGTTGGGTAACCTGCTACCGGCCTGTCATATTAGGTAGATCGAAGATTCTTTGAAAATATGTTGCGTATGTTTGACAATTTACAAAGTATGTTGCGTACTTTTTTTTTTTTTTTTTTTTTTTTTTTTTTTTTTTTTTTTTTATAAATATGTTGCATATCTTTAGTTTTACCCTTACTTTTTATGTTCATACATTGTATATTTTTATTATATACTTTAAAAATTGGTATAATCAATCAAATGAACATATATAGAACTAGGGGTGTTCATCGGTTCGGTTATCGGTTAATCGGTTTATTCGGTTCGGGTTGTTCAGTTAAAAAAAAAAATTTAGTCATAACCGAAAACCGAACCGAACCGAAAATATCTATAACCGAACCGAACCGAGAACCGAACCGAAGTTCGGTTCGGTTATGGGTCAAAACCGAAAACCGAACTTTTTATTTAAATTACACTATTTATATTTTTTTTGAATTTAATTATATATATTTTTGGGAAAAAAAATATTTCAAAGCATAAAAAAATGTTTTTTTATATTAGTATAAAATTTTAATGGATATTTTTTATATTTAAAATAATATAAATATATAAAAAATATATATATTTATATAAATTCGGTTTTCGGTTCAGATAGCTAAACCCATATCCAAACCGAAAACCGAATTTTTAATTCGGTTCGGTTCGGTTTTAACAAGTTCGGTTGGGTTATATGTTCGGTTCGGTTTTATTTCGGTTCGGTTTTCGGTTTATTCGGTTAATTAACCGAACCGTGAACACCCCTATATAGAACACAATATTTTGTATTTTTTTTTGTTTGTATTCATACATTTTATGTACGTACGTTTACGTTTTAATCTCTAAATAAACGAACATGAACAAGAATTTATTTTGTCTATTTATTTTTCTTGTTAAAATTAAACCAACAAACATGACCAAGAATCCGTTCATCTTCGTCCGGTTCATTTACGGCTATACAGTAAACTTGCACCAAAGGTACCAACACAAATTTAGTTCGATCTTACTATTTTAAGGTTCCATACTTCCATCGGTATTTTGACTATAGAGAGTTTATATTTCCCGACAGTGCAAACATAGCATGTTGAAAAATGAAAAGAAACAACACGTAGTCACCACTTTGTTCATGCACACGTGATATCTATCTATGATGCCATTAATGTTAAATCTCAACATGGGTTTGTGACCGTTAGTCACTAGTAGTACTAGTCACGTACTTTTTTAATCTTATCTACTGAAACTTAAAAATTTAAATAAAATAATCACTTCAATTATTATACATATATCTTAAATCCCTAATGGAACTACGTCGTATTGCTCCTCTTAGTTTCCCGCCAAAAAATGCCAAGGCCCAGTCCAGAAAAACGGTGGCCTGTTAGCTCTCTTTTAAGGTGGCCCATATCAGTTGGTGCATGTTAAGGAAGCATACATCACGTGCATTCTTACCAAACACTTTTAACATATGGCCAAAAGTCCGAGTGCAGTACAACACGCACGTGCATTCTTACCAAACTATGTTAACATATGGACAACATTCGATTTGTAGTACAATATGCACGTGAACTATGTACTCTCACTGCTATTAGAAGCTTCTCCAGGATCATAAAATAACCTGCTCAAAAAGAAAAGCAACATAAAAACCAGAAAAAAAAAATTAAAAAAAAAATGATTTAGATATATATATTTGGTGGCATTTAGATCTGTTGGTGACAAAGGTATTCCCTTGGTTTACTTATCAGTGTTTGAGGTCTTTGTTATATGATTTACATGTCTTTTGATTCTTTTTTGCATGTGTATGTTGATGATAATGGTGTTCAGTGTGCGTGTACAAAAGATCTGAAAACGTTATACAAAGGTGTCTGCAAATCGGTATGGCCGTTTTCCTTACCTTGGTTTTACTTATTATGATCATGTGCTTGGTCTAATTTTGCAAAATTGTTCCAGTTACATCCGTGTTGCACTTGCATGTGCATTATCCAGTACTTTATGTTTATAGTTGCTTTGAATGATTGCATGCAATTTATTGATCTATCTTTCTCATACTGCCCTTTAATATGCTTCGCCATACTATCATCTGACTTTGGTTTTACCCTTCATTGATTATCATATTACCTATTTGCTTTTGCTTTTAAATCGTTGCTATTCGTGGTTGACTTTATTATATATCTACCCATATACAATATTGCCGTAACTGTATGGTCGGATGCTTTTTAGGCTTGGCGCTAATTTTCATTAGTATACTTGCTTTCATCCTGAACATTATTAGATTTGTCTTATAATTTTTTAGGCTCTTTAGAAACTGATATCATCGTTTGTTAGTTTCGATTTGTTGTTATGGTAACCGCATAGTTGTATTTGGGCTTATTTTCATTCCTGTAGCTGTAGAACATGATGCACTCAGTATGAGTTTGATATAGATATGCACACCATTATTTCTATTAGATTTGTGTTACAGTTCTTTTGATCTTGCATATTATTAGATTTGTGTATCCGCATACATATATTCAGCCGTCTCATTCAAATATGCATATCATTATTTGGTACAGGAAAATGGACAAGGATTCTAGCATTGTTGCATTGCAAAAAACTACAGCCAAAGAACTTATAGCAGAGAATGAAGATATTACTCTCTCAATGCTAAAGTCATCAGACATAGACAAAAGTGTAAGAGTTAAAGTGTATCGCAAATGGACAATAACAAACAAGCATGGGAAACCGGTTATCTTTTGCTGCATGCTAATTGATCGACAGGTATACTCGCCAACTGTATTATAACTACATTTCATCATATTTTCATAAACCACTTAAAAAAAATAATAATATCCTCTTTCTAAATTTATGTTTACTTTGCAGGGAGAAGCTATACAAGCAACCATAAACATCCGTGAAAAACCTAAATTCGATGCCATTCTACAAATCAACCAAACTTACAAAATAACAGGTTTCGGATTCCAGCCAGCAAAAACATGGATGCAGGTATTGCCACACTCGGTCTCATTAGTTTTTGGGAATAACACAAATATTCAGCAAATAGCAGATGCGGGGTTCCCAAACCATTATTTCAGATTTACTCAATATAAAGACCTCTATTCAAAGATAGATGAAAAAGAAGGTCTCCTCACAGGTACATTACCTACATATACTTATAACACCTATTCCGCAATGATATTCTAAAATACATTTCCAACTTACAGATTATATTGGCTGTATTCAATATATAACTGATGTACAACAACTGATTAAACCTACAACTGAAGTAGTGGAATGGAGAGACATCGGTATACAAAATCTAGAGTAAGTGACATGCATTTTTTTTTTACGTTTTGCTTTCTATATTCACATACACTTATGGCTAATTTTGAACGACAGTGGCCTTACTGTGCGATTTACTTTGTGGGGTGAGAAAGCACATGGTTTCAACATGGCAGAATATGAAGCCACTGAAAAACCGGCAGTTATAGCCGTCACTTCGTGCTTAGTGAAAAACTATGGCGGTATGTTTATAAACTCATGCATACTATATAACTAAATGAAATCATAGGCTAACCTTATGTTAGATATATGGATAAATATTAATATGTAAATGTCTAGTATCGAACCCGAGACCTCGGGATTGCACACTTTACAAACAAGAATAATGTATAATAAATATATATATGTTAAATGTATCGTATATATATATTTATAACACTTAATGGACTAAACGGTCGTTAGTTATTAACCGTATGGACTAACTATCGTTAAATAAGAAAGATAAGGACTAGAGTGAAATTTAGGAGTCAAGAAGGATCTAGAATCCCCTAGGGGATCCCTAGGCCGGTCGAACAAGGGTGGGGAAGCCCAACCCGAGTTTGTCTTGTCCTCCAAGTTTCACATAGTATAAATACAAGGCCTTGGGGTTAGACTTAACATTCTTTTGTGCACACTCTCTAACCCTAAAAACTTGTTTTCTTTCTTTTGTTTCTTGGCCGATCGTCCACTCCCTTCCAAGGGTTATTGGGTCGATTTTGTCAAGACTAAAACTTAAGTGTTTCGTTTACTTGCAACAAACCTTTATTCGTTGGTAGTTTGTGTGTACAAGAACGAGGTAATTACTTACTTTAGTAATTATCAAGGGATCGATTAACAAAACGGTAAGGGGTTAATCATTGATCCATATAAATCCTAATTAGGGTTTTTCATATTGTTAAAGACTATTGCTTTTGATTCTTGTTCGGGCTAGAATCACCACGGTACGTTCTTATTTATGTTTTAGTTAATATTTATGTGTTATACTTGATCCTACGCTTCCGCATACGTGTGCACTTTGATTTATACGATTGTCATGGTTATTGAATTCTAACAGTGGCATCACGAGCCATGTATAACATGTAATTGATTACTAAAACGTAATAAAAACCGGATCTTTAATTGTTTTAGATACATGTTTTTTGATCTAGGGTTTTTCCTATTTTTTAAATTCGAAACCCTAACCCTAATTTGGGGGGGGGGTCGTTTTTTCCATGAAACCCTAATTAGGGTTTTGTGGTTTTATTGGATTATGTGTGATCACTAGAAACCCTAGGTCATTAACCGGTTAATTGAACGTATTTTGTGACCTAATTGCTAATTGTTAGGTTTTAATCCGTGACTTACATGCATGTTCGTCATGGATCTTGTTTTTTTTTATTATCACATGTAAGATAGATCTTAAATTGGGGAAGACTCCAATATATATTAAAATCAATTTTATATGCTATGTGGTGTGTTTTTAGCTTTGGCCTACGCAATTGATTCGTCAATGTATGTGGCTCACCTCCATTAAGAGGGGAAGGCCTTAGTTGATTACATGCATTATTATACCTAGAATTGATTTTATTAGGATCTTTTCTAATACGGATTGCATGTGGCTAATTGTTTCACTTATTTATTATTGTTTGTTTGATTTTCTTTGATACTTGTTTTATTGTTTTTAGTTGGACTTGTTGTAAGCAATAAAAGGGTTGTTTTCATAAAGAAAATTAATACGGACTAATAATTGTGAAACCCTAAAGTGATAAAGTAAGAATCTTGCAATGGTCTTATGACAATCGTGGTCCGATTCGCACGGTAATCAGCTCCCAGTCGAGACTAGCATTATTCAAACTTTATTACTATTTTGAGATTGAATCCATAAACTTTTGCTTGAATGATGTTTTGTGCAAATATGCTTTTAAAATTAAGTCTTTTAAGATGATATTCATAACCGTGATTTGAAGGCTTAGAAAAGAGCCTTAGAGTCTGCCTTGGTTATCACAATCTTGAATATGTCTTAAACAAATTACTTTTAAAATCATATGTTGTAGAAAGTCATCTTAGGGTTTTGGCATAAACCTCAAGTAAAACTTTGTGTATTAATTTCACGAATTGAATATAAAAAGTTTTTATGAAAACTTGTGTTATAAAGATGAGTGCATGCATCTTTGTACATAATTTTGATTGACATATCAAAAATTAATACCCTTAATAATTTAAGTTACGTGCCATCTATCTATAAGAAACACTTGGAATTTTAATTTAGTAAACGTGAGACCTAGGCTAAATTACTATAACAAGGTAAAATTCTTTTAACGCGTGAGACCATAATTGTAATTTTACAGTTTCTAAGGTAGACGACTTAATTAAGTTGTGCGTGAGACCTAGAACTTAAGGCATGAGATGGGATGAAACATGCTTACAAGGCAAATTGATGAATCAATTTGATGTAAATCCCATAATGATCTAGGAATTGGAAATCTTGTTTGCCAATTATTGTTCGACAGATTACTATCTTTTGTACTTTCACCACTAGCAGATCAACTGATGTGGTGAAACTATGTAAAGTTAGATCCTAGATTTTCAAGAAAATTAGTTGGTTATATGAATATAACCTTGGGTATTATATTTTCTTGGAAATATAAATTATCGAAAATACTAAAATTGAATTTTGTAAATTCTTTAACTGTATTAATGCAACTCAAAAACGTAAACGTAAGTTATTCTTTTAATTGATCTACACCCGCTTGGGTTTTTGGTTAGAGTCAATATTTACAAAAGAATAAATATAGTCTTCTTTCCATTACGAGAAGTGTGAGACTTAAATCCTATTCCTTTTCATGAACGAGAAAGGTATAATAGGATGATTAGAATTGTCTAAATTCTAAATACATAACTCATAGCAAACTTTAATAGTAAGAGTATATGCACCTTATGAGTTATTAAATTAGAAACTAGACTGATTACTGCATAATGGTAAAAGACAAATTAGATTATTTTATCTAGTTGTTTTGATTTGACCATTTAAAGATACTACATACAATTGTTGGAATGGTAGATCTATACAGGAAGAAATTGCATGCCCAGCTTTTTCAAGTTAATAATTTGAAATGTGATGAATCACATTTATGTAGTAGATTACATCCTTTTATAACCTATATAATTGTTTGAATGGGTTTTCTTAAAAGATGTAGGAAAGTAAATAGTACACTATTTCTTTCACTAATTAATGAAACATTTACAATGTTGTCAAATTTAGTGGGAGTATTGTGTTCTTATGAATGAATAAGGGACTATTATTATGTTCTCTAATTCAGTGGGAGTTACAAGACTTATTGTCTTGATTGTAACTTAGATTATCTTTTGAATATCTCAAGGTAATTACTTTCCAAATATAGACACTAATATTTTCAAGGATAGTCATGTACGTTTCCTTGATTGATTGAGTAACTCTATATCTACTAGTTATGCTAATGACACAAATCATATTGTTCACATTAACAAACGCGTGCGTGTTGTTTATATGATACATGGTGTTGTACCATGCACAAGTGGGAGAAATCTTTATTGTGTGCAAAGTACAACACATAAGAATATGATTTAAAGGATTCTCTTAACTGCAAGTAAGAGATTATAATTCTAATTAGATTTAATACATCTAATCTAAGAAACACTTGGTGTTATAATTTAGTAAACGTGAGACGCAGACTAAATATTAACAACAAGGTAAATTTCCATGCATGCGTGAAACCCACATGGATAATTTACAATTTCTAAATTAGATATCTATTAGAACATGTGTCAATATGATAACAAGGCAACTTCAACTATAATATTTATGTATTATTGGAATGACATAAATGCATGAAGTAATATAATACTACTTCAATAATTATGTATTCTTAGAATGACATAAATAAACATGAAGTAGTAAGTTAACTTGAAAATATTATTGAAACCAAATGATGGTGTTCATGATTACTTTAATTATACATGTTTATACTTTATTGTATAGTTATAAACATAAAGTCTTCTAAGTATTACAAGACTTATAATTAAGTAAGACGTTAGCTTGTTATGGTCTTTTAAGACATATACAAGAAGTCATTGAGTTAATCAATGATTAATAACGTATAGTGAGATTATAACAAGTTTATGTTTTTATAAGACATAAACATGAAGTGACTTGATTAAAAAGTACTTGTGTTATAAAGCATGCAGTTGGCTTGAAAATACTATTATACCATTAAGTTGATTTAGTTGGTAAATAGACAAGCTAAAAGATATATGGTTATCTTACATATTGTTTGATTGTCTTACAATATTACTTCTAATGAAATACTACAAGTATGTTGTGTGTTCAATTAGAAAGAATCAAACTCTTGTTAGATTGTTTGATTGAAGATAACTATGATTTCTTCTCTTCCAAAAGTTATCAAGGTTAGAAATTGAGTATGGCTTGAATATACTCAATTAGACTCCTAGAAGATTAATAAGACGTTGTTGTGATGAATCACATTAAGTCTTAAGTTGAAGTTCTGAATTTGTTAAGCCACTTATAAGAAGGAAGTTAACAAAAGAATATCAGGAACTATCAATGTGTATTTGTAATGTCCTAAAAGAGAACGTTGGATTGTTGCTCTAAATTGCTAAGTAGTTATAGATAGTCTCTATATTGCTAAAGGCAAGTGGGAGAATTTTATCTAGAAAAGATAGAATTACAAGATACATAATCTTCTAAAACCACACTAGTTAAAATCATGATGAGGCTTAACATGTAAATGATAAACCTCAAGATAGTGAAAATAATGATTCAAAATAGTGAAAATACTCATCATTTTTACCAATTCTGAACTGCCAAAACATCCAAAAACACTCAATAATGATTCAAAATAGTGAAAATATCTCAGGAAAGTGTTTTACATGTTTCAAATGCAAAAATACCAAAAACAGATGAAAAACACATAAAGTTTGCATAATTGGCAGTTTCAGTCCCCCAACTTTCAAAAATTGTCAAAACTAGTCCCTGGAAGTTTAAAATGAAAGGAAAATCATCCCAAGGCAAAGAAAAGTCAAAATATATTCAAAATAAGTCCTTGGGTGATAAAATTTGAGAAATTTACACTTTTACCCCTCAAAATCCAAAATTGGCAAAACAGGTCCCTGGAGTTTGTAAAATTGGCAAATTTGGTCCCTAAGGTTTAAAATAATACTTGTGGTCCTTGTGCTAATGTTTAAATGCAGGATTGGTCCTTGGTGGAAAGTTTGGTGATATTTACACAAATGGTCCCTGAAGTTTGAAAGTTTGACGGTTTCAGTCCCTGGTGAAAAATAATTTGAAAAATCACCAAAGGACCTTCTAATATTCATGATATGGCATTTTATACCCGTAGAAACAAATTAAAAAGATGCCAATTTCACACCCTCAACTTTCGGCTAATTACAAAACTAGTCCCTAAACTAACCTAAACCTAACCGGACCTAACTAAAACCAAAACCAAAACTAAACCAATCCATTTAAACTCCAAGTCCAACCCACACCTGGCCTGTTACACCAAAAGCCCACCTAAGCCCAAAAGTTAACCCGAGCCCACTCCAGCTTTGACTTCGGTCAAATACCACCCCGTACACCTTCTTCCCTCCCAAACCACCTCCACCACAAAACCACCTGGTTTTTGTCCACCATCCCCCCCAACTTGCAGCAATCATCACAAACCCACCCCCTACCTCCGCATTAAATGTTTCTTCCTCAGTCCACTCAACCGAAGATCAAATTGCAATTTGATTTTGGCGCCAAAACACGTGGAGCCTTTTCATTGGACCAAACTGAGCACAAGATGGTGGGAATTGCTCAGAGTGCTCAGGGGAACCCTAATTGTTAGCTATAAAAGGAAGAGGATGCAAGATGAAAGATAGTTAGTTTTAATTTTAGTTTTTAATGTCGTATTTTAATTTAAAAGCAATTTAGTGTTAAATTTTCTAATTCCAGCATTGTACTAGTTTTAGTTTTGTAATCTCACTCTTTTAAATCAATAAAGTCTCAAGGTTCAAGCTTAGTATTTGTATTTTCAATTTCACTCATTTTCTAGAAAATCGAATTGATCAAGAATGTATGGTGTATGGAATCATGGACTGAATGTAGGCTCACATAAGCTCCATTAAGCTTGTTCAAGCTTTAGAGACTCATAAAACTCAGTATTAGTGGAAGAAAAACAAAAAGATAAGAAAAGTCAACATAAGTCAACTGTGTGTATTTCTTTGTTGTTTGTCTCAGGTATGGTGGTTCAATGAGGAGCTGGATTGATTGAGAGTGCCTATCTAAAGATAGGCTACATAGGAAAACTTCTTGTTCATGCTAGAAGTGATTAGTAAGTTTTGCTTATTTCATTTTCACCTCAAAAGTTCAAGTCTATAAGTTCTTAGCTTATGTATGCAATTTGTGCTCTTATTGTACTCTTGAATGATATTTGAGTAGCTTTTAGTTTGGAATTCATAGTTTAATTGTTAGATTCTTTAGTTACTTTATATTTCAATTTCAACTGTCAAAAATTTGTATAAGAGTCAAATTTATGCCATTGTAATCTTAATCTGTTTTTTAGAGTCTAAACTTAGTTACTAAGTCATATTTGGTAAGTTGAAATCATAAACTTGAATCAGTTCATTCATTTCCTTTAATAATCTGCAAATCCTAGATAAAAAGGGGTGTTTGGATAATCTGTGTTTACCACCCTTAAGGGTGTTTCAGTTGTTAGTTCTGGTTCAAGTGAATCACAGTAGGTCTATTTTGATCAAGTAAGTCACAAAAATTGGTTTGGAAAAGAGCAAAAGTCAAAATCTCACCTAAATCCCTCACACAGTCAACTGTGTTGAGATTAGGATCTCATAAGCTCAGAACCTGATAAAACTTGGTTAATCTAGCTGTTAGTTATCTCACTTTAGCTTATAGTAACTTAATTAGTAAGATAGATAGCTTAAAATCTCATAAAAGTCAACTAGTTTAATTTTCTTAAAAAGTCAAAGTCACTTGTTCTCAGATTTCATCATACTTGCTAGTCCATTTCTGAATTTTGTGATTTATTTGGGATTCTGAGACTTTGAGGTTTAATTTTCTACCAGCTTATCTTTGATAAAATGCTCTCACTTCATTTTTAGAAAATTTAACCTGGGCCCCACAGGCCATCAAAGTGAGCTGCAGGGCAAGGTTGTGCCCTGCTCACCCAGACACCCAGTCACCACCACCACTTTGGTGGTGTTTTGTGACCAATCCAGTGGACCCCACACCTTCTAGTTAGCTTTTTAGAAACCCCCTCCTACCAGGGTATCACCATTGACCCTTGGTTTGACCTGAATCACTGTGGACCCCACCTAGATTAAGCCAAATAGTTTGTCCCTTATCTGTGTTCATTTTCAAAGTAACCAAGTGCTTATTTCCTTTTACTCAGCTTAATTGTGCTTATTATTTGTTATTTCTAGCTTATTTAAGTTTGTTAAACTTAGTTGTATCTGTTTTTACCTTTGTGGACCCCACCCAAGGCCATTTGACCCAGTTTGACCAAACAGTCAACCAAAGTCAACTGTTTGAAACAAAGGGGTGTTACAGCTTATTTATAAGCTATTTTTAAAAGTGTTTTTACAAAAGTTTGTTATTTTAAGTTGTTAAGTAGTTCTGTAAAAGAAAAAAATCCAAAAAAAATTAGTTTTAAAATAAGTGATAGTTTCTATTTAATTAGATTTAATTTTAATTTCCATTTTTACAATTTTATTAAGTAAGTTGTGTTTTTATATTTTTAATAATTTCATCTTAGGTTAAAATAGTTATAATAAATTTTTCAGATTTTTATTTTGTCATTTAGTAATTATTAGATTTAATTTCAATTTTCTTTATTATTAATCATTATCAAATATTAAATAGCTTAATTAGTTTTTATAAGTTTAAATCTAGTTTTTATAATTTTTCTAGTTCTAATATAGTATAATAAGTTTTTAGAAAATAAATTTTAAGATTCTACTGTTCATTTTCTAGTTTTCTTATTTTATTTGTTTAAAATAGACTTAAGTTAATTAAAAGGTAATTAATTAGTTGTTTAATCTTAAAACATAATTTTAGTGTTTTTATAATTTTGTAGGATTCCAGTGATGGTTAAATAGTTTTATAAATTTTATCTTAATTTTATAAGTTAATTTAGTATTAATATAAATTAAAAGTGGTTTAATTAGTTTAATTAAGTTAAATAGTTTTTAATTAATTACAAAACCACAAAAAGACAAAAATATTATTTTTAATTTTTTATACTTTCTTCAAGTTCTAATTTAGGTTTAGAAAATATTTTTATAAATTTTTAGCATAATTTAAATCATTTGTCATTTTTAGTTTAATTAAATTAGATTTTAATTTAGAATTTAAATAGTTTAATTAATTAAATATTAGTTTAATATTATTTTAATCACTTTTATCATTTCTTTTTCATTTTTAATTTTAAGTTTTGAAAAGTGTCATAAACACCCCCTGTAGTTTCATAATTACCAAAAAAACCACTTTTCCAGTCCGATACGTGATCTTAATTGTCTATTTGTGCATATATCTGTTATCTGATTATTGTGAATATTATATCTGTTTGTCAACACCAAAATAACAGTAGCAATATCATTCCTACATCATCTGGCTACTGTCCTCAGTGCCACTTTCTCATAAACGATTCCAAAAGCACCATTTCAATCTCGCTGGGACTTTCACGACCCGGGGAAACACTACACTATCACCGGAGTATTGATTCTAGGCTATCTTTGACTTATTGACCTTGGTCAATAATAATAAGACGGTTTAGGCTCAATCAAAATTTGGCGCCGCTGCCGGGGAGGTTGTTGCGTGTTTTACAAAATCGTTTTAAGTTTAGTGGTTTCAAAACCCTCCCTGTAAAAAGTTTTTGTAAAAATATAATCATATCAGAAAAAAAACGTTCATTAACACTTTTCCTAAAGTGTTAAAAACACCAAAAAAATCAAAAACAACAAAACAAACTGTGAAGTTAAATTACTTCGTGTTCTTTAAGATTACAACTTGAAACAGTTGGTTTAAGGTAAGTTCTGACATTAAATTGCGAACTGAAGAGGGAACCTATTTACTTCCTCCCGCCAGCCTGCGAGTAATCTTAAAGGGACGATTTCGGTTAACGAATCAGTTCCAAAAATAAATTTCCAAGTTTTCTGCACACACACCCGTAAGCCTAAAGCAGATTTTTCAAATTAATAAATACATAAAATCTTACTACCGCAAACCAAGGCTGAACACCTACCAACTGGGGGTGTGAACATAATAAGTTCCCAAACTTAAGATTAAAACTTGCCTTTGTATCCCTGTGAGAAGTGTACCTTTTTCAAAGAAGCTACTCACTTGTGATTATTGGTTTAAGTTCACTGTAGTTTTGCCTCGAACTTGTGTTGAAAAATTGTTTTTAGTGCATGCGCACTCGGTCTCAAGCAAAGAATAAAAAACAGAAAGACGTACCCGAGTTACGTTCTAATACAGAAACCGAAATGGCCGCCGGGCCACCACCACCATTACCACCCCCTGATGAGCCAGCTCCCGATCTCCGAACGATGGAGGAGCTGTGCCAGCCTACCATGCAAGGGCGGGGTGGGCCTATTGCACCACTCACTATTGGGGCCGCGGACTTTGGCCTCAAGCACCACATGATCCAACAAGTCCAGAATTCGTGTCAATTTCACGGATTACCGGGTGACGATGCTAACAAGCATCTTGACAAATATCTTACGGTC
Organism: Artemisia argyi; assembly: GCA_030686995.1. Taxonomy (NCBI): domain Eukaryota; kingdom Viridiplantae; phylum Streptophyta; class Magnoliopsida; order Asterales; family Asteraceae; genus Artemisia; species Artemisia argyi. Next base: position 51,022,920 of record CM060691.1, read on the forward strand.
ACCCAAAGCATGAAACAGCATGGCGTCACCGATGATGCCCTTCGGCTGTACCTCTTCCCCTATTCTCTCACTCATCATGCCACTGCATGGTTTGACCGACTTCCAAAGAATTCTATTCGAACCTTTGATGAAATGGTAACCAAGTTTTTAGCAAAATATTTTCCACCATCCATGGTTACCAAGTTACGTAATGATATCAGCAACTTCCGGCAACTTCCCGATGAGTCTCTTTTTGAGGCTTGGGAGCGTTATAAGCTAGCCATTGATCGGTGCCCTAACCACAATATGTTACAAGTTACCATAATAGATACTTTCTATAATGGTCTAACATTGAGGCACCGAGACATTCTCAATGCTGCTGCTGGTGGGACCTTTATGAAAAGGCGTCCCGAGGAGTGCTATGACCTAATCGAGAACATGACTGCCCATCATAACTTTTGGGATTCCTCTGCGGAGAGGGAAGCGTCATGTCATTCCGTTACTCCCTCATCATCATCATCTCCTGAAATAATCGCTCTTACCAAAAAGATGGATGATATTTCTACGGCTGTGTTGAGAATGAACCAAACGATGCAACATCAGGTTCAAAATCAACAAGTGAAAGCCGTGGCCCGAAGTTGTGAAACTTGTGGGGGCCCACATCTGTATTCCGAGTGTCCAGCTACTGCTGAATTTTCTCAAGAGAACGTTTATGCTGCTAACGGTTCCTATAACACGGGGGGTAATTCTTACCAACCGCAAGGGGACCGTAATCTTTTAAGCTATCGTTCCAACAATTTTCTCGGACCTCCCGGTTTTAACCAAAATCAAAACCGTAACACGAATCAGAATTTTAACCAAGGTCAAAACTCAAATTTCCAAAACCCGAACCAAAATCAAGGCCAGTTTAATCAAAACAATTTTCAAAATGGCAATCAAAACCAAGGTTTTCAAGGAAATTTTCAAAGAAACCAGAATCAAGGGAATTACAATCAGGGTAATTTCAATCAGAGAAACACTTTTCAGGGTAACAACAATCAAAACCAAGGGAATTTTCAAAACAACCGTGTTCAAAATCCCCCTGTTCAAAATCAAAACGTTGTTCCACCCCCGTCTTCCTCAGATGCTGAAATTAAACAATTCATGAAAGCACAAGAGGAAACAAATCGGCTATTGATCAAGACTATCTCTGAACTTCAGAAGTCTTTAAATGATCGACCCTCGAGCTCTGGTACATTACCGAGCAACACGATCGCTAACCCGAGGGGCGATGTCAAGGCGATCACTACCCGAAGTGGGGTATCATACAATGGACCCTCGATTCCCTCTACCTCTTCTTCTCCTCCTAAGGTAGCGGAACGTGAACCTGAGGTTACTACGGACACGGTACTTCCTACTAATAACGGAGGTACCAACAACGTCCACCCTCAAGTTGTCCCGGTCTCGGCTCATAAGCCAAAAGTTGTATTTGATCCTCCTGTGTGTCCTGATGAAATCTCAAAGAACAACCCTAAACCGTCAATTCCATATCCTTCACGAGTGACTGAACAAAAGAACCGCGAGAAAGCTAACCATCAGATGGAAAAATTTTATCAAATTTTCCAAGAATTACACTTTGATATTAGCTTCGCGGACGCTCTTCTTCTCATGCCTAAGTTTGCTTCAACAATCAAAAATCTGATAAGCAACAAAGAAAAACTTTGTGAAATGGCAAAAACTCCTCTTAACGAGCATTGCTCAGCAGTGCTCTTGAAAAAGCTTCCCGAAAAGCTTGGAGATCCCGGGAAATTTCTCATTCCATGTATTTTCCCTGGGATGGTTGAATGCTTTGCCTTGGCCGATCTTGGCGCAAGCATTAACCTGATGCCTTACTCAGTCTGGAAAAGGCTTTCTCTTCCTACTCTCACTCCGACCTGCATGACACTCGAGCTTGCAGACCGTACCATATCCCGTCCTCTCGGCATTGCCGAAGATATCTTTGTGAAAGTAGGAAAGTTCCACTTTCCGGCAGATTTTGTGATTGTTGATTTCGATGCTGACCCACGAGTCCCTCTCATTCTTGGGAGAGGATTCTTAAGAACGGGTCGTGCTTTGATCGATGTATTCGAAGAAGAAATCACTCTACGTGTTGGTGGCGAAGCCATCACATTCAATCTTGATCAGACCTCGAGATATTCCTCCAACTATGACGCTGAAACGGTTAACCGTATTGATATCATTGATATTGCGTCTGAGGAGTATTCTCAAGAGGTCCTCGGTTTCTCATCTAGTGGCAGTCTTTCTACTGACCCTATCATTTCCGACTCTTCCCCCTCCCTCACTCCGTTTGAGGGAGGTGACTTCCTTTTGGAAGAGCTCGAGGTTTTTCTTGCTCAAGATAGCTCAATTCCCGATGGAGTTGATGAAGACTATCTTGACCCGGAGGGGGACATTCTTCTCCTTGAAAGATTGTTAAATGACGATCCTTCACCCTCTCCGTCTCCACAAATACTTCATAAAGCGGAAGTCAAAAATGTTGAAATAACTGAAGACTTTCCCGAGGTTGAGCTCAAGGACTTGCCTCCTCATCTAGAATATGCATTTCTGGAGGGTGATAATAAATTACCCGTCATTATTGCCAAAGACTTAAAAGATGAGGAAAAGGCTGCACTCCTAAAGGTTCTTAAGTCAAACAAACAAGCAATTGCTTGGAAACTCTCCGACATTAAGGGTATAAGCCCGAACTTTTGTACTCATAAAATCTTAATGGAGGATGACTTTAAACCAGCTGTGCAACATCAGAGAAGGGTAAATCCCAAAATCCACGAAGTTATCAAACAAGAAGTTCTTAAACTTCTTGATGCGGGATTGATTTACCCTATATCTGACAGTCTTTGGGTTAGCCCAATTCATTGTGTTCCCAAAAAGGGTGGCATTACCGTTGTCACCAACGAGGATAACGAGTTGATTCCAACTCGTTTGGTCACGGGTTGGCGTGTTTGTATTGACTATCGAAAGTTGAATGAAGCCACCCGTAAAGACCATTTTCCTCTCCCTTTTATGGACCAAATGCTCGAAAGACTTGCGGGGAATGAATACTACTGCTTCCTCGATGGCTTCTCGGGTTACTTCCAAATCCCCATTGATCCCCAGGATCAAGAGAAGACTACCTTCACATGCCCCTACGGAACTTTTGCCTACAGACGTATGCCTTTCGGCTTATGTAATGCACCAGGCACATTCCAGAGGTGTATGATGTCCATTTTTTCCGACATGATCGGGAAAACTATGGAGGTATTCATGGATGACTTCTCAGTCATCGGGGATTCATTTCAGACTTGCCTCTCCCACTTGGAACAGATGCTTAAACGTTGCAAAGAAACGAATCTAAGTCTCAACTGGGAGAAGAGCCACTTTATGGTCAAGGAGGGCATTGTCCTCGGCCATAAGATTTCAAAAAACGGGATCGAGGTTGACAGAGCTAAAATCGATGTCATTGCCAAATTACCTCATCCCACCACCGTAAAAGGTGTTCGGAGCTTTTTGGGTCATGCCGGCTTCTACCGTAGGTTTATCCAAGATTTTTCTAAGATTGCCCGGCCTATGACCCATCTCCTCGAGAAGGATGCTCCTTTCATCTTCTCTCCTGAGTGCATCGAAGCTTTTGAAACACTTAAGAAAAAGCTTACCGAAGCACCGATTCTTGTTGCCCCCGATTGGGACCAACCTTTTGAGCTTATGTGCGATGCTAGTGATTTTGCCATAGGTGCGGTCTTGGGGCAACGCAAAGCAAAATACTTTCAGCCCATACACTACGCAAGCAAAACTATGACTGAGGCTCAAGGTCATTACACCACCACTGAAAAAGAACTCCTAGCTGTGGTGTATGCCTTCGAGAAATTCCGGTCATACCTAATCTTGACTAAATGCGTAGTGTACACAGATCACTCGGCTTTGAAATACCTATTTGCAAAACAAGATGCAAAGCCGAGGCTTCTTCGTTGGGTTCTCCTCCTTCAGGAATTTGATATCATTATCCGTGATAAAAAAGGAGCCGAGAACCTTGCTGCTGATCATCTCTCACGATTAGAGAACCCTCATCAAGATGTGTCCGAGAAAAAGGAAATAAATGAAACATTTCCTCTCGAGACACTCAATGCGGTTGCTTTTCGTGGTGACTCTACTACCCCATGGTTTGCCGACTTTGCAAATTACCATGCGGGTAACTTCATAGTGAAGGGGTTGACGTCCCAACAAAAGAAAAAATTCTTCAAAGACGTTAAACATTACTTCTGGGACGACCCCTTCCTCTTCAAAATCTGTGCCGATCAAGTCATCCGGCGATGTGTATACGGACAGGAAGCCACTGATATTCTCAAGGCTTGCCATGCTGGACCCACCGGGGGCCACCATAGTCCTAACTACACCGCCAAAAAGGTGTTTGATTCCGGTTTCTATTGGCCCACAATCTATAAGGATGCCCACGAGTTAGTCAAAGCCTGTGATGCTTGTCAGCGTCACGGGAATATTTCACAAAAGAACGAAATGCCGCAAAATGCTATTCAAGTTTGTGAAATCTTTGACGTCTGGGGCATTGACTTTATGGGGCCATTCCCATCTTCTCACGGAAACAAATACATACTCGTGGCTGTTGACTATTTGTCAAAATGGGTTGAGGCAAAGGCCTTACCCACTAATGATGCCCGAGTAGTCGTGAAATTTTTGAAATCCCTCTTTGCTCGTTTTGGAACCCCACGTGCCATCATTAGTGATCGCGGTACTCACTTTTGCAATGATCAATTTGCAAAAGTCATGCTGAAATACGGTGTTACTCATCATCTTTCCACCGCATATCACCCCCAAACAAGTGGGCAGGTGGAGGTTTCCAACCGTGGTATTAAACGGATTCTTGAGAGGACAGTAGGTGAAAACCGTGCTTCCTGGTCGGATAAACTAGATGATGCACTCTGGGCCTTCCGTACAGCTTACAAAACACCCATCGGGTGTACTCCATACAAGCTTGTATACGGGAAGGCGTGTCATTTACCGATCGAGCTCGAGCACAAAGCCTACTGGGCCTTGAAACATGCTAACTACGACCTTCATAAAGCGGGTGATCACCGTAAGGTTCAAATCAATGAATTAAACGAACTTCGTGATCAGGCCTACGAGAACTCTTTGATCTACAAAGAAAAGACAAAGAAGATTCACGACTCTAAGATTAAGAACCGAGTTTTCAACGTCGGTGACAGAGTCCTTCTTTTCAATTCCAGATTAAAGATCTTCTCGGGGAAATTAAAAACCCGATGGACTGGACCATTCACTATTGCTAAAGTATACCCATACGGGACTGTTGAGTTATCTCAACCCGAAGGTCCCAACTTCAAAGTGAATGGTCACAGATTGAAACATTATTTTGGAGAGGACACACCACCCATGGTTGTCCCGGATCTCCAAACTTTCCCCATGGACCAATGAATTCGGGGATCGAGTCAAGCTAGTGACTCGGTGAACAAAAATTAGCAACATATATGGGTTTTCACCCGTATTTCTGACTTCTTTCTACTTTCTACCACCCTAGTGTGGGGGAGTGGCCATCCCCCACCGTTTCAAAAGTAAATATTTTTCAAAATTCATGTTTTGTATGTATATTATGTCATTCAAATCCCGGGCTGTTAGGACAGATTTACTACAGTTAATCATTCACAAGTGATTAGCTAGCGTGGTAAACTTGACACAAGCCTGGGAAGTGTATGTATATTATTATTCATCTTTCAGGCTGTCAGGGGGAATTTATTACAGTTAATCATTCACAAGTGATTAGCTAGCGTGGTAATCCTGACACAAACCTGGAAGATGTATGTATATTATCAAACTTTATCATTCAACTCCCGGGCTGTTAGGGCAAATTTATTACAGTTAATCATTCACAAGTGATTAGCTTGCGTGGTAAACCTAACACAAGCCTGGGAGGTAGTGAAACAAAAGCAAAAAAAAAAAAAAAAAAAAAAAAAAAAAAAAAAAAAAAAAAAATTGTATGTACAGATAAAATAAAGTGAAAAATAGAAATTTCCACAGTTAGAATCAAATATTTGCTTTTCTATTCAGAGATTCGGCATAATAGCCGGGACTTTTGAATATTGAGGACAATATTCAGTTCTAGTGTGGGGGGGGGGGAAAATTCTTACGAATTTTATCATAAAACATTCCAAGTACCCCCATTTTAGGCCAAAATTTTTCAAAATTTTTCACTTTATTCCAAAATTTTTGTGGTTATCAGTCCGCCAAAGTCTATATGACAAAGGGATTGGCTAGTCCAGGAGCAAACGGCTCTTGGTAAAGACATCTCAAACCCGTTGATGGCTGGCAGTTTGCCAAAAATTGCATGGTTCCTCAGCTCCCCCGCATCCTCATAAGCAAATGAGCTGGCTAGCCCACAAGATTATGGCTTGTGGTAAAGGCCGTGAAAAACCATAATTGGTAATCAGCTCACCAAGATGTTGACTTAGTCCATCAAGATGCTGGCTAGTCCAGAAGCAAACGGCTTTTGGTAAAGACAAATCAAATCCGTTGACAGCTGGTGGTTTGCTCAAAATCACACGGTTATCAGGTGTGCCACAGTTCTTACACCTGGCTACTCCAGAAGTGATGGCTTTTGGTAAAGAGTTTCAAATCCATTATGTTTTTCTCAAAAGATTGCTAGGGACTAGCAATGTTTTAGTGTGGGGGATTGATGAGTGTGTAAATACTCATCATTTTTACCAATTCTGAACTGCCAAAACATCCAAAAACACTCAATAATGATTCAAAATAGTGAAAATATCTCAGGAAAGTGTTTTACATGTTTCAAATGCAAAAATACCAAAAACAGATGAAAAACACATAAAGTTTGCATAATTGGCAGTTTCAGTCCCCCAACTTTCAAAAATTGTCAAAACTAGTCCCTGGAAGTTTAAAATGAAAGGAAAATCATCCCAAGGCAAAGAAAAGTCAAAATATATTCAAAATAAGTCCTTGGGTGATAAAATTTGAGAAATTTACACTTTTACCCCTCAAAATCCAAAATTGGCAAAACAGGTCCCTGGAGTTTGTAAAATTGGCAAATTTGGTCCCTAAGGTTTAAAATAATACTTGTGGTCCTTGTGCTAATGTTTAAATGCAGGATTGGTCCTTGGTGGAAAGTTTGGTGATATTTACACAAATGGTCCCTGAAGTTTGAAAGTTTGACGGTTTCAGTCCCTGGTGAAAAATAATTTGAAAAATCACCAAAGGACCTTCTAATATTCATGATATGGCATTTTATACCCGTAGAAACAAATTAAAAAGATGCCAATTTCACACCCTCAACTTTCGGCTAATTACAAAACTAGTCCCTAAACTAACCTAAACCTAACCGGACCTAACTAAAACCAAAACCAAAACTAAACCAATCCATTTAAACTCCAAGTCCAACCCACACCTGGCCTGTTACACCAAAAGCCCACCTAAGCCCAAAAGTTAACCCGAGCCCACTCCAGCTTTGACTTCGGTCAAATACCACCCCGTACACCTTCTTCCCTCCCAAACCACCTCCACCACAAAACCACCTGGTTTTTGTCCACCATCCCCCCCAACTTGCAGCAATCATCACAAACCCACCCCCTACCTCCGCATTAAATGTTTCTTCCTCAGTCCACTCAACCGAAGATCAAATTGCAATTTGATTTTGGCGCCAAAACACGTGGAGCCTTTTCATTGGACCAAACTGAGCACAAGATGGTGGGAATTGCTCAGAGTGCTCAGGGGAACCCTAATTGTTAGCTATAAAAGGAAGAGGATGCAAGATGAAAGATAGTTAGTTTTAATTTTAGTTTTTAATGTCGTATTTTAATTTAAAAGCAATTTAGTGTTAAATTTTCTAATTCCAGCATTGTACTAGTTTTAGTTTTGTAATCTCACTCTTTTAAATCAATAAAGTCTCAAGGTTCAAGCTTAGTATTTGTATTTTCAATTTCACTCATTTTCTAGAAAATCGAATTGATCAAGAATGTATGGTGTATGGAATCATGGACTGAATGTAGGCTCACATAAGCTCCATTAAGCTTGTTCAAGCTTTAGAGACTCATAAAACTCAGTATTAGTGGAAGAAAAACAAAAAGATAAGAAAAGTCAACATAAGTCAACTGTGTGTATTTCTTTGTTGTTTGTCTCAGGTATGGTGGTTCAATGAGGAGCTGGATTGATTGAGAGTGCCTATCTAAAGATAGGCTACATAGGAAAACTTCTTGTTCATGCTAGAAGTGATTAGTAAGTTTTGCTTATTTCATTTTCACCTCAAAAGTTCAAGTCTATAAGTTCTTAGCTTATGTATGCAATTTGTGCTCTTATTGTACTCTTGAATGATATTTGAGTAGCTTTTAGTTTGGAATTCATAGTTTAATTGTTAGATTCTTTAGTTACTTTATATTTCAATTTCAACTGTCAAAAATTTGTATAAGAGTCAAATTTATGCCATTGTAATCTTAATCTGTTTTTTAGAGTCTAAACTTAGTTACTAAGTCATATTTGGTAAGTTGAAATCATAAACTTGAATCAGTTCATTCATTTCCTTTAATAATCTGCAAATCCTAGATAAAAAGGGGTGTTTGGATAATCTGTGTTTACCACCCTTAAGGGTGTTTCAGTTGTTAGTTCTGGTTCAAGTGAATCACAGTAGGTCTATTTTGATCAAGTAAGTCACAAAAATTGGTTTGGAAAAGAGCAAAAGTCAAAATCTCACCTAAATCCCTCACACAGTCAACTGTGTTGAGATTAGGATCTCATAAGCTCAGAACCTGATAAAACTTGGTTAATCTAGCTGTTAGTTATCTCACTTTAGCTTATAGTAACTTAATTAGTAAGATAGATAGCTTAAAATCTCATAAAAGTCAACTAGTTTAATTTTCTTAAAAAGTCAAAGTCACTTGTTCTCAGATTTCATCATACTTGCTAGTCCATTTATGAATTTTGTGATTTATTTGGGATTCTGAGACTTTGGGGTTTAATTTTCTACCAGCTTATCTTTGATAAAATGCTCTCACTTCATTTTTAGAAAATTTAACCTGGGCCCCACAGGCCATCAAAGTGAGCTGCAGGGCAAGGTTGTGCCCTGCTCACCCAGACACCCAGTCACCACCACCACTTTGGTGGTGTTTTGTGACCAATCCAGTGGACCCCACACCTTCTAGTTAGCTTTTTAGAAACCCCCTCCTACCAGGGTATCACCATTGACCCTTGGTTTGACCTGAATCACTGTGGACCCCACCTAGATTAAGCCAAATAGTTTGTCCCTTATCTGTGTTCATTTTCAAAGTAACCAAGTGCTTATTTCCTTTTACTCAGCTTAATTGTGCTTATTATTTGTTATTTCTAGCTTATTTAAGTTTGTTAAACTTAGTTGTATCTGTTTTTACCTTTGTGGACCCCACCCAAGGCCATTTGACCCAGTTTGACCAAACAGTCAACCAAAGTCAACTGTTTGAAACAAAGGGGTGTTACAGCTTATTTATAAGCTATTTTTAAAAGTGTTTTTACAAAAGTTTGTTATTTTAAGTTGTTAAGTAGTTCTGTAAAAGAAAAAAATCCAAAAAAAATTAGTTTTAAAATAAGTGATAGTTTCTATTTAATTAGATTTAATTTTAATTTCCATTTTTACAATTTTATTAAGTAAGTTGTGTTTTTATATTTTTAATAATTTCATCTTAGGTTAAAATAGTTATAATAAATTTTTCAGATTTTTATTTTGTCATTTAGTAATTATTAGATTTAATTTCAATTTTCTTTATTATTAATCATTATCAAATATTAAATAGCTTAATTAGTTTTTATAAGTTTAAATCTAGTTTTTATAATTTTTCTAGTTCTAATATAGTATAATAAGTTTTTAGAAAATAAATTTTAAGATTCTACTGTTCATTTTCTAGTTTTCTTATTTTATTTGTTTAAAATAGACTTAAGTTAATTAAAAGGTAATTAATTAGTTGTTTAATCTTAAAACATAATTTTAGTGTTTTTATAATTTTGTAGGATTCCAGTGATGGTTAAATAGTTTTATAAATTTTATCTTAATTTTATAAGTTAATTTAGTATTAATATAAATTAAAAGTGGTTTAATTAGTTTAATTAAGTTAAATAGTTTTTAATTAATTACAAAACCACAAAAAGACAAAAATATTATTTTTAATTTTTTATACTTTCTTCAAGTTCTAATTTAGGTTTAGAAAATATTTTTATAAATTTTTAGCATAATTTAAATCATTTGTCATTTTTAGTTTAATTAAATTAGATTTTAATTTAGAATTTAAATAGTTTAATTAATTAAATATTAGTTTAATATTATTTTAATCACTTTTATCATTTCTTTTTCATTTTTAATTTTAAGTTTTGAAAAGTGTCATAAACACCCCCTGTAGTTTCATAATTACCAAAAAAACCACTTTTCCAGTCCGATACGTGATCTTAATTGTCTATTTGTGCATATATCTGTTATCTGATTATTGTGAATATTATATCTGTTTGTCAACACCAAAATAACAGTAGCAATATCATTCCTACATCATCTGGCTACTGTCCTCAGTGCCACTTTCTCATAAACGATTCCAAAAGCACCATTTCAATCTCGCTGGGACTTTCACGACCCGGGGAAACACTACACTATCACCGGAGTATTGATTCTAGGCTATCTTTGACTTATTGACCTTGGTCAATAATAATAAGACGGTTTAGGCTCAATCATTTATCTTAATTCTTAATAGTTAGAGAATGGAGATGAGTTTATTCAAAGATAATGTAACCCTAGTGGTTTAAATCTTTGTGAAATAATCATATGGACAAAAATTGTACACATATCTTAATGAATATCTTATGACAAGATTATTAATCATACTTAAGCAATTAACTATGGTTGAATACTCTTTTCTAAGCACATTAAAGATACAAAGATGCTTAATTGTCATATTTATATGAATATGAAATTTGACAATGAATATCAAAACTCTTTCTTGAATAATTACTTGAGCGAGGACGATAAGTAATCAAAAAAGGTTTATGAATTCAAGAAAATCTTTGGAAGCGTACAAAATGCAATAATCCATGAATGGAAAAATGCATGCATCTAGGAGATTATTCTTATGATAAATTATTAAATCTATATTTAGGTTTATAATTAAAATAAGGTAATTTCTAAGTATTTCAGAAAGCTAGTGGGAGTATTATGTTATTATTTACTAAATCATATATGTTGTATAACATATGAGAGTAACATTCCATATAAGTAAAATGTTAGACTTAATTTGGAATGAAACGTTACTTGAAAGATTTAGGAAATATAACATACAACCTTGAAACAAAAGTTTATTATTAAATAAACAAGTGCGGTAAATAAATTCTAAATTGAATATGATATATTATTTAGGATGACTAAATGGATATACATATTTGTAAAGATCAAACATGAATAAAATCTAAGTTTGACTGAAGGATTTTTCATGAGCATTATATTATTGTTGTATCATGCTTAAGTGCTTAAATGATTTGACAATATTTGATATCCAATTAAAAGTTATTATATAACTTGTGTAATAGATATTCTAATGGAAAATGTTTGAAATTAGAATAATGATCCTCAACCTGGAATAGCTCCTAAATATTACACAATGGATATTAAGTTTACGGAAAATTTTAAAGAGCATATTGTGATTATATACAATGATGCTGGTTTAATTGAGATGACACTCAATAACTAGTCATGGTAGGATTTTATCCTTGTAAATGACCATGAGAACTAGTTGTGCTTACTAAGAGCATAGTTGCATTATACATTAAAGAATTAGAATACTTTAAACTTTAAAAGGTTTGAAAGTTTGATTATCATAAATTAGTGATTGAGGATGTCACACTATTTATGAATACTATGTGGCTATATCAAGAAAGTTGGATGAACACATACAAGAATTTTAAATTCTTGAAAGAAGTATTCTCAAAATTCAGATAGATCAAAGTTAGATGAAATTATGCCATGTCAACAAGTATGATTACTTGAGGCATAATTGTCTTCAAGTTATTACTTGAGACAAGATTCATTAACTAGAATTATCATGCATTGATCTATTTTGGTATTTGGATAAGGGACGTTAAGCAATTATTATTTATGATGAATTAAAGTACTTAGTACGTTTGTTTTCATTAATAATAAATTGTGTCCTATATTTGCATGTTTAAATCCGTGAATAACTTATGTTGTTCTAAATTGTCCATTGTCGATTAATGATATGGGAATATCATTAAACTAAGACAAATCTGAGTATTGGTTAAGAATATACTTGAAAGTATATTGATGCGTTGACATACCAATTTCACATAATATTCGATGAATTGAATATTGGACTTATCCCAATAATATGATTTAATATTTAATGTGAGAATCATATTTAAAGTTATCCTCAGACTTGAGATACCAGATAAGTGTCATGGATGTAGTGCATTTTTGTGAAGCAATCTACCGCTCACCGTAACAGGGAGTCATAAGGGTTGTTTTCAGAAGTGTTGCAAAGTTCATGGGTTATTCTTGTAGTCAAGAGAGAATTTGTTCCTTCTGATTTGTTCAGAAGTTTAATACTGCTGGGCCCCTCGTAGGGTTGACAAAATGTTTGCGTGGCCACGCCCAAAGTCTATCTGGAATACGTTCAGATGTTTTGGTAATTTTGTTAAATCATAAAGAGACGAGAAACAGAAATTTAATAAAGAACCTCACATCTTTATTAATGTGGTATTAGAAACAAAAGGATAATTATAATGATGAATCATTAAAGGTTTTTCCAGAAAACCTAGCTCGGATTGAACTAGGGGCATTGGAGTGTTGCAAGACGCCAACCAATGTCATTTTACAATTAATAGATATCCAAGTGGGAGCTGTTAGATATATGGATAAATATTAATATGTAAATGTCTAGTATCGAACCCGAGACCTCGGGATTGCACACTTTACAAACAAGAATAATGTATAATAAATATATATATGTTAAATGTATCGTATATATATATATTTATAACACTTAATGGACTAAACGGTCGTTAGTTATTAACCGTATGGACTAACTATCGTTAAATAAGAAAGATAAGGACTAGAGTGAAATTTAGGAGTCAAGAAGGATCTAGAATCCCCTAGGGGATCCCTAGGCCGGTCGAACAAGGGTGGGGAAGCCCAACCCGAGTTTGTCTTGTCCTCCAAGTTTCACATAGTATAAATACAAGGCCTTGGGGTTAGACTTAACATTCTTTTGTGCACACTCTCTAACCCTAAAAACTTGTTTTCTTTCTTTTGTTTCTTGGCCGATCGTCCACTCCCTTCCAAGGGTTATTGGGTCGATTTTGTCAAGACTAAAACTTAAGTGTTTCGTTTACTTGCAACAAACCTTTATTCGTTGGTAGTTTGTGTGTACAAGAACGAGGTAATTACTTACTTTAGTAATTATCAAGGGATCGATTAACAAAACGGTAAGGGGTTAATCATTGATCCATATAAATCCTAATTAGGGTTTTTCATATTGTTAAAGACTATTGCTTTTGATTCTTGTTCGGGCTAGAATCACCACGGTACGTTCTTATTTATGTTTTAGTTAATATTTATGTGTTATACTTGATCCTACGCTTCCGCATACGTGTGCACTTTGATTTATACGATTGTCATGGTTATTGAATTCTAACACCTTATGTTGAAATGAAATAGGCCTTCAACTTTCCGGTACTGCAGCAACAAAATGCTATTTGAATCCAGACATACCAGAAACCGCTGAAATCAGTAGTGTGTAAGTATTTACTAAAATGCAGTATTAAAATAGAAAGAGTCATCTGACAAAAAATATTTCTTACAGGTATAACGAATTACTAGGACCACCAGTGATAGTAAATGTGCAACGACTGCGATCTGCAGATGAAGAACAAGAGAAACAAAGAAATAGGGTCACTCTTGGCGAACTTTTGAAAGAAAATCCAGAAAACCAAAAGGTATTAAAAAAAATCACCAGATAAGCAATTCTAAAAAAATATTCACTTCATTATACTTTTACAATCACAGGGTGTCCGGTTTACTGTCACTGCTACCATCGACAAGGTCGATACCAACAGACCTTGGTACTTTAAAAAATGCCTCACATGTAAACAAAAAATATCGGAGACATTCCAACATGCACAGTGCAAGGAATCAGTTTCTGAAACCAATCCTAACTGCAGGTTAATAAAGCACTCACACATTTCTATTTTCTACGCCTATATGATCACTGCTAAACAGCTTAGACATTTTTTTTTGCCAGTTACTGCTTCAGGCTACTCCTATCCGACCATACTGGAAGTGCATATTTAACATGTTTTAGCAACGAAGCAAACTCATTGGTCACGGATTGCAACAGCGTCATTCAAAGTTTAGAAGACAAAGACCCTCGCCGCTATCCATCGGAGATACGTGCATTAGAAGGACCAAAAAGGATCTTCCAACTACATTTCGCTCCTGAAAGCACGAAAGAAAAACGAGTCTTCTTTTTAGACACTGCTTGGAATGACACACCGTTACTGGCAACCGGCCCGCCATCTGATATTCAAGCTGCTGCAGACATTCTACCAAATGAGCCCAAACAAGAAACGACAATACAGACGCCCAGAGGACAATCTGCAGTTGAAAAAAAAGAAGACATTCTACCAACGTCTTCACCAATGACCCCTACACCAAAATCGGTTATCAAAACATCAGAAGAAAGCCGGCAAGTTACCGTGACACACGAGAAGTTAGAAACCATGGCAGATTCTCCGGAAAACACCACTGCATCAATACCGGTAGCAGATCAATCTAAGGAACAAAAAAATCTGGCAACACCACCGGAGGAGAACACAAGCATATCAGATGCATCGAAAGGCAGGTACGGCCCAAGAAAGACTTCAGCGCGTAAGATGCTTTTTTCAGAGCAGAAAGATGCAGCTGTAACTTCAAAAAGATCAAAAACAGACAAATGATAAAATCCAATGACGGTTGCATCATCAAAAAAACATCAGCAGTCTACCACTGCACATTATCTAAAGACAACTTTACTACCTTTTGTGTAAACTATTTTATGAAACTGCACGTTGTCTTTAACAACATCTACCTGTGTTCAGTTGCCTTAGGTGTAATCCTCTTGGCAGACGTTCTTAGCTTTTGACTATGGCATACAATGCCATCTGTGTATAATATAATGTCTATCCTAGCAGTCCCTGTATTTCAATGTATGTGCCATGCGAGATAGGCTTATTTAGTGTTCAAAAAAACAATACACGGATTTATATTATGACAAAATCAAGGCACTTTTTTTTGAAACACAAAAAAAATTAAAAACAATTATACAATGTAAGAACAATGGTAAAATGTAACAATAAAAATTACTACACCTTTAAAAAAAAATCAAGAAACGGTACTTTACAACTTTAACAATTAAAACAAAATAAAATAATCTTTTACTATGACAAATCGTTTAAAATCAATTTCTTTGCTAAACAACATACCAAAACCCAAAACGTTTAGAAGTCCCAACAGAGCAAAACAAACCCGAGACAAAAAACCACGCCAGGCCGCAGCGCGGCCGACCGCCGCCTTACTTGTTATCACTATTTTATGTTCTTTATCGTGACTCCCTCTTTGTTGCTCCATGACCCCCACTCTTTTGATCATCTCTTATTATCATTGTATATTTTTAAGCTTTAGAAATATGATTTAATGGCATTCCTATAGATATATTGTTTGTGACCTGTGATACATAAATGGCTACCTCTTCATGGAATCTAAGATCTCTTTTTTCTCAGGTGGGTTTTAACTTTTAAGCCTTTTTCATGATCAGGGCCTTTTTTAACTGTATCTGTTATTTGATTAAGAATATAATTAAGTAGCAGTATTAGTTCATATAAGAATGTTGCTGACAGTTTTAGGTGCTGAAAATTGCTCAAAATCTATGCTCCAACTTTTTAAGTGTTGATTGTCTTGTGTAATATGCTCAAAGAATTAATGTGATTGATTGGTTTTTTATGTATTGCACATGATAATGAGCTAGTGTAGTATAGCATCTTTATGATCATGACTTGCCCATTGGTATTACTACTAAATTTGTAGGCCTGCATTAGCTTATACGTCTTTATATATGTGCGTGTATATATGTAGCTAATGAATAGTTTAGACATACTGAGTGTGACAACCCTTCGTGACTTCTTTTTAAGTCATCGCCATGGTTTTAGATTGATTTGGTGGTTACTGGGTCAGTCTACGACGTTGTGATTGAGATGTTAAATAAGGGGTATTGATTGTGTGCGGGTTTGGGGTTTTGTGATAGCTTGACTTGGAGACAAGTAATATAAGTACCAGAATGGCGGAATTTGTGGCAACTTATTCCATGTTGGTTATGAATTAGATTTATGAGTCCAAGTCCTTGATATTGGGCTACATATAACGTCCCACTTAGTTTTAAGGTGATTTGGAGGATGTTGGCGTTTGGGTGGAAGCATATATGACACCTATGATTTGTGGGCTAATTAGGTGGAGGGTCGTTATAACCCTCCGTGAATAAAAATATGCAAGAATAAGTTCTTACTTCTTAGTATTAAGTAGAAATTAGGAGGAAACTTAGACAGAAAAAAACATAAAGCCTATACACATGATACCCCTTTGTGTAGTTATTTTTGTCTAATTCAATTGAATAAGGCCATTCAGGCTGTATAATTTTCAACTTAAAGACTGATTCTTTGAGGGTCTACAGGATGCATCAAGGAGGAAGCAAGATATTTCTGGTGTTACAAACAAGCGGTCCGATCACCTTTATTCTTTGTTAATCGATGACAAGAAGGTATGATATCTTAAATGTAGTCCTATTATCAGTTGTCTAAACATTTTATTCATGTATACAGTATTTGTTTCCCGCCTTTTCACAGAGTAGAATGAGGGGAACTCATACCGTAAGATCTCATGGGTTTGTGGTGGCCAAGACTCACATGTATGATTGGTTGATTCTTATTGTACTCACTATTATAATGGTTGTTCTAAACTGTATCCACCCTTTCTATCGCCATGTTGGAAAAGACATGATGACTGATCTTAAGTATCCTCTGAAGGACAATACTGTTCCGCTATGGTCTATTCCTGTGAGTAACCTTTCCATCATTTAGGGAGTGTTTGGATGTTTGTGGTCATAATGTTTATTGTAAACTAAGGAATCAAAAATCAGGTAATCACTTAAAATAGATTATTGTGACTAGACACTGCAAATCTGCAATGATCACTTTAAATCCACATCCAAACACCCCCTTAATCGTTTACAGAACAAAAAGTCTTTTAGCAATACAAAGTTAGCATATTATTCCATGTCTGTGATTAGGTATATGCAATATTGTTACCAATCACCGTCTTTCTAGCCTTCTATTTTCGAAGAAGAGACGTCTATGATCTTCATCATGCCATATTAGGTGACTATAAATCTTTTTAAACCTGACATCAATTCTAGTAACTTTCCATATATTCCCCTGGTTTTAAGAATCAAACTAAATCTCATTTACAATCGCAGGGCTTTTATTTTCCATGATATTAACCGGGGTTGTAACAATTGCTATAAAAGATGCAGTTGGTAGGCCTCGGCCTGACTTTTTCTGGCGTTGTTTTCCAGATGGAAAAGATGTATGCTTCTTTAGAATTTCATTTTCTAGTCTACGGATTTTTTGTATCCTTGTCTATGTGAAAGATTTACATGACTTTTTACTAGGATTCCGCCATTTTCTTCAGCTTTATGATCAATTGGGAAACGTTATATGTCATGGTGATAGCAATGTTATAAAAGAAGGCCATAAGAGTTTCCCTTGTGGACATACTTCAGGTGAGCAACAAATTACATATCCGCCACAATGCTTATGCTTGAATTGGGGGTGGCAAAGTGGGTGGGTTAGGTCACGGGTCAAAACATGCACACTTTCTTTGGCTTGAAAATGGGTCAGCTCATGGTGACCTGAAACGATGTGTGACCATTTTTTTTACAAATAGTTACTGTATCAACTATGATAAAAGAATATAGTACTCTATTTTCGGTAGTAATCTTTGATAAAATGATTTACCATGACTTTTTACCACGCTTGACCCATTTAACATGTTAGAGAAAAACATAACCCAAATCGACCCTCTAATAAGTATATGGGTCAAAATTGACACATCTAGTTTTTATGATTTCTAGATTGACAGTTTCAAACACGAATAATCGTAACCTTTGAATTTGACATTTGTGGTTTTATTGCAGGGTCTTTTTCCGGTCTTGGGTTCCTGTCACTGTATTTATCAGGAAAAGTAAGAGTGTTTGACTGTAAAGGCCGCGTTTCAAAGCTATGCGTTATGTTTTTGCCTCTACTTATTGCATCTCTTGTTGGTGTTTCTCGTGTGGATGATTACTGGCAACACTGGCAGGATGTTTTTGCTGGAGCTCTCATAGGTAAACTGACACTTGTTATAATGTTTCAGAATGTATTCTTAATTCCAGCAGTAGAACAATCATATTTCTTGTTTGGAGAACTTATTAAGTATTTGCTCATTACTTGTTGCAGGTATTACAATGGCCACATTTTGCTATTTGCAGTTTTTTGCACCACCGTATCATACCGAAGGTATCATCCACACACTCTTTTGACTTGAATACCCTCATTAGAACAAAACCGATTGCAATATTTATGGATGCTTCTTCCTTGAATATACTTATGAAGGTTGGGGACCATATGCATTTTTTCGGGCTTTGGAGGAGTCTCATTCAAAATTTCAAGAGGCTGGACCTTCTGTTTCCCAAGCCAACGTTCCCTCTACAGAAGTTCCAGTGTTGGAGTCTCTAGATAATCCACATTTGACTCGGGATGATCCTGAATCTGGTATTAGATAGCCTGGTAGTCTTTTCTGTATTTAGAAAGCTAGATTATTTGTCCATTCTTTTCGCTACAACCGGTTGAATACTAACTGTCTAACATATTATACAAGTTTAGTATGTTTTGCATATACATTTTTGAATACGTTGAGATAAAGGAGTTTGTGTTCTCACTTTCTGGTAAATTAGCTGGCCAATTTGTAGCGTACCCGATTGCAGGGATAATGATATATGCAATCCCCTACCTCAAACAGCCATCGGTCAAGCTACTCTACCCAACTTCAACAGTCACTCAGGTGTTGCCAGAGAGAGTCATTTCTTTATAAACAAAAATTTATGTTTCGTCTTATTCGCAGAAAGAAGCATGAAGTTTGCAACCAAGTATTTGAAGTTTACGTATTTAGTTTTGACCGTAGAACAAAGTTTATCATTTTTGGGAGTTTTAGTTAGCTTTAGTGCAATTTGATTATTATCTTTTATTATATTGTGCAGAATTCGGTAGAAATCATGATACCAAAAAACGTACTAGAACTATATATTCTCAACCGTCTCATACAGGTAATGGCTTGGTATAATCTTTCGGGTCCAAACAAGTCTTCTTTTTTAGCTTCAACGATTTCGTTTGAGTGAAGATTAGTCTAAAATCACTACTCTAAAGTTTGATTCAACTTCTGCATACGGTTTGACACCAAATTAGTATTTATTGTTTGTTATACCGATGCACTTACACCTTTGTCCTCCCCTAATCTTCAGTGATCTTATTTGTCATCGATATTTAGTTTTTCTTATTGGAAAAAAAACGAAGCATACGTTTACATAATTACAATACATCAGATGAAAAATGCGCGAAATAGTATTCACATGTTTGCAACCTCCTGAAATGTTTGATGTATAACACTCGGCCATATCTAATGCATCAACTTTTTATTTTAGAGAGGAAACTTATTCATACACATACACCATCTACTATTCTACTGTCGTACATAAAATCTCACAAATTTGTCTCAATCAAGACTTGAACCAACAACATTCTGGTTAATAAACCACTCACATACCGTTATGCCAAAGGCCCTTCGGTTTTAATGCATCAACTATTTATAAAATTCGAGAAAGATGAAAAAATATGAACTGAAATGTTCAATTAACACTGGTTATGTGCATTGTGATTGTGCTTTAATCTCATGCTTCCATGCTCGAAAGTTCAGTCAATTGCTCCACACTTTGCAATGTTTCCATTATCTTTACCTTGATTCACTTTTAAGTAAAACACTACAATTTTAGTGATCAAGCAAAAGTAGTGTTTCCATGTATGGAATCACAAAGCATGTACCTCGTTTTGCAGTAATCCCAGTATAGCTTATCTTTCTTGAGTTGGGCTCGTAAACAAAAAGTGCATCCTCTCCACGATCATTTATAACTTCAACTATAGGTTCACCACTAGTTCTAAATCCATGGACGCAATCTATTGATGCATCTGGTGTGTTAATGGTGAATAACTCTATGAACGATTTTTGAACACCATGTTCTATCATCTTCAATACATAATAGACTACTTTCGTAGCTTCTCTTTTAGATTGAACCACAACAAGAGACTCCCTCAGCTTTTGTATATACAAACTACTTTTAGAATCGAGTGCTAGACTATCGGGAAGGTATATTTCTGTAAATTCATCAGTTGTCATATCAAAAGACATAATCAAATCATACCACTGAAGTCCGGCATCCGCATGAATCCTCTGGGAAACAAGCCAATAAATAAACCTGCCTATTGCTACCTGATTATGTGTGAACACGAGTGATTTACGAGGTAGATTGATTGATAGATAGACTTCTCCAAACCCTAGTACTTAACGTAAAAACCTCAACTATAGGGTCACTTTCCCTTTTCCCCGGTTTTCGATCAAATGCAACCCTTACAAGCATAGGGTTAATGAGTGTGTAAATACTCATCATTTTTACCTTTTCTGAACTGCCAAAACATCTAAAAACACTCAATATTGCATCAAAATAGTGAAAATATCCTAGGAATGTGTTTTATATGTTTCAAATGCAAAATAATCAAAAACGAATGAAAAACGTACAAAGTTTGCAAGACTGGCAGTTTCAGTCCCTCAACTTTCAAAAGTTATCAAATCTAGTCCCTAGTTGTTCTAAAAACTTGAAAAAGTCACCAAAGGTCCTTTTAAATCAAAAAGTTACATAATAAGTCCTTTGGTACAAAGTTTCACAAAATGTCAAGTTTAGTCCCTGAAGTTTGGAAAATTGTCAAAAATGGTCCCTGGGATATTAAAACTTTGAGAAAAACAAATTTTGTCATTGTACTTCTCATATATGGCAGGATTGGTCCTTGATTGGCAAGTTTGGTAAAATTACATAATAGGTCCCTGAAGTTTGAAAGTTTGGCAGAAATAGTCCCTGGGAAATTAAAATGGAAAAATCAACTTTGGACCTCATACTATTCATCATTGGCAGAAAATAACCTTGTGACAAACTTTGGAAAGATGCCAAATCACACCCCCAAACTTTCGGCTATTTACAAAAATGGTCCTTGTGCAAAGTATTAACCAAACAGGACCCTTAATATCTTTTAAACAAAAACACAAATCCAATCCAAACACCATCCCCAGCCCGTTCATATCTCTGGCCCAAAACCCTCCCAAGCCCACCTCCCACTTTTATAATACCAGGGTCAAAGCTTTGACCCTCGGTCAAACCAAACAACCACACCACCCTTTCCCCCCAACTTGCAGCTATCATATCACCACCCCCCACCATCACTGTCCCATCTCCACCGCCCAAACCACTCCTACCACCCCAATTGCACCTAACAAGCCAAAGTGCATTTAATGCACCCCCTCAACGCAAGTTATCAGAAGCAATTTGACTCCACCAATTTTGGCGCCAAAATCAGTTAAACGGCCAAGATCAAATTTTAATCATCCAAGGGCTCAGATTGCAAGTGGGAAATGCTCAGAGATCATCACAAACCCTAATGGAAGGCTATAAAAGAAGGAGAAGCAGCAAGGAAGAGGATGTAGCATAACTTAGTAATTTTTAAGTCGTTTAATTAAATTTCAAGGTTTTAGAATCTAATTTAGTTCCCAAGTGTTGTATTTCATGTTTTCAGTTGTAACTTAAACTTTTTCAATAATATAATTCAAGTTTCAGTTTCATTCTCTGTGTATGCAAGTTTAATTTTATTTCAAAATTCCAAGTTAGCTTATTAATAGTATCTAGTTTCTATTCTGGACTCCTTAAGCAAATATAAGCTCCTAGAAAACTTATAAAAGCTTTCAGATATCCTTAATACCAGCTAGTATCATAAACAAGAAAAAATAAAAAAAATCAGAAAAAACAAAGAAAAAATAAAAATTGCAGGTTAAAGGTAGAAGATTGCTGGAGCATGGTGTATTGTGGATGGCCATGGGTGTAGTGGCTTGTGGAAGCCTTTAGGTTTGGTCTATGGTTCTTGGTTCATGGTGTGGCAGGAGTGCACATTGTAAGTTTTAAATCTCATTTCTGTCTTATTACTGTAGCTCAGCTTATATCATTGCTTATTTGGTTTGTTTGTGCTTATTTAGTGTTATTTAGGTATTTTATAACTTAATATATAGAACTTGTTCATTAGAATTTGTAGTTACTAAAAGTCATAGTTTCACAGTCAAAATTGCTTAAGTGGTATTCTTGTGCATTTGTGGTTATTTCCTGTTTCTAAGTACTCATTTAGGCCTACTATATCATAAAAAGTTGCATTAGATCAGATTCATAAGCCCTAGCCCTTCTTTACTTCACAAATCACAATACTAGTCATACTAAGGACTGTTTGGGATTACTGAGTTAGGATTAAATTTGGTGGTTTCAGTTGTTGTTTCCTGTTCTTACATGGCACAATAGGTTCTATTAGGCTAAGCAAAACATAAAAATCAGTAGTCACAAGTTAAAAAGTAAAAATTACTTTTGAATTGGCTTAGATTGTTAACTATCAAGAGTATTGAACCCAAAACCTTCATAATCACCTCATAAGTAGTTAAAGTAGCTTAAACAAGTTTTCTTACATCTTATTATATCAAGTTTAGTGGGTTAGAAAAGATCAAAAGTCATCAAAGTCAAACCTTAGTAATTTTACAAAAGTCAAAATTTCTTGTCTGTTAAAAATGGTCAAAGTTTCTTGAGCCTCCACAGTGTTTAATTTAGATTGGAAATCAAAAGTTTTTGTTGTTCTAAGTTGTTTTGTTGCTTGTTTCACTGTTTCAAAAAGAAAATCTCAGTTTAGAGTCCTTTTGCTTATAAATAAGCACTCTCAAAGTTGCCTATTTGCTCAGTCACCTCCCCTGCATCAGGGGTGTGACCCTGATTTCACAAGCTCACCTAGAGCTTCTCAGAGGGTCTTAGCCTTCACACCTTAGCATTTTAGGGACCTTGTCAACCCATCTCACCATTCTAATTGTTAGTTTGGGTTTTAGAAGTTTTTTCCCTAGACTGCTTGTACCAATAAGTCACCACCATCATACTGAGTACACTGAGTACTCAGTATAGGCATCAACTTTCATAAGCTTGCCAAAAGCTCAATAGTGAGCCATAAGCTCTGATTCTTGGCTTATTTTAAAGCTTACCAAACCAGCTTCTGAGATTCATTTTCACTTTGGACCCTTGTGCTTATTTGTGGGTCCCACATAGGCTTGTAGTTGCCCTCTTGAGACTGCAAGAACATAGGTTGTTGATTTGAGCTTATTTGTTTGTTACAGCTTATTGCTCACATCTTTTGCTTATCCTAGCTTAATTTTGGTTCACTTAAGTTGCTTGTACCTTATTGTACCTTCTGTGATCAGTGTTTGGCTTATTTCATTTGAAAAATCCATAAAATAAGTCAATAAGCCAACTGTTTTTATAAAGGGGGTGCACTGATGAGTGTCTAAATACTCATTATTTTATACCAATCTGAGCTGCCAAAATATCCAAAAACACTCAAATATACATCAAAATACTTAAAATATCTTAAAAGTGTGTTTTATATGTTTTAAATGCAAAATATGCAAAAACAGATGAAAAACGTACAAAGTTTGCATAATTGGCAGTTTCAGTCCCTCAAGTTTCATAAATTGGCAAAACTAGTCCCTGGTTATTCTAATAACATGAAAAAGTCACCAAAGGTCCTTTTTAATCATAAAGTTACATATTTAGTCCTTTGGTGCAAAGTTTTATAAAATTACAAGTTTAGTCCCTGTACTTTGGAAATTGACATAAATGGTCCCTGGGATGTTAAAAACTTTGAGAAAATCAATTTTGGTCCTTATACTAATAATCTTATGCAGGAATGGTCCTTGGTGTGAAGTTTGGTGAATTTACATATTTAGTCCCTGAAGTTTCACAGTTTGGCAAAAATAGTCCCCGGTATTTAAAAAAAATGAAAAAACATTAAAAATACCCTTGTACTATTCACCCTTGTCAAGTTTGGTCCCTATAAGAACTTTGATAAACTTACAAAACCAAACCTTCAACTTTGTACAAATTACAAATTTAGTCCTTGTGTGAAATAAACCAAACGGATCCTTACTATAATAAAAGCCAAACCAATCCAAATATAAAAACCCACCCATTATCCTAGTCCAATCCACAAGGCCCAACCTTAGCCCAGTCCAAACCCCCCACTTTAATATAAAACGGGGTCAACCGTTTGGTCAAACCCACAAAACCACCCCAGTTATCCCTTCCCTCCAAACCACCACTTCCACCACTGCAACTCAATACCACCATCCACCTATCTGGTTTCACCCCCAACTTGCTCCCCACTCTTCACCACCTCACCCTCCACCTCCACAACTGTCCAAAACCTCTAAAAAACCTCTCCACGCATAATCTGACACCCAAGACTATTTTGGCGCCAATAATATTTTTGAACGGCTAGGATGATTGGGACCAATCCAACGGCTGGGGAATGGTGGGAAATGACCCAGTGGGTCCCACAAGCTCAGAAAAACTCTACAAAAGGGAAATGAAGCAGAAGAGATAGAGTATTAGTGTAGCTTCAGTTTAATATAGTCGTAGGTAGTGTAAACTTCAATCTCAGTTGTAATTTCAATTAAAATAAGCTTGTATCAGTTAATCTTATGTGTTTAAAATCTTTAATTCAAGTCAAATTAAAGTTTCAGCTCAGTTCTCAGTTTTTGCAATTTGTTCTTATTTCAAGATTCTCAAATAGTCAATTGTGGTTTCTAGTTGTTATTTTTGGTTCTCTCAGCTCACATAAGCTTTGACAAAGCTCTTGTAAGTCATTAGTTACCCTAAAAGTCAGTTTAGAATAGAAAAGCCAAAATACCAAAAATATTCAAGAAAATCAAAATAAATAAAAAATAGTGTTAGTGATGATGAAAAGCATGGAGCATAATTGGATTATGGATTGATTCTAGTTTAGTACCTTTTGGGAGCTGTTAGGGTAATTCTCAGTTCATGGTTCATACTCTTCATATAAAATCCACCTTGTAAGCATTTTTAATAATTTTAGCATTTTATAGTTCTTGTACTTTATTTACTTTGATCTTTGTGTTTCTATGTTTAAATAGTATTGTTAAGTTATAATCTTGATTAAAATCAGAGTTGTGTTCATTGGATTAGATTGAATTGAAAATAAAAATTTCACAGTGTAAACTGCATCTTTGACAAATTTGTGTTTTATACTTGTGTTGTTGCTGTTTCATGCTCATTTGGTCTTGTACTATCTTATTATAATCATCTGAATCAGTTTTATGGATTGTAATCCTCATTTGCTTTGAAAATCACATAATAAGTATTTAAAAAGGTTGTTTGGATAATCTGAGTTTAGGTACTCAGAGGTGGTGTTTGTTATTAATTTCTTTTGATACATGATCATTGAGGTTCCTTAAGGCCTGACAATCCTTTAAACTTAATGGTTATTTGTACAAAAAGTCAAAACCATAAAAAACTCATCACCACAGTTAACTGTGGTGATCTTTGAACTCAAAACCAATCATACATATTCATAAGTTGCTAATATAGCTTAATCTAGTTCTATTTTATCATATTACATCATTCTCAGTAGTTAAATTAGGATCAAAGTTGGTTAAAGTCAAATTTCCAAGTTTTCATCAAAAGTCAAATTTACATCCCTCAGGTTTTGACAAAACTTCAAGGATTTTATTTGAATTATGTGATTAGACCTAGGACTTGAAATTTGTTGTATTGATACTCTACCAGCTCTAGTTTAAGTGCCCACTTAGCTTTTATTTTTAGGAATTTTCCCCTGGGCCCCACTCACCCTCAAAGTAACCTGCAGGGAAGAACCCTTCCCCTGCACCAGTTACTCAGTCCATCACCACCACTTTGGTGGTGATTTGTGACCACCTCAGTGGGCCCCAGACATCAAACTTAGCATCTTTCAACCCCCCCTCCTACCAGAGAACAAAGATTGACCATTTGTTTGACTTCTAACCTAGTGGACCCCACCTGGAATAAGCCTTGATCTTTATCCCATTTTTCTGTCTCAGTCCAAAATAAGCAATTGCTTATTGTGGCTTATTGGCTTATTCAGTGTTCCACTTGTGCTTTTTCTAGCTTATATAGGTTTAATTAACTAAGTTGAACTGGATTTTACTCTTGTGGACCCCACATAAGTCAGTTTTAGCTTATTAGCTACTTTGGTCAAACAAAGTCAACTGTGGAGGTAATAAGCCCCCACAGTGCTTATTATTAAGTTATAAAATTATTGTTTTTACAAAAGTTAGTTATATTTAGGTATAATTTAGTTTTATAAAAGAAAAATCCAGAAAAACCAACATAAAAATAAGTGATAGTTTCTATTTAATTTAATTTAATTTTAATTTTCATTTTTAGATTTTTATTAAGTAATTTGTAATTTTATATTTTTATTAATTTCCTTTTAGGTTAAAGTAATTTTCATAATTTTCTCAGATTTTTATATTGTCATTTGATATTTATTAGATTTAAATATAGTTTTATTAGTAATTAATTAATAAATAAGTTTTAAATAGCATAATTAATTTTTATATAGTAATACATAGTTTTTATATTTTTCCTAGCTTTTATAAGTTATAAAATAGTTTTATAAATTTTCTTGTAATTTATACTGTTCATTTAATAGTTTTTATAATTTAATTAGTGTAATTGGTAATTAAATAATAAATAGAATAATAAATAGTAAACTAGTTTAAAAATACATAAAATAAAGTTTTTATAATTTTTTAGGATTCCTGTGATGGTTAATTAGATTTATAAAAATCTTCTTAATTATCTAAGTGTTTTTAGTATTTATAATAATTTAAATCATATAATTAGTTAAATAATAATTAAATAGTTATTAATTAATAATAATTAGAATAATAGTGTGAAAAATATAATTTTATTTTTAAAATAAGTTTTATAATATTTTAGATTTTTACAAAGTTTAATTTTATTTTTCTAAGACTTATTTTACATTTTCTTATTTATTAGTGTATTATTAGATAATTAATAATAGTTATTAAATAGTAATAATTAATTAAATAAATTAGTAATTATAAAATAAATATTTTAAGTTTATTTAATTTTCATTTAAGCCCCTAAGGCATATAAATTAATACTTTAGTTAAATTCGTTTTTGTTTCGTACGTTTACGTAGAATTAAAATAAACGTACGCGTTTTAAGTTACTAAACGTTTTAGATATCTAGGTTTCACGTAACAGTTCCAATAACTTATTTAAGCTATTTTATTTTATAAAACCCTAGTGTAATCACTCACACACACACTTATACCTTTCCTGTTCATATTCACTCGATCACAAACTCGTTTTTAATACCATCACAACCTCGTTGGGACATTACGACCCGGGGAAACACTATATTCCACGGAAGCATTTGCCTCAGCTGTTTGACTATTACAGTTGGCCATTCTCAAGTGGCTGATCAATAATTATCTGACCGTTTGAGGTGAATCAAAATTTGGCGCCGCTGCCGGGGAGGTTGTGCGCTTATTCTAAACGATTTTGCGTATTAGTGAATCTGGATATACATCCATTGTATATTTACCATCTTTTATCCATATTTTTATAAAACAAAACACAAAAATATTCACCTTTACACCCCTACCTATTTGATTCTTCATTTCTCATCCCCTAAACCCTTTGATTCTTCCTATGTCTTATTCTCACCCTCTTGTCTGTCAAAGGTGTGGTTGTCCTTATAATGGTGGTAATTGCCCCAGTTGTGGCATGGTAGAGTCAGGAAACGGGTCTGTCTATAACCAGAATCCTTATTCCTACCCTGACATGACTGATTCATTCCACCAACTTCCATACCATGAGACTCAGCAGTTCAACTGTTGTGAGTACTGTGGAGGTCCACACTTTAGCTCTGATTGTCAAACAAGGAATCCATTTCCTTGTAACAATTACGACTATCCATTTCAAGACCCACCTCCACAGTACCAAATGAACCAAGCAACTCCTCATATCCAGCAAGACCCTTATATAGAGGTTCTTGAGAAACTCAAAGATTTTAAGGAGGAGTTGGCTAATATGTTGCTTCGCCATGATCCAAGTTCTTCTTGTGTATATTGCGGGGGTCCTCATAATGATGATCAATGTCAACCTTCCGGTTTTGACACATCCACACCTCCACAATTTCCACTCATTCAAAATTCTCGTGATAAATCTATCACAGAATTACTTGCTGAAGAACGAGATTCTGGGAAAAGCATGAAAGATTTAATTGCTGAGCAAAGAGTAGCCAAAATACGTGCCAATATTCGCTATGCTGCTTTTTATGAGTACGATGATGACAGTGATGATGATGATAACATTGTTATCATTCAAAAAGATTCATCGAGTTCATCAGTTGAGACTTCTTCCATGGAAATACAGGGAGAAAAGAATATAACTGAATCACCAGCAGCAGAAATAATGGAACTTGTAGACTCAATTACTGCTAGTCCTTCTCAGCTCCCTCTGTATGATGTTATCACACCCGAGGTTCCCACTCACTCTCTGAGCATGGGGGACAAGCATCTTGACATAATTCCTGCAAAGGAATGTGACGAATTCATAAAGTCTAGTGTTGAGAACCTTGTCCCAATCCCAAGTGAGTCACAGGGAATTCTTGATCATATGTGTGATATTCCTACCCCTATTGATAATCCAAATGATCAAATTGAGAATGTCTCTAATTCCAGTAATGATTGTATATCTTATGGAGACATTGAGTATGTTGAGGCATCACTGCCTCATTCTGATGTTGATCCTCTTCTTGAGGATTTCACAGAGGAACTCACTCACATCATTCCACTTTTATCTGGAAGTAATGATGATATTCTTGATTTTGAAGCCGATATGGGAGAAACTAAAAATCTTTTAAACTCTAATCCCAACATCGAGCTTAGTACTTCACATACTGATGAAAATTCTTTATCTTCTGGAGACATCAGTTATGTGGAGGAATTACCTTCTGAGCTTGTCAACTCAGAAGAAGAGAATGAGGAAGAAATTATCCAAGACGAAGCTCTTCGTCTTACATTATTAAATGCTAATCTTCTCATTTCTAGAATCGAGGCTTTCAATGAAAGGCCTGCTACATCTCCTATCCCCGTCAAGGATAGTGAGACTTTGATCAATGATTCTATTCCGGAATTACAAACGTTCCATTTTGATCATACGGGAGAGAAGATAAGTGGTATCACCACTTCTCATTCTTATAATTCTCTTCCCGTTTATGATTCATTTACTTTTGAGGAGTTCCCCAATGAACTCACTCAACTCAATCCCGAATACGAATCATTTACTTTTGAAGAGTTCTCCAGTGAACTCACTCATATCATGTCTCCTCCGGAGTATGATAGTTTTTATTTTGATCTAGACATACCCATAATATGTCTTGATCAAACGAGCTTAAACAAGGAGATTTATGAAACAATGAATTCTCCTATTGAAGATGAGGAGTTAGTTATGATTTTCATCATGACTTTCTTTCTTTTCTTCATATATTCTGTTCCTTATCCTGTTCTTCACTCTTTCGGGAGTGAGGATATAATCTTTGACCCCGGCATTCTCATTTATAAATTTTGAGCCGGGTGTCATTATATCTTATCGGAGTGGAACTTTCACGTGCTTCAAATGTTTATCCAAACTTCTTGAATGAAAGTCCGATGAGATTGTCTCTTCCACTTGCTTCCCCATGGACTAATTAATTCGGGGTCGAGTCAAGTTAGCGACTCGGTAATCAAAAACAGTAGCATGTACATAGGTTTTCACCCATGTTTCACCCTAGTGTGGGGGAGATGCCCCACATGTTGTGTGTGTGTATATATATATATATATATATATATATATATATATATATATATATATATATATATATATATATATATATATATATATATATATATATATATTTCTTCTAAAAAAAAAAAAAAAGTAAATATAGTGATAGCTTCTATTTAAGAAGTTTTATCTAAAAAAATAATTGTATGTATATACATTTTAAATAAAGGCTATGGAATATTTTTCTTCTTACGTTCTAAGTATTGGTTTAACACCCGGTATTTTAAATATTGAGGACAATATTCAGTTCTAAGTGTGGGGGGGAGATTCGTTATTCTAACGAATTTAAACACATGTTCCATCAAGAACCCTCATTTTAGCCAAAATTTTAAAATTTTTTCTCACTTAGAACGCAATAAATGGTTATCAGTCCGCCATGTCTAACCCACATAAGGATTGGCTAATCCAGGAGCAAACGGTTCTTGGTAAAGATATCTCAAACCCGTTTATGGCTTGCAATTTGCCAAAAATTATATGGTTCCTCAACTCCCCATATCCCATAAAGCGAATGAGTTGGCTAGCCCGCAAGATTATGGCTTGTGGTAAAGGCAGTGGAAAATCCATAATTGGTAATCAGCTCACCAAGATGTTGACTATTCCATCAAGAGTTGGCTAGTCCAGAAGCAAACGGCTTTTGGTAAAGACTAATCAAATCCGTTGACACGGTTATCAGGTGTGCCACAGTTCTTACACCTGGCTACTCCAGAAGTGATGGCTTTTGGTAAAGAGTTTTTCAAATCCATTAAGTTTTTCTCAAAAGATTGCTAAAATCACACGGTTATCAGGTGTGCCACAGTTCTTACACCTGGCTACTCCAGAAGTGATGGCTTTTGGTAAAGAGTTTTTCAAATCCATTAAGTTTTTCTCAAAAGATTGCTAGGGACTAGCAATAGTTTAGTGTGGGGGATTGATGAGTGTCTAAATACTCATCATTTTATACCAATCTGAGTTGCCAAAACATCCAAAAACACTCAAATATACATCAAAATAATTAAAATATCTTAAAAGTGTGTTTTATATGTTTTAAATGCAAAATATGCAAAAACAGATGAAAAACGTACAAAGTTTGCATAATTGGCAGTTTCAGTCCCTCAAGTTTCATAAATTGGCAAAACTAGTCCCTGGTTATTCTAATAACATGAAAAAGTCACCAAAGGTCCTTTTTAATCATAAAGTTACATATTTAGTCCTTTGGTGCAAAGTTTCATAAAATTACAAGTTTAGTCCCTGTACTTTGGAAATTGACATAAATGGTCCCTGGGATGTTAAAAACTTTGAGAAAATCAATTTTGGTCCTTATACTAATAATCTTATGCAGGAATGGTCCTTGGTGTGAAGTTTGGTGAATTTTCATATTTAGTCCCTGAAGTTTCACAGTTTGGCAAAAATAGTCCCCGGTATTTAAAAAATGAAAAAACATTAAAAATACCCTTGTACTATTCACCCTTGTCAAGTTTGGTCCCTATAAGAACTTTGATAAACTTACAAAACCAAACCTTCAACTTTGTACAAATTACAAATTTAGTCCTTGTGTGAAATAAACCAAACAGATCCTTACTATAATAAAAACCAAACCAATCCAAATATAAAAACCCACCCATTATCCTAGTCCAATCCACAAGGCCCAACCTTAGCCCAGTCCAAACCCCCCACTTTAATATAAAACGGGGTCAACCGTTTGGTCAAACCCACAAAACCACCCCAGTTATCCCTTCCCTCCAAACCACCACTTCCACCACTGCAACTCAATACCACCATCCACCTATCTGGTTTCACCCCCAACTTGCTCCCCACTCTTCACCACCTCACCCTCCACCTCCACAACTGTCCAAAACCTCTAAAAAACCTCTCCACGCATAATCTGACACCCAAGACTATTTTGGCGCCAATAATATTTTTGAACGGCTAGGATGATTGGGACCAATCCAACGGCTGGGGAATGGTGGGAAATGACCCAGTGGGTCCCACAAGCTCAGAAAAACTCTACAAAAGGGAAATGAAGCAGAAGAGATAGAGTATTAGTGTAGCTTCAGTTTAATATAGTGGTAGGTAGTGTAAACTTCAATCTCAGTTGTAATTTCAATTAAAATAAGCTTGTATCAGTTAATCTTATGTGTTTAAAATCTTTAATTCAAGTCAAATTAAAGTTTTAGCTCAGTTCTCAGTTTTTGCAATTTGTTCTTATTTCAAGATTCTCAAATAGTCAATTGTGGTTTCTAATTGTTATTTTTGGTTCTCTCAGCTCACATAAGCTTTGACAAAGCTCTTGTAAGTCATTAGTTACCCTAAAAGTCAGTTTAGAATAGAAAAGCCAAAATACCAAAAATATTCAAGAAAATCAAAATAAATTGTTGATCCCAGTTGAGCTTAAACGATCTTATATAGAAGTTAACTTGAATAAATACTTAAGCTAATACGCGGAATATAAAAGCTTAACTTAAGAAGAATTATGATTCTCTTTCAACACTTCAATATTATTAATATGAGCACTCAACAATGCTAGGGTTTTACAACCTTGAAGTGAATAATAACACGTACATAAACTAACCCTAGGATCCTCCTTTTATAGGCCAAGGAGTCCTACTAGGTTTACAATACCTTTCTCTACAAGATAAGAATAATCTAAATAGATATACTATACAAATAATCTATTCCATAATTATCCTATCGTATACAATGTTAATCCATCCAGCAGTAGTTTCACCAAGCAGCAGATTGTCTTCAGCAGCAGAGTCATTATACCAGCAGCAGTTTCATTGTAGCAGCAGTATTACTCAGCAGCAGTATCACATAGCAGCAGTGTCACTTGGTCAAAACCCAACAATCCTACCCTAAACTTAATAATTATTTCTAAATATTCAAGTTTCTTCAAAGCTCAATTAATCACTTGGAGGATGCTTCCAAACACTTCAACTCTTGAAAATTCAGTTGATCAAATATCTTCTTATACTTTGACAGCAAATTGAATGCTTGATCATCAGAATCATAATCTTTCTGCAGCTTAAGTGTTTTGTCACCATTAACCATCTGATTGACAATATTCCAGTATTTTACCACTGGGTAATCTACTTCAGCTAGCATATACAAAGTAATAGGTCCAATTTCTAGCACATGAACTCCAGAATCTTGAAAGAGTCTCCATTTTCTTACTTTGTATTCTACTATCTCTGTCCATTCAGAATCATCCATTGAAGGTTCAAACATAAGTTTAAGAGCTCTCCACATAACATTATCAGAAGAAGTTAAGATATGATCAATTTGATCTCTCTCATACTTTTTACCATCAAATTTCTTAGCTCCAAACTTTGCCTTATATAACTTCCACAAGTCTTCAACATCCTCTCTATCAAAGTAGTGTAACATCTGTTGAAATCTAAGAAATCTGTGAGTCTTACCATCAGATCTCTGGACATCATGAAATGCTCCAATGTTAGTATCATACCCTGTAGTTACTTTGACAATAGGATATTTAATTCCTAATGGTTTGGCATCAACTACTTCAGGATCTTCCATCTTGCCAACCATAGTATAACTCTTCAATTGTTCTTTTTGATGCTCAGAAGGAATGTGATCAAGACCATATTTAAACTCATCTCCTTCAGGCATAGAACTGCTTCCTTCTCCAATCTTTCTCTTCTTCTTTGCAACTGACTTATGAATAACACCTTTTCTTTTATCACCCTGCACAAAAGAAGTCGTCTTTGCTGCATCACTTTCAAGCTTTTCAACAACATTAGCTTCTTGAATCTGCTCTGCTTCAACTATCTTTTCAGGCACCAACTTCTTGTTCATCTGAGCAATTTGTTCCAAGTCCTCAGCACATCCCATAGTATAAAAAGTATCTGTTCTCTTCTTTATTTGTTGATACAAATCAAAAACTTCTTTGTCAGAATAAGCTTTCAACTGCACCAATGTCCATCCACCCATATTCTTTAGATACCTTTCATATTCTTTCCTTTGCTGTTTAACTGTTGGACCTTTGAATACTTTAACTTTTCTTCTAGCAGCAGCATTCTCTTTTCTCTTATTAGAAGCAAAGTTACTATACCAAGATTGCACATTAAAATTTGGAACTTCATTTTCTTCAATCTTGATCAGCTTGTTTAATTCAATATCAGCAGCAATTCTGATCTTTTCATCATCCCATTCATCATACATTCTTAAACCTTCAGCCTCTTTCTCAGCCAGCTGCTGATCTTCCAAATTAAACACCTCTTGTGCTTTAATAGCAGCAGCTTCATCATGTTCAACTTGCAATGGCTTAGGCCAAGAATCAAAAGGTACATCGGTAAAATCAATCCCTTTATACATCCACCTCTGAACATCAACTTGCTTGCCTTTACCCTTATCAGTAGAAGATGATGTGATTGTCTTCTTTTGAGTAGCAGCAGGTTCTCTTATTGTTATTCCTTTTTGAGGTTTTCTTGTTACTGATGTTATGTTTGTTGTTGTGATAGGTTGTGATAATGATTGAGTT
Source organism: Artemisia argyi (assembly GCA_030686995.1). NCBI lineage: Eukaryota > Viridiplantae > Streptophyta > Magnoliopsida > Asterales > Asteraceae > Artemisia > Artemisia argyi. The sequence goes on from CM060691.1 coordinate 51,057,597, forward strand.
GGTAATTGAGGTGTATGAGAGTCAGCAGTAGTCTTCTTACTTAGCAAAACCATTGCCTCTGCAGCAGCATTGTCCATAGACCCAGCAGCAGAGTCTTGTGCTTCAGCAGTATTCACTATTCCACTAGCAGCAGAACCAGAAACATCCTTAGCAGCAGAATGAACAGCAGTAGAGTCAGCAATAGCAGCATTTTCAACATGTTTTACCACTGAATCTTCCAAAGTCTTTAACACATTACCCATCAACCCTGTTTCCTTCACTAGTTGCTCAGACTCCAAAGTTTTAAGAGTATCAACCACCTTTTCTTGTGCAGCAACCACCTTTTCCATAACAACTTCATTCCCAGACTTATCAGCAACTACAAAGTCTTCATCATTCTGAGGACTATCCACATCCATGTCTTCAATCACTGGAACCTCCCCTGAAACTATTCCAGCATCCATATCTTGAACATTATCAACTTTTTCAAGATTTACCTCCCCTGAATCCATGACAATCTCTTTCCTCCCCTGTTTGGAAGCATCCTCTTCCAAATGAGTAGATGGTTCAGAAGAACGTACAACCTGATTAGTCCCCACTTTCTTCAATCTTTTCAAGGAAGTTGAAGGTCTTGATCTCTTGAAGCTCTTAATCTGTTTTCGCATTTTGATGATGACCTTGGCTTGACCAGCAACAACATCAGATAGATTAAGAACCTTATCTTCCAAAGACTCACATTTCAACCCCAAAGCGGTACAAGTAGCCGTCAATTCTTTTACAAGTTGCATTGTAGTCTCATCACTTCGACCTGTATTACCTGGTCCGAGAGGTGAATCACTGACATTGTCATCATGTACAAGTGGATCCGTCAATTCATGAGTCACTGGCCTGTCCTCATCACTTCGACCTGTGTGACCTGGTCCAAGAGGTGAATCTTGGGACAAAAACTCAGTATCAAACCTAGTTTGATCATCTGAGCCCCCTATGTTTTCCATTTGGCTAGGGTTACCATCCTGAGAAGCAGACTCATAAGAATCCTTTTCTCTAGATGTTGCCTTGGTTTGGGTCTTAATGATGTTATCACTATCCTGTTCTGCTGCTAAGCTAGAAGCAGTAGTGACAGCCCTTGCCAACATGTCCTCTCCATCACCTAGGACAGCCTCATCTGGTACAGCCATACTAACACTATCCTGAGGTAGATTAGTGTTCTTTTTGGTTTTCCTACGTGTATATTGTTTTGTAGGTTGTGTAACAGATGAAGTAACATTGGGTGTGTGATGGGAATCAGTGGGATTTCCTGATCCTTCACCCTGGTTGTTTTGCACAATTTGTTCCATGAAAGAAGTAAGATTTGTATGTGCACCTAAAAAACCTTTGCCATGCTTAATCAAAAAGGTAAAAGTCCTTGAAGCCAATTTTGGAGCATCATATTCAGCAGCATGGGTTCTTGTTTTAGAAATTTGTTTTTCAATAAAGATTTGAAGAAATCTTGGATAAAGAAAATAAGAACCATCTTCAACACCTTTAAATAACCCCGCCAATATCATTTTAGAAAAATTAAATGGTTGACCTTTGCACAGACATATCATTGCAGAAGCAATGGTAGTACTGAACTCATGCCACCCAGATGTTTTAGGGCTCAAACAATGAAGGAATAGATGTACCAAAAACTTGTATTGAGGACAGAGGAGAGCTTTTTGAAATGTTAAATTTTTATGTTTCCCCTCATACCCCAAATCTTTTAAACCAGCAAAAATAGCAGAGTTTTCAAGACAAGTGGTCTCTGTCTCATCATCTAAGAGAAGAGATTCTCTTATAGATGATTCAGTTACACGAACCTTTTGCCCATCTACAAAAGCACTGACATGTTTTTCCCCATTCATAGTTTTGATTTTAGCTGTAAACCAAAACTGTTTGATGTAGGAAACATATATAGTAGGGTTCACAGTGAGTGCATACCTAAGAGAAGTAGCATTCAAAAACTTTACCATGTCTGTGAAACCTTCAGGAACTAACTCTTCATTCAAAACGACCACACTGTTGTGTTGTTCAACCCAGATACGTGTAAGCTCCATGAATTAGGTTTTAGAGAATTTGGGGATTTGTGATTATTGGAATGATTAGGTGTAAGGGTTTGTGATAACTTCAATTGAGAACATATGAAAACAAATTATGAAGATCAATTAGGTTTTAAACGGATGGATGAAAGTTACACATAACACCCTCTTACTTACAACCATAGCAGCAGAACCTTGTCATTCACAACTAGCAGCAGAGTGATAGAACTAGCAGCAGAGTGAACTGGAGCCAGCAGCAGAGTTGACTATAGACCTTGGTCAACGATACATAACAATTAATGCACATATCACTCCGTAATCCCTATAAAACCGGCGAGATCTTTTCCCCAAATTATGCAATCAAACCCTAATCTCTTTCAAAAACGCCACAATCACAATCAATATTATCCATCTTTACAATCAAATCACCAAACAATGAAATCAACACCCGAAATTATCAATATCTCATCCGATTCATCATCCGAAGATGAGAGCCCATTTGAAACCTATGTACCGCCATTCCGTCCTCCTCATGGTGGTTGTAGAACCAAAGAGCAAGCAAAGAAGAGAAAACATGATCTTCCGGTGTTCAAAGATCTCCTCAATTTGAATCAAACCCCTAGCACTTCCAGGGGTAAAGCTGTGATGACCCCACAATCTCCATCATCTTCAGAGTCTTCAGAAGATACAGCTTGGATCCCTGTTAGGCAACCATCCCCATAAGAGCTTGTATCCCCTTTCATCTACACATCATCAGATGAAGATGAACCTCCAAATGAACCACCGTCCACTCCTGAGAGGCCTCAATCATCAAGGCCACGTCCAAAGAAGTCCAACAAGGCAAAGAAGACAAGAAAGACAAACTCTCCTCTTCCAAAGGAAAGAAAGATAGTTCTTGGACTGCCATGCCCTAGGAAGTAGTAGTTGTAGGCATTTGATGTTCTTGCACACTTTTAAAGTTTCAGAAGTAGTTTTTTTAATCTCTTTTGATGTAAAAACTTCTGATTTGAATGAATGATAAGTGTGCTTCTTTTGTTGCCTGAATATTGTTGTTTGCAAATCATCATCTAGACTTATTCCTGCACAATATTAGACAAAACACCACAAAGCAAACAAACATATGTACTAGCAGTAGAGTTAGCAGCATAGTACATAGCAATACAAATATATGCTTTATGATGAGCAGCAGAGTAACAAGCAGCACAATTCCTTTACACACTTTTACAAAAACAAAGAGATAAGCTTTTCAAAGATTTATCATACCAATGTTTGCAATTAAAAATTGAAACCTCCCCACATCAAAATGTTTAGTGAGAAGATCAGCAACATTGTTATCAGTATGAACTTTAACAATTTGGATCAACTTCTTTTCATAGCAATCCCTGATAAAATGATGTCTTATCTCAATATGTTTTGTTTTAGAATGAAACACTGGATTTTTAATTATGCAAAGTGTGCTGTTGTTATCAATATGGATTTTAGTATTCATGAAATTGTACCCATAATCCAATAATTGATTCTGCATCCAGAGAACTTGTCCACAGCAACTTGAAGCAGCCACATACTCAGCTTCTGTTGTAGAATTAGCCACCACTGTTTGCTTCTTGCATTGCCATGACACCAACCTGCTTCCAAGGAACTGACAACCCCCTGTTGTAGACTTTCTATCCAAAGAAGCTCCAGCATAATCACTATCTGAGTAGGATACCAGATCAAATGGTGAATCCTTAGGATACCAAAGGCCCAATTTAGGTTGATGCCTCAGATATCTAAAAATTCTCTTCACAGCATTGAGATGTGATTCCTTGGGACACACTTGAAATCTTGCACAGGCACACACAGCAAACATGATATCAGGTCTTGATGCTGTAAGATACATCAATGAGCCAATCATAGACCTGTACAAGTGTATATCCACCTCCTTACCATATTCATCCTTCAGCAATGGTTTACTGGTGTCCATTGTAGTCTTGGCAGGTTTAGCATCTTCAAAACCAAACTTCTTCAAAATATCATTGACATACTTATCCTGACTGATAAAGATGCCATTTTCTTTTTGTGTAACTTGCAGACCTAAGAAGAAGGTGAGTTCTCCCATTGAACTCATAGCAAACTTATCCTTCATAAGCTTCTCAAAACTAACACACATAGCTTTGTTTGTAGACCCAAAGATGATGTCATCAACATAGATTTGAACCAGCAAAATATCATCCTTTTGTCTTTTGAGAAACAAAGTTTTATCAATTTTGCCCCTGCTAAACCCAGAATCTAGCAAGTAGGTTGACAAGGTGTCATACCAAGCTCTAGGAGCTTGATGTAGACCATACATTGCTCTATTAACCTTGTAAACTTTGTCAGGATGATCAGGGTCTTCAAAGCCTGGTGGTTGAGACACATAAACTTCCTCAGTAATAGTCCCATACAGAAAAGCACTTTTCACATCCATTTGATACACTACAAAATCTTTGTATGAAGCATAAGCCAAGAATATTCTAATTGCTTCTATTCTTGCCACTGGTGCAAATACCTCATCATAATCAAGGCCTTCTTGTTGTGTGTATCCCTGTGCTACTAACCTTGCCTTATTTCTTATGACAATTCCTCTCTCATCTCTTTTACATCTGAAAACCCATTTTGTGCCAATCACTCTTTTTCCATTTGGCAGTTCAACCAAAGTCCAAACTTCTTGCAGCTTAAATTGTAGAAGCTCATCTTGCATTGCTTCCACCCAACTTGCTTCTTGTAGGGCTTTGTAAGTGTTTTTGGGTTCAATTTGAGAAAGAAAACATGCAAACAGGCAATTTTGAAGATCTTTATGACTATTTCTTTGATGTAGAGATCTGGCAAAGAAACTTTGATGTTGAAGATCTTTCAGTGCTTTAGTCATCTGCCTAGTTTGAATAGATGATTGTGGATCACTTAGAATTTGATCTTTTGGATGATCCTTGTGTACTCTTGTGGTAGTTGTAGGACTAACAGGAATATTGAGTTCCAAATTAGTAAAATCAGCAGCAGCTCCAAATAACTGACCATCAAGTGCATCATCATCTGTGTCATAATAAATATTCTCAAGAGGAGGCATATTTGGATCATCAGGATAGATAGATTCAGCAATAGGTCTGCCCTGAGTGTCCAAATTAGGAAACAAGGAATTAGCAGTAGAGTTAGTGGGCTTAGAAGCAGAATGTGTTGAAGCAGTAGTTGTATCTTTTGGCCTAGCAGTAGAGTCTTCTGAGTCAGCAGTAGAGTCTTCTGGCTGTGTAAGAGAGACATCAACAACTACCTTGGGAACTTCAGGAGTTACTTGTTCTGCTTCATTAGGTATGACAATACCTTCTTCAGTTTCCTTAGGTTTTTCATGAGAAACAACATCATCTTGAGAGCTTTGTTCCTTCTGAAAGGGTACAAAGGTTGGACCAATCTTCAATTTCTCAATCACAACAAACTCTTCCTGTGGTTTATCAACACTGGCAATTACAGGAACATAGTTCATTGTTTTGGCAAGTATATCAACATCAAATAACCATTCTGGTCCTTTCCCTGCAGAATTAAATGTGTTTTCACTAAACTTGATATGCAGATTCTCCTCTACATGTTTGGTTCTCTTATTATATACCCTGAAGGCTTTACTAATCATAGAATAACCAACCAAATGCCCTTCATCAGCTTTTTCATCAAATTTGCCTAGCTGATCCTTAGTGTTCAAAATTATAACAGGACATCCAAATGGTTTGAGAAAGTCAATCAGTGGCTTCTTCCCATGAAATAATTCATATGGTGTCTTGTTATGAGGCTTGACCACCTTACTTCTGTTTTGCACAAAGCATGCAGTGTTCACAGCTTCAGCCCAAAAAGGAATAGGTAGTTTTGAATCAGATAACATTGTTCTTGCAGCCTCAATAAGTGTCCTGTTTCTTCTTTCTGCAACACCATTCTGTTGTGGAGTTCTTGCTACACTGTACTGTCTTAGAATTCCTTTCCCCACACAGAATTGATTCATCACACTATTCTTGAACTCAGTACCATTGTCACATCTGATAATCTTCACCTTGTGATTGTACAGGTTTTCAACTCTTGTAATAAATGCCTTGAGTATTTCTGGAGTTTCATCTTTGGTGGCTAGAAAGAACACCCAAGTAAACCTGCTAAAGTCATCAGTGACAACAAGACAATATGATTTCTTATTCAAACTTTTTACAAATACAGGCCCAAATAAATCCATATGCAGCAAGTGCAATGGCTCAGTATTTGTGTTTACAATCTTGGACTTGAAAGAAACTCTGTGTTGTTTACCCTTTTGACATGCAACACAGGTTTCACAATTCTCAAAAGTCTTTGTAGGCATCCCTCTCACAAGATTTCCTTTCACCAATTTGTTCATAGTCTTGTAGTTTAGATGTCCCAATCTTCTATGCCATAATTTGGACTCATCAATAGTGGCCTTTGCAATTAGACAAGTTAAAGCCCTCTTAGGAATAATATTCTTAATATGGTCACTGTATATATTTTCCTTTCTAGGGACCTTCAGAAGCACAGATTTGTCATCTGACAATTGAAAATCAGGAGAAAGAATCATACACTCAGTGTCTGTAAAAAGAACAAAATTCTTTTTGTCACACATTTGTGAGACACTAAAAAGGTTAAACTTAAGTCCTTTCACAAGAAACACCTTTTCAAAGTCCAAATTTCCAGTTCTTAGAGTTCCAATACCAACAATCTTTCCACCTTTTGGATCATTCCCAAAAGCTACATAACCACCATCAAAAGCCTCAAAGTCTTCAAGTTGAGACTCATCTCCTGTCATGTGACCAGAACATCCACTGTCAACAATAACCATATCCTTAAGCTCATCCAGTAGATTGACCTGCACATGAAAAATAGAGAAATCAGTTTCTCTTGATGACCCAAGCCATTACTGACTTGGATCTGCCCTGTGCATCAGTATAATCAAATTTCTTCAAATCACTTGATGCACTACTATTCTTGGAAACAGAGTTTGAAACATTTGTTTTTGGTTTCCAAGTCCAGCAAGCTGAGGCCTTAACAGCATAAAAGTGATTACCAACAACTGTATTTGGAAGATGTTTTGGCTCAGAAGTAGAAAGTTTTGTACTAGCAGCAGGTTGCTTGCTAGCAGCAGAGTGCATACTGGCAGCAGAATGCTTACTAGTAGTAGAGCCAGTAAAGGAACTAGTTGTTGATTTGAAAACACCATTTGATTTAGCAGCATAAATAGATCTAGTAGCACCAGATCTCAACAAAACAGCTCTTGGAACCATGTTTCTATTAGGATGTGGGTGAGTTTGTTTAGTTACATATTTGTGATTCACCCTAGTGTATTGATTCCAAACAGGCTTTTGGTGTTCAGGACATCTAACAATCAAGTGGTCAAAGCTACCACACTTATAACAAGCCTTCTTTTGTAATTGAAACTGATCACCTAATCTTTTTGAAACTAGGTTATTGAAGTTTCTTTGGTTACCCCTAGGCTTATTATTGAACCTTTCCAACTGTTCTCTAGGTACCTCATTGTACTCTACCAGTTTTCTAGAGAAGTTATTTCCTAACACAGGTTTAACAAACTTTACCTTTTCTACCTTAGGTTTAACCTGAGTAGGAATTTCTTCCTTTTTCAAACTTTGTTTTGGTTTAACCTGTTCCTCTTCACTATCACTATCACTATACCATTCCTCAATAATTGGAGCTTCAGGAAATTTTCTATCCTCAACCTTAGGTGTTTCAATTTTACTTGTACTACATTCACCTACAGGTTTTTCAATAGTTAGCTCACTAATGAAGGATAGTTCTTTTCCTGGTGGAGCAAAAGCACTTTTGGCTGGAGGAGCCACTTCATTATATCCAATTCCACTACCTTTTCTCATCAAATTATTCTCAATAGATTTATGAACCATATCAGAAGCAAATTGTTGTTTTTGTACTCTTACTACATGTTTATCCTTTTCAGCAAGAGCTTCCTCTTTTTCTTTTTCTGCTTCTACCAACTTATTTTTAAGAACTTCTACTTCACTGTTTTTCTTAAAAATTTCTATATCTCTTAGATTAAGTTGATCTACATATTCTTTTTCACACTCTTTGAGATATTCTAACCTCCTCTCAACATTTTGAATACCTACTTTGTAACCTAAGTTATCAAGTTTTAGGTGTTCAACTTCTCTATTTAAACTCTCATTCCTAGCCTTAAGTACTTCAATAGTGTCAGAACAAGATTTAAAAGAACAACCAGATGATTCAGAGTCATTAGATACCTCAGAGTCAGATCCTGATGATGAACCATATGCCATAAGTGCAAAGTTATGCACTTTGGGTTGAACAGCAGCAACCAAAGAGAAATTTGGTTCTTCTTCTGCCATATCACTCCAGTCATAATCTCCCAGCCCATCACAAGCTACCATTGCAGACTTTGATTCTTCAGTTTTCTTTGGAACATCAGCATTCTTCTTTGGAGATCTACACTCTCTAGCAAAGTGTCCCTTCCTGTTGCAATTGTAGCATTCAATCTTAGACTTGTCAAACCCTGGACTCTCCTTAGCCTTGTATTTGACTTCTCTTCCAGTCTTTTTCCAGAACTTTCTTGCTCTTAAAGTCAGCATTGCCATTTGCCATTTGAGATCAATTTCTTCAAGATCATCTGGATCAATATGATTCATATCTTGATTTATGACATGTGACCTTATAGTAGTAGTAAGCTCAGCTAAGAATGCACATAGAGCAACATCACTTGTAGAAATCTTGTCATTTGAACCAGCAGCAGATCCATCAGCAGTAGAGACTCCATAAGCAGTAGAGTGAGATTCTTGAGTCTCTTTGGATTTTGAAGACACAAAAGCAAGATTTTGTGCACTAGAAGATGAATTAGAAGAAGTAGACAATTCAGATTCATACACCCTTAAATTGTTGTAGAGGCTCTCTAACTTCATTGTTTCAAAGTCAGGCTTATTCCTCCACACCACTATGTGCATACTCCATTCAGGTGCAAGACTTCTTAGGAACTTGAGATTCACATCTTCCTGTGGAACAACATAACCAACAAGCTTTAGATGACTAACTAGTTGATTTAGCCTGTTGTATGTGCCGATTATCTTTTCTCCAGATTCAGAAGTAAAGTTTTCAAACTGATGCTTCAACATGTTCTTCCTGGATTTCTTAGTAGCATCATTCCCTCCAAACCTGAATTCCACAGCATCCATCAATGCTTTTCCTGTTTCACAATCATCAAAGTCCATTTGAAATTCATTAGGTATTCCCATTAAGAGAATACTATGAGCCTTGATTTCCAGCTTCCTAGTTGCATTAGCTTCAGCAGACTTGATTGGTATCTCCTTACCATCAGCACTCTTCTCTGGTTCAGAATCACCATTAACAATCACATTCCACATATTGAAGTCGATCATGCGAATGTATTGTCTGATCCTCCTCTTCCATAGCTCATACTCAGAAGGATTGAGCATAGGTACCCTTGAAGCAGTCACCATATGAGTTTCATCACCCATCTTAAGCAAACGATTTGGAACAGCAAACTTTAAAGAAACAAAATCTTCTTGATTATAACTTCTAGATCACAAGCTCTGATACCACTTGTTGATCCCAGTTGAGCTTAAACGATCTTATATAGAAGTTAACTTGAATAAATACTTAAGCTAATACGCGGAATATAAAAGCTTAACTTAAGAAGAATTATGATTCTCTTTCAACACTTCAATATTATTAATACGAGCACTCAACAATGCTAGGGTTTTACAACCTTGAAGTGAATAATAACACGTACATAAACTAACCCTAGGATCCTCCTTTTATAGGCCAAGGAGTCCTACTAGGTTTACAATACCTTTCTCTACAAGATAAGAATAATCTAAATAGATATACTATACAAATAATCTATTCCATAATTATCCTATCGTATACAATGTTAATCCATCCAGCAGTAGTTTCACCAAGCAGCAGATTGTCTTCAGCAGCAGAGTCATTATACCAGCAGCAGTTTCATTGTAGCAGCAGTATTACTCAGCAGCAGTATCACATAGCAGCAGTGTCACTTGGTCAAAACCCAACATAAATAAAAAATAGTGTTAGTGATGATGAAAAGCATGGAGCATAATTGGATTATGGATTGATTCTGGTTTAGTACCTTTTGGGAGGTGTTAGGGTAATTCTCAGTTCATGGTTCATACTCTTCATATAAAATCCACCTTGTAAGCATTTTTAATAATTTTAGCATTTTATAGTTCTTGTACTTTATTTAATTTGATCTTTGTGTTTCTATGTTTAAATAGTATTGTTAAGTTATAATCTTGATTAAAATCAGAGTTGTGTTCATTGGATTAGATTGAATTGAAAATAAAAATTTCACAGTGTAAACTGCATCTTTGACAAATTTGTGTTTTATACTTGTGTTGTTGCTGTTTCATGCTCATTTGGTCTTGTACTATCTTATTATAATCATCTGAATCAGTTTTATGGATTATAATCCTCATTTGCTTTGAAAATCACATAATAAGTATTTAAAAAGGTTGTTTGGATAATCTGAGTTTAGGTACTCAAAGGTGGTGTTTGTTATTAATTTCTTTTGATACATGATCATTGAGGTTCCTTAAGGCCTAACAATCCTTTAAACTTAGTGGTTATTTGTACAAAAAGTCAAAACCATAAAAAACTCATCACCACAGTTAACTGTGGTGATCTTTGAACTCAAAACCAATCATACCTATTCATAAGTTGCTAATATAGCTTAATCTAGTTCTATTTTATCATATTACATCATTCTCAGTAGTTAAATTAGGATCAAAGTTGGTTAAAGTCAAATTTCCAAGTTTTCATCAAAAGTCAAATTTACATCCCTTAGGTTTTGACAAAACTTCAAGGATTTGATTTGAATTATGTGATTAGACCTAGGACTTGAAATTTGTTGTATTGATACTCTACCAGCTCTAGTTTAAGTTCCCACTTAGCTTTTATTTTTAGGAATTTTCCCCTGGGCCCCACTCACCCTCAAAGTAACCTGCAGGGAAGAACCCTTCCCCTGCACCAGTTACTCAGTCCATCACCACCACTTTGGTGGTGATTTGTGACCACCTCAGTGGGCCCCAGACATCAAACTTAGCATCTTTCAACCCCCCTCCTACCAGGGAACAAAGATTGACCATTTGTTTGACTTCTAACCTAGTGGACCCCACCTGGAATAAGCCTTGATCTTTGTCCCATTTTTCTATCTCAGTCCAAAATAAGCAATTGCTTATTGTGGCTTATTGGCTTATTCAGTGTTCCACTTGTGCTTTTTCTAGCTTATATAGGTTTAATTAACTAAGTTGAACTGGATTTTACTCTTGTGGACCCCACATAAGTCAGTTTTAGCTTATTAGCTACTTTGGTCAAACAAAGTCAACTGTGGAGGTAATAAGCCCCCACAGTGCTTATTATTAAGTTATAAAATTATTGTTTTTACAAAAGTTAGTTATATTTAGGTATAATTTAGTTTTATAAAAGAAAAATCCAGAAAAACCAACATAAAAATAAGTGATAGTTTCTATTTAATTTAATTTAATTTTAATTTTCATTTTTAGATTTTTATTAAGTAATTTGTAATTTTATATTTTTATTAATTTCCTTTTAGGTTAAAGTAATTTTCATAATTTTCTCAGATTTTTATATTGTCATTTGATATTTATTAGATTTAAATATAGTTTTATTAGTAATTAATTAATAAATAAGTTTTAAATAGCATAATTAATTTTTATATAGTAATACATAGTTTTTATATTTTTCCTAGCTTTTATAAGTTATAAAATAGTTTTATAAATTTTCTTGTAATTTATACTGTTCATTTAATAGTTTTTATAATTTAATTAGTGTAATTGGTAATTAAATAATAAATAGAATAATAAATAGTAAACTAGTTTAAAAATACATAAAATAAAGTTTTTATAATTTTTTAGGATTCCTGTGATGGTTAATTAGATTTATAAAAATCTTCTTAATTATCTAAGTGTTTTTAGTATTTATAATAATTTAAATCATATAATTAGTTAAATAATAATTAAATAGTTATTAATTAATAATAATTAGAATAATAGTGTGAAAAATATAATTTTATTTTTAAAATAAGTTTTATAATATTTTAGATTTTTACAAAGTTTAATTTTATTTTTCTAAGACTTATTTTACATTTTCTTATTTATTAGTGTATTATTAGATAATTAATAATAGTTATTAAATAGTAATAATTAATTAAATAAATTAGTAATTATAAAATAAATATTTTAAGTTTATTTAATTTGCATTTAAGCCCCTAAGGCATATAAATTAATACTTTAGTTAAATTCGTTTTTGTTTCGTACGTTTACGTAGAATTAAAATAAACGTACGCGTTTTAAGTTACTAAACGTTTTAGATATCTAGGTTTCACGTAACAGTTCCAATAACTTATTTAAGCTATTTTATTTTATAAAACCCTAGTGTAATCACTCACACACACACTTATACCTTTCCTGTTCATATTCACTCGATCACAAACTCGTTTTTAATACCATCACAACCTCGTTGGGACATTACGACCCGGGGAAACACTGTATTCCACGGAAGCATTTGCCTCAGCTGTTTGACTATTAGAGTTGGCCATTCTCAAGTGGCTGATCAATAATTATCTGACCGTTTGAGGTAAATCATGCACACAGCTTATTTTTAAGCTAAAACAAAAGTTGTTTCACAAAAGTTTCTTATTTTTATCTTATTTTTAGCTGTCAAAAAGAAAAACACAAAAAAAAACCAAACATAAAATTAGTGATAGCTTCTATTTAATAGATTCTATCTTTTTCATTTTTAATTTTAGCTTATTTATAAGCACTTTACCATTTTTATAATTTTGTTAATTTCCTTTTACCTTTAAGTATTTATAAAAATTTTCTTGGATTTTTCCTAAACAGTTTACTATTTATTAGAATTAAAAGTAGTTTAAATAATTAAATAGGTAATATTAGTAATTAATTAGTTTTCTTAAATTTTAATTAACATCAGTAGGTTTTTATAATTTTACTAGGTTTTATAAATTAGTTAAGACTTTTAGAAAATATATTTTTAATTTCTACTGTTCATTTTCCAATTTTCCTATTTAATTTAGTTAAATTAGATTTAAATTAATTAAAAGGTAAATAATTAGTAAAATAATCTAAAAATAATTTTTAGAAGTTTTTTTATAATTTTGTAGGATTCCTGTGATGGTTATTAGTTTTATCAATTTTTCCATAATTTTCTAAATCATTTAGGTATTATTAGTAATTTAAAATAGTTTAATTAGTTTAATTAATATAATTAGTTTTTAGTTAATACAAAAATCATAAAAAGACAAAAATATTTATTTTTAATTTTTATACTTTCTTCAAGTTCATTTTAAGGTTTAGAAATTATTTTTGCAAGTTTTTAATTTAATTTGTAATCTTTATCCTTTTTAGTTTAATATAAATTAAGTTTAATTTAGATTTTAAATAGTTTTAATTAATTAATTAGTAATTAAATATTAAAATAATCATTTTTATAATTTCATTTTCATTTTAAATTTTCTTTTAATTGTAAGTTTTAAAAAGTTTCACTTGCACCCCCTGTAGTTTGTAACTGTTCAAAACCCACTTTTTCTGCCTGTAACCTGAATCCCCGTTTATGAATTTGTGAATATATCTGTATATCTGTTATTCTGAATATTATATCATTGTCCAAAATACCAACCATCAGTAGCAAAATCAATTCCCAATCATCTTGGCTACTGTCCTCAGTGCCACTCATTCTCAAAAGCGTTTTCCAGAAACACCATTTCAATCTCGCTGGGACATAACGACCCGGGGACACACTATACTATCACCGGAGAATTGGAACGGAGCTGTCTTTGACTTATTGACCTTGGGCAATAACATCTGTCCGTTTTGGGACCAATCAAAATTTGGCGCCGCTGCCGGGGAGGTTGTTGCGTGTTTTTAAAATCGTTTTAAGTTTAGTGGTTTTCAAAACCCTCCCTGTACAAATTTCACACAATTTGTAAAAAGTTTTTGTAAAAATATAATCATATCAAAAAAGTTCATTAACACTTTTCCTGAAGTATTAAAAAGACCAAAAAAATCAAAAACAACGAAACAAACTGTGAAGTTAAATTACTTCGTTTTCTTTAAGATTACAACCTGAAACAGTTGGTATAAGGTAAGTTCTGACATTAAATTGCGAACTGAAGAGGAAACCATTTACTTCCTCCCGCCAGCCTGCGAGTAATCTTAAAAGAACGATTTCGGTTAACGAATCAGTTCCAAAAATATAATTCCCAAAGTTTTTTGCACACACACCCATAAGCCCAAAAACAATTTTTCTGTTTATAAATACATAAAATCTTACCACCGCAAACCAAGGCAGAACACCTACCAACTGGGGGTGTGGACATAATAAGTTCCCAAACTTAAGATTAAAACTTGCCTTTATATCCCTGTGAGTGGTATACCTTTTTCAAAGAAGCCATTCACTTGTGATTATCAGATTTAAGTTCACTGTGGTTTTGCCTCGATCTTGTTTTGAAAAATTTTTTTTAGTGCATGCGCACTCGGTCACAAACAAAGCATAAAATTCAGAAAAACGTACCCGAGCTACGTCCTGTTATTGAAGAACCAAAAACCGAAATGGCCGATGGGCCACCACCACCACCTTCTGACCCTCCCAGGGATGAGCCAGCTCCCGATCTCCGAACGATGGAGGAGTTGTGCCAGCCTACCATGCAAGGGAGGGGCGGACCTATTGCACCACTCACTATTGAGGCTACGGACTTTGGCCACAAGCACCACATGATCCAACAAGTCCAAAATTCGTGTCAATTTCACGGATTACCGGGTGACGACGCTAACAAGCATCTTGATAAATACCTTACCGTCACCCAAAGCATGAAACAGCATGGTGTCACCGATGATGCCCTCCGGCTGTATCTTTTCCCCTATTCTCTCACTCATCATGCCACTGCATGGTTTGACCGTCTCCCAAAGAATTCTATTCGTACCTTTGATGAAATGGTAACCAAGTTTTTAGCAAAATATTTTCCACCTTCCATGGTTACCAAGTTACGAAATGATATCAGCAACTTCCGGCAACGTCCCGATGAGTCTCTTTTTGAGGCTTGGGAACATTATAAGCTAGCTATTGATCGGTGCCCTAACCACAATATGTTACAAGTTACCATCATAGATACCTTCTATAATGGTCTGACATTGAGGCACCGGGATATTCTCAATGCTGCTGCTGGTGGGACCTTTATGAAAAGGCGTCCCGAAGAATGCTATAACTTGATTGAGAACATGACTCCCACCATAACTTTTGGGATTCCTCTGCGGAGAGGGATGAGTCATGTAAATCAATCATTCCTTCATCATCATCTCCTGAAATAATTGCTCTCACCAAAAAGATGGATGATATTTCTACGGCTGTGTTGAGAATGAACCAAACGATGCAAAATCAGGTTCAAAATCAACAAGTGAAAGTCGTGGCCCGAAGTTGTGAAACTTGTGGGGCCCACATCTTTATTCCGAGTGTCCAGCTACTGCTGGTTTTCCTCAAGAGAACGTTTTGCTGCTCAAGGTTCCTACAACATGGGGGGTAATTCTTACCAACCACAAGGGGACCGT
This sequence comes from Artemisia argyi, assembly GCA_030686995.1. Lineage (NCBI taxonomy): Eukaryota > Viridiplantae > Streptophyta > Magnoliopsida > Asterales > Asteraceae > Artemisia > Artemisia argyi. Next base: position 51,073,291 of record CM060691.1, read on the forward strand.
AATCTCTTGAGCCATCGTTCCAACAATTTTCTCGGACCTCCCGGTTTTAACCAAAATTAAAACCGTAACTCGAATCAGAATCCAGGAGATTTTAACCAAGGTCAAAACCCAAATTTCCAAAACCCGAATCAAAATCAAGGTCATTTTAATCAAAACAATTTTCAAAATGACAATCAAAATCAAGGTTTTCAAGGAAATTTTCAAAGAAACCAAAATCAAGGGAATTACAATCAGGGTAATTTCAATCAGAGAAACAATTTTCAGGGTAACAATAATCAAAATCAAGGGAATTTTCAAAACAACCGTGTTCAAAATATTCCCAATCAAAATCAAAACGTTGTTCTACCCTCGTCTTCCTCCGATGAAGTGCTAAAACAATTCATGAAAGCACAAGAGGAAACGAATCGGTTACTGATCAGCAAGATCTCTGAGCTTCAGAAGTCTTTAAATGATCGACCCTCGGGCCCGGGTACACTACCGAGCAACACGATCGCTAACCCGAGGGGCGATGTCAAAGCGATCACTACCAGAAGTGGGGTATCATACAATGGACCCGCGATTCCCTTTACTTCTTCTTCTCCTCCTACTAAGGTAGCGAAACGTGAACCTGAGGTTACCACGGACATGGTACTTCCTACTAATAACGGAGGTACCAACAACGTCCACCCTCAAGTTGTCCCGGTCCCGACTCGTAAGTCAAAAGTTGTATTTGATCCTCCTGTAAGTTCTGATGAAATTCCAAAAAACGATCCTAAGCCGTCAATTCCATATCCTTCACGTTTGAATGATCAAAAGAACCGCGAAAGAGCTAACCATCAGATGGAAAAATTTTATCAAATTTTTCAAGAGTTACATTTCGATATTAGCTTCGCGGATGCTCTTCTTCTCATGCCTAAATTTGCTTCAACAATCAAAAATCTGATAAGCAATAAGGAAAAACTCTGTGAGATGGCAAAAACTCCTCTTAATGAGCATTGCTCAGCAGTGCTCTTGAAAAAGCTTCCCGAAAACCTTGGAGATCCCGGGAAATTTCTCATTCCTTGTATTTTCCTTGGGATGGTTGAATGCTTTGCCTTGACCGATCTTGGTGCAAGCATTAACCTTATGCCTTACACAGTCTGGAAAAGACTCTCTCTTCCTGCTCTCACTCCTACCTTCATGACTCTCGAGCTTACAGACCGTACTATATCTCGTCCTCTCGGCATTGCCGAAGATATATTCGTGAAAGTAGGAAAGTTCCATTTTCCGGCAGATTTCGTGATTGTTGATTTCGATGCTGACCCAAGAGTTCCTCTCATTCTCGGGAGGGGATTCTTAAGAACGGGTCGTGCTCTAATCGATGTATTCGAAGAAGAAATCACTCTACGTGTTGGTGGTGAAGCCATCACATTCAATCTTGATCAGACTTCAAGATACTCCTCCAACTATGACGTTGAAACGGTTAACCGAATTGACATCATCGATGTTGCGTCTGAGGAGTATTCTCAAGCAGTCCTTGGTTTCTCAGCAAGTGGCAGTACCACTCTTTCTACTGATCCTATTATTTCCGACTCTTCCCCTTCTCTCACTCCGTTTGAGGGAAGTGACTTCCTTCTGGAAGAGGTCGAGGCTTTTCTTGCTCAGGATAGTTCAATTCCTCACGGGGTTGATGAAAACTATCTTGACCTGGAGGGGGACATTCTTCTTCTTGAAAGATTGTTAAATGACGATCCTTCACCCTCTCCGTCTCCAAAAATACTTCATAAAGAGGAAGTCAAACATGTTGAAATAACTAAAGACTTTCCCGAGGTTGAGCTCAAAGACTTGCCTCCTCATCGAGAATATGCATTTCTGGAGGGTGATAATAAATTACCCGTCATTATTGCTAAAGACTTGAAAGATGAGGAAAAGGCTGCACTCCTAAAGGTTCTTAAGGCAAACAAACAAGCAATTGCTTGGAAACTCTCCGACATTAAGGGCGTAAGCCCTAACTTTTGTACTCACAAAATCTTAATGGAGGATGACTTTAAGCCAGCAGTGCAACAACAGAGAAGGGTAAATCCCAAAATCCACGAAGTTATCAAACAAGAGGTTCTAAAACTTCTTGATGCGGGATTGATTTATCCTATATCTGACAGTCCTTGGGTTAGCCCAATTGATTGTGTTCCTAAAAAGGGTGGCATAACCGTTGTCACCAATGAGGAAAACGAGTTGATTCCAACTCGTTTGGTCACGGGTTGGCGAGTATGTATTGACTATCGAAAGTTGAATGAAGCCACCCGTAAAGACCATTTTCCTCTCCCTTTTATGGACCAGATGCTCGAAAGACTAGCGGGGAATGAAAACTACTGCTTCCTCGATGGTTTCTCGGGTTACTTCCAAATCCCCATTGATCCACAGGATCAAGAGAAAACTACCTTCACATGCCCCTACGGAACTTTTGCTTACAGACGTATGCCTTTCGGCTTATGTAATGCACCAGGCACGTTCCAAAGGAGCATGATGTCTATATTTTCCGACATGATCGGGAAAACCATGGAGGTATTTATGGATGACTTTTCAGTCATCGGGGATTCATTCCAGTCTTGTCTCTCCCACTTGGAACAGATGCTTAAACGTTGCAAAGAAACGAATTTAAGTCTCAACTGGGAGAAGAGCCATTTTATGGTTAAAGAGGCATTGTCCTCGGCCATAAAATTTCAAAGAATGGGATTGAGGTTGACAAAGCTAAAATCGATGTCATTGCTAAATTACCTCATCCCACCACCGTTAAAGGTGTCAGGAGCTTTTTGGGTCATGCCGGCTTCTACCGAAGGTTTATCCAAGATTTCTCTAAGATTGCCCGGCCTATGACCCATCTCCTAGAGAAGGATGCTCCTTTCATCTTCTCTCCGGAGTGCATCGAAGCTTTTGAAACATTAAAGAAAAAGCTTACCGAGGCACCAATTCTTATTGCCCCCGATTGGGACCTACCTTTTGAGCTTATGTGCGATGCTAGTGATTTTGCCATAGGTGCGGTCTTGGGGTAACGAAAAGCAAAATACTTTTAGCCTATACACTACGCAAGCAAAACTATGACCGAGGCTCAAAGTCATTACACCACCACTGAAAAAGAACTCCTAGCTGTGGTGTATACCTTTAAAAAATTCCGGCCATACTTAATCTTGACCAAATGCGTAGTGTATACGGATCACTCGGCTTTGAAGTACCTATTTGCAAAGCAAGATGCAAAGCCGAGGCTACTCCGTTGGGTTCTCTTCCTCCCAGAATTTGATATCATTATCCGTGATAAAAAAGAAGCCGAGAACCTTGGTGCTGATCATCTCTCATGATTAGAAAACCCTCACCAGGATGTGTTCGATAAACAGGAAATAAATGAAACATTTCCTCTCGAGACACTCAATGCGGTTGCTTTTCGTGGTGACTCTACTACCCCATGGTTTGCCGACTTTGCAAATTACCATGCAGGTAACTTCATCGTGAAGGGGGTGACGTCCCAACAGAAGAACAAATTCTTCAAAGACGTTAAACATTACTTCTGGGATGACCCCTATCTCTTCAAAATTTGTGCCGATCAAGTCATCAGGCGATGTGTATACGGACAGGAAGCCGCTGATATTCTCAAGGCTTGCCATGCTGGACCCACCGGGGGCCATCATAGTCCTAACTACACTGCCAAAAAGGTGTTTGATTCCGGTTTCTATTGGCCCACGGTCTATAAGGATGCCCACGAGCTAGTCAAAGCTTGTGACGCTTGTCAGCGTCACGGGAATATTTCACAAAAGAACGAAATGCCACAAAATGCCATTCAAGTTTGTGAAATCTTTGACGTCTGGGGCATTGATTTTATGGGACCATTCCCATCTTCTCGTGGAAACAAATACATTCTCGTGGTTGTTGACTACTTGTCAAAATGGGTTGAGGCAAAGGCCTTACCCACTAACGATGCCCGAGTTGTTGTGAAATTCTTGAAATCCCTCTTTGCTCGATTTGGAACTCCACGTGCCATCATTAGTGATCGCGGTACACACTTTTGCAATGATCAATTTGCAAAAGTTATGCTTAAGTACGGTGTTACTCATCGTCTTTCTACCGCGTATCACCCACAAACAAGTGGGCAGGTGGAGGTTTCAAACCGTGGTATTAAACGGATTCTTGAGAGGACCGTAGGTGAAAACCGTGCTTCCTGGTCGGATAAACTAGATGATGCACTCTGGGACTTCAGTACAGCTTACAAAACACCCATCGGGTGTACTCCCTACAAGCTTGTATACGGAAAGGCATGTCATTTACCGATCGAGCTCGAGCACAAAGCCTACTGGGCCTTGAAATATGAAAACTATGATCTTCATAAAGCGGGTGATCACCGTAAGGTTCAACTCAATGAATTAAACGAACTTCGTGATCAAGCCTACAAGAACTCTTTGATCTACAAAGAAAAGACAAAGAAGATTCACGACTCTAAGATTAAGAACCGCGTTTTCAACGTCGTTGACAGAGTCCTTCTTTTCAATTCGAGGTTAAAGATCTTCTCAGGGAAATTAAAAACCCGATGGACTGGACCATTCACTGTTGCTAAAGTATATCCATACGGGACTGTTGAGTTATCTCAACCCGAAGGTCCCAACTTTAAAGTGAATGGTCATCGTTTGAAACACTATTTTGGAGAGGACATACCATCCTTGGTTGTCCCGGATCTCCAAACTTTCCCCATGGACCAATGAATTCGGGGATCGAGTCAAGCTAGTGACTCGGTGAACAAAAATTAGCAAAATATGGGTTTTCTCCCATATCTCTGACTTCTTTCTACTTTCTACCACTCTAGTGTGGGGGAGTGGCCGTCCCCCACCTTTTGAAAAGTAAATATGTATATAAGTCCCAAGTTTGAAGTTAAAAAAAAAATGAATGAAAATGTTTATATGTACATATAAAAATAAAGTGAAAAATAAAATCGATATTTCCGCAGTTAGCTTTGAATATTAGCTTTTTCTGTTCAGAGATTCGGCATAATAGCCGGGACTTTAAATATTGAGGACAATCTTCAATTCTAGTGTGGGGAGGGGGGGGGGGAGGGAAATTCTTGCGAATTTTATCACAAAATATTTTCTAAGTACCCCCATTTTGGCCTAAATTTTTCAAAATTTTTTCACTTTATGTTTGGTAATCAGTCCGCCATGTCTAAATGACAAAAGGATTGGCTAATCCAGGAGCAAACGGCTCTTGGTAAAGATATCTCAAACCCGTTGATGGCTTGCAATTTGCCCAAAATTGTATGGTAAATCAACTCGCCATATCCCATAAAGTGAATGAGTTGGCTAGCCCGCAAGAATATGGCTTGTGGTAAAGGCCGTGGAAAATCCATAATTGGTAATTGATGAGGAGAAAAATGAACCACTTTTAGGGGGTCATTTAAGCCCGGAATTGAATTTATTTGATCAAATATTTCCCTAAATCGTTCCTTTTGTGATTTTAGGTACTTTGGGAGAGAAATCTGGAAAAGGAAGCAATTCGGACGTTTTTGGAGCATAAAAGTGAAGAAAACGCAAAAGTCTTAATTTTCCTTGCTGGGAACAGTAGGTGACGGCGTCAATAAGAAAATCCTGACGGCGTCAAGAGTAATTTTCATGACGACCCAGTACAGAAATGAAGGCGTCACAAGGGAGAGCGTCAAGAGTAAAATACGTGACGGCCTGGAAAATGTTATAACGTGACGGCGTCAGAAGTAGATCAAGGCAGTCCGAGAATTCTTTTGGCGGCGAGATGACGGCGTCACCAATTTGGTCTTGACACCGTCAGCCTCAATTTCCTATATATAGTTTTCTAATTTTCATTCATAAAAAGAGAGAAGTTTTTGGAAAAATCCTAAGGCCGAACTTAGTACGAATTTTATAGGTTTTTCAAGGGTTCTCAGCCCTTGAACCCTTTCATGTGTAATTGAGATAAGTATTCTTTTAATTCAATCAATATGTCTATGTGTTGGTTGTCTATATCTTGTTCTTGTCTTAATTCCATCATGCTAGGCTAGATCTATCTTGTGTTTGCTTGGATCTAATGAAACCTAGATGTTAATTATGTGTTGATTACTTGTTTATGGTTGTATTGGATGAATGATTTCGATGTTAGGCTTAAGAAAACTGGCAGATCTCCAAATGGTAACATGCTTGAATGTCTTAGGAAACATGAACTGACGTGCACTAGGTTTTATTGGTTGTATTTAATGCATGAGTAAATTCTAATGATCCCATGTTTTGAGCTTCTTAGCCGGCTCGACATAGGAGTGAAGTAGGCACTCATAGGATTGGAGAATTAAGTGCGCCACCCCATGAATGGTATTAAGGAATACAATCCGTCATCCACGCAACTATAACAAGTAATTAACGTGTAAAAGATATCTAGGAAGTAGTGAAATCTAAGTAAACACAATTTCTCCATTTATTGCTCACAACCTTAGTTAATTTAGTTTGTTTTCATTTCTAGTATTTTATTTTGATTGCATCTTTAGTATTGGGTTAGTTGACTAGCAACTAATTCGGCCCAAATCCTTCAAACCCGAGATATTTACTTGCTTTCTAAAAAAATATAAAAATACAAAAATAATCATCCCTCATCTTTAGAACTAGTATTTAGGTTTTGTAATCCTAGCGACACTATTCCTAGCTGAACGATCAATCCCCCAGTACTTGTTACTATACTATACTACAACGATCAGGTACACTGCCTGGTGGGGGTTGTAAGTTTCTCAAGATCCCTTGAGAGGTAAAGCCTGGTGCGATTCCCACGTATCAAGTTTTTGGTGCCGCAGCCCGGGGAATAGTTATTGTCTATGTTAGAATCTCTTTTATTAGGTCTACTTGCTAGATTCCTTTCTAGTAAGATTTTTTATTTTATTTTTAGGTTTTCTTTAGTCTATCTTATTTCTTTGTGTTTTTGTTCGTAACTCTTCACCACCCGACATCATGGACGATGGGAACATCTTTGAACCCGTCATCCCACCGCAACAAAACCCACCACTAGAACGTCTTAGGCCCCGAACCTTAGGAGAGTATTCCCGACCTAGCCACCAAGGCTACCGAAACACCATTGAGCTCACCGGAGCCAATGTGACCCCCTTGCGATCCGACACCATCCGGTTGGTGCAAAGCGGATGTGCATTCCATGGACTTCGTTCCGAAGATCCAAACCAACATCTTAAGGACTTCCTTAAAATCGTAGACTCCATAGACTTAGATGTTGAAACTAGAGAGACAACCCGATTACGCCTATTCCAATTCTCTCTACGGGATCAAGCTAGTCAATGGCTTGAGCGTTTACCCGCGGGATCCATCACCACATGGGATGATCTCACCACTCGTTTCTTTGCTTAATTTTTCCCACCGGGGAGAACTACTAAGCTTAGGAATGACATCTTGATGTTCCAACAACATCAAAATGAAACCTTTTATGAAGCATGGACTCGATATAAAGACCTGCTCCGAAAAGTCCCTCATCATGGCATCGAACCATGGCTCCAGATTTAAATCTTTTACAATAAAGTTGACTATCAAACAAGGAGAGCCATTAATTACGCAGCCAAGGGCAGGCTAAACAGACTTAGCATTGACAACTGCTAGAAAGTTCTTGAAGGGTTGGCACAATACGAAGAAGAAGGATGGGAGGACCCGATGTTTCCAAGCAAAGGAAAACTTGACTACACACACGCCACCCAAGAGCAGTTGTTAGGAAGCATCGAGAAGTAGGTAAAAGAGTTAATGAGGATTGAGAAACCTGATACTGAAACCGTTTGGAATCCTAATTTACGTAGGAATGCGGTTATCAACCATAGTTTTCCTGAACGTTCACGAAAAGAGGAATTCAAAGGGATAATGGTAACCTTCATGAATAATCAGGAAAAACAAATCCTACACCTAGAAGCAAGCATGAAAAGCACTCGCAATGCTTTTATGGATTTAGCAGACCAATTCATATTAAGGATCAAAGGGAAGATTAAAGAAAATTCCGCACCAAGAAAAATCGAAAAAGTCTTTGAGGTTTCAACTCCTTTGGTGTTTGACCAAAAGGATAACGAGAAATTTTCCCCAAGTGCTTCACCGTCAATCACCTCCCACTTTTGTGAGCATCCTCAGGAAGAGAAGAATTTACAATTTCATAACATTTTTGTTGGATGTTTGCGAACCACCCTCCCAAACTTGTGCAAGAGATGTTCTTTTGGTTTTAAACCCGGTATGAAGGAGTTACACCTCAAAAACACCACAGATTTGAAACCCTCTATGGAACAATACCTCTTTGTACACACCAGTGACCCGTGCGAAGGTCACAACTTAACTAAGACGTCACCCACTCCTTTCTGCAACCACACCTCTCTCCGTGACAGTAATGAAACGTTCGACCCTGGTGGACTTCACTAATGGAATAGCTACTCATGGTTTTACTTGTGTTTAGCTATTCACACAAAGTGCAGGGACTAAATGTGGAATTACTCCATTTCTCACCTCACACGGACATCTGACGGCGTCAGATATTAACTCTTGATGCCGTCACCTCGCTAATTCAGCAATATTAACCCAAATACAATCACTTTCAACCCATACCCCACAATTCTCACCCAAAGTGCTGCTACAACTCCGAATCTCCACCCTTCAATTTGACGTCTTCCACAACCAATCTTCACTTGGTAAGTGATTTTTCTTCACTCTTTTTTGATCAATTGTCCTTAGGATCAATCAATTTTGAAAACCACTTTCGCCCGAAACCCCATTTTTTACCCATCATTGACAAATCGTAATGCCATCCATTTGGTGATTTGTAAATATGGGGTTACCCTTTGATGATGTTACTCCACTCGAATCATGCGTTAGTTTAGGAAAAGCCCTTCATGCCACGGATTTTTTGACCCCCCACCCATGTTTCTGATTAAAGGAGCGTTTGGGTAATGGGTTAAGAGTTTGAAAATTGATTTTTCCCTCGTATTTGCATGATTCGGATTCTGCTAGGTCTGACGGCGTCAGGACCCCTCCTGACGGCGTCAGATGTGTCTGACAGCAAAAAATCAATAAAATTCTCGTTCTAATTGTTTCCGCTCACTCTATCTTTTTCCAGGAAAATGAGCAAGCGATCTCGTCAACATCGTTGCAGTTCTTCTAGGTCCCAAAGAGTTAACTATGGAGAATTGGTCCATAGTTGGGGCGAGTTTGACACTGTTGGCGCCACCACCAAGTATGCGGAGCTTTGTAACCATCATATTGATGCTGGGGCTGTGGTTGATTGGGAGTTTCTTAGGTCCCAAGGGTTGGAGGCTGCGTTTCTGGAGAGGATCCACACTGATGGGTTTGCGGGTCCTCAATGGGAAAGGTTGTTTAGGATTAGGGAGATGGTGTATAGTGAGTTGGTGAGGGAGTTCTTTGCGACCTTCCATTTTGATCAGGCTGAGGCTAGGACGGACATGGGGGGCACCACTATCTATTTTAGGCTAGGAGGGGAAGTGCGATCATGCTCGGTTACTGAGTTTGGTTGGAGGATAGGGTTGTACACTAGGGAGGAGGCGGTTGATGGAGGTTTTATGCAGAGGTTGTTGAATGGGGAGACTCAGAGGAGTGATATGAGGTGTGTCACTTTTTGGCCGACCATTGGGGACGGGGTTTACACCTCGACTACTTGGGCAGCATCCATCAGGGACCCCATAGTTAGGTTGGTCCACAGATGCATCACATACAGCCTGTTAGGACGTCATGGCACCACTCACCGTGTCACTGCTTCAGATCTTTTCTACCTGTACACCATCTTTTCAGCGGATGTCTACTGCAACATCCCATTTTGGGTAGCTAGTTATTTGAGAACCGGTGTGGGTGAGAGGGATATCGATAAGGTGTATGGGGGGATGTTCGTGACCCGGTTGGCTCGTTCCTATGATCTTCTTACTCCTCCGATCATGGGATACTTGAGCGACTATGGGGCTTGTAGGATAGTGAGGGCTAAATCCCTCAGGCAGATGAACATCGTGATGCTAGAGAGGAATGGGACCTATAACTGGTATGAGGCAGGGGGCCTGATAATGAGGATGATGATGATGATGAGGTAGGGCCCCAGCAGCATCAGTTCCAGGGTTATGAGGAGGGGACAACTGAATACTACCGACACATGGGTCGGGGAGACTGACAGGCACACCAGGGTGCCTGGATGGGTCAGGTGGACGCATGGCGGACCACCACTGACCAGCGCTTTGATTGGATGTATGATCACACCATCCGCCAGATGCAGCACCTCTCCACCTATGATCAGCATGAGCCTCATCTGCAGATTGACCCATTCCCCTGCCGTGAGACTGACTACCCTCCCTACGGGTACACCGGACACCTCCCTCCTGGCTATGACTACCGTTTCGGTCCTCCTCCCCAGTGATCTCTTTTGATGTCTGTTATTTCTGAACAATTCATTGATGGTTGTGTAATTTGAAACAATTAATGCTGTAATAGTTTAGGATGCGGCCTCTGTTGGCCTTGAACAATTTTATTTTCATGTTTACGTTTACTTGAAATAATTGAATGTGCTTGTGGTAATGTTCTTCGTTTTGTGTGATTTTATTTTGTTTGTTTGTTTGTTATTTGCTTCTGTATGCATGTTTTATTTTTATTGTTGGTAGATTATGTTTCTCAATTAAATAGTGGAAATATTTTACTTTGTTGTTTTGGCCTAGTCTTAACTCCACCTAAAAGTATTTTTGCAAAAGATAAGTGTAAGGGGAAACCCCAAATATGTTTTTAAGAAACAAACCGATCATGATTCTCCACAATATTAAATGAACATGTATATTCATATTTGTTAGAGTCAAATGCTTGTATTGAGTCATAATGAAGTTTTGCAGGATTTTCCAGGAAGTAGGACCAAGTTTTTCCAGAAATTTTCCGGAAACTTAACATAAGAATTTCTGCAGGTCACTTCTGACGGCGTCACGAGTTAACTCTTGACGGTGTCACGTGTAAAAATCTGGAAATTTTACCGGTTTTGTTTTTCAAACGGAGTCTTATGGTTTTTGTGAATTATTAAGTTTTATAATCTCCAGGAAATCTGCAAACTTCATTCCACAAGCATTATATCTTATTTTGTTTTCTAGGATTTAGTAACTTATGTAGGTTGCCGCCGATTTTATGCGAGGTTGTCTTGTCTATTTTCTCAGGATTCACAGGTTATGTATGACAAGAAGATGATTTATATTCTGGAAGGGAAGCTTTGATTGTTCATTTTCTTGGAGGAAGATTTAACCTGGCCACCTTATTATCCATACCGAGCGAATCAGGGGAGTATTTGATTTCATTTGTTTTACTTATTTAACTTTTACATTCTTTACTTGAACATTGGGGACAATGTTCATCTTAAGTGTAAGGGGAGGGTAAAATGATGATACCTTACATGTACACTTTCGCTTGAGTTTGTTTGTTTGATAGTAGATGTGTAATAAAACTATGAGAAATACTTGTTAGTGCAATTTTAGCGCCAAATTTAAAATTTTTTACAACATTTAAGAGTGAAACTTTAGCCTTAGCAAGCGTCTCATGGATAGGAGATTGTATGACTAGCACATTACCGTATATTCAGAAAAATTTTCCACCCAAATATGTGAGGTTCGCCTTTAGATTTGATAGGAAAAGCATTTACTATTAGTGCTTATGAGTGTACCGGTAGCATTTAGATTCTAGAACTTGCGTTAGTGATGCATCCCGAGACCGCTAGAGAGACTACATTCGTGTGGTAGGATTTACTACATGATAAGAGGCATTAGGATCACCCTTGTGTTAAACCCGTATCATAATTACTTGACCATTTAAGTCATATTACTTGGCTAGTTATGCCAACTAATTTTTCCCACACCCTTAGCGTTGTACTCATTTTTAGTACACGAAACCCCTAGTACACCCCTCCAAGCCTATCTTTTCGTTTCTAACTTTAAGCATTTTACTTAAAGGAAGAATTTGTTACACCCCACTTAAATGTACAACCAAATCGCCTTAGCCTTCCGTGTATGCACTTATTTTTGGTGCATTATTGTTATTTGTTAAACCCTAAGTTAACTATCTAATTGATTACATGGTTGCTAAGTCGAGTCATATCCTTGTACATATTGTTTTGGGACGATTGGGACTCATGGGTAAAGTACTTATTTTATGGAGTAATGGGGAAGAACATCATATATTACCCCCATATGTACGTTAATCTTAAAAGTACTCCAAGTGTTTTGATTTTCTTAATTCGAGTCATTAGATTGGTTTATTGTAAAGTATGTAAAAATTCAAGTGTAAGGGAAATGTTCATTCCCTATGATGTATTATTTCGGATGGTAGGGTAAGAGTGTATGCAAAAAAAAATAAAAAATAAAAAATAAAAAAAATAAATAAAAATCAAGAAAAAGAAAAAAAATAGAAAAAAGGAAAAGAGAAAAAAACATACGGACTACCATCCCATTTTATTCTATGTACATTTTTATGTTTTTGTTATTTTTCATTTATTAGCTTATGTCGAGTCTAGTCTTGGCTTAGCAACGCCATATTGTACATGTAATTAATCAAGATTGTTAACTCGCCACCAGTAAAGACTGCCTATATCCAACAAAATCGTGTATTTCATATCCCTACACCTAACGTTACAACCCTTTAAAAGACCTCTTTGATAGTTTATCCTAGGTGCTTACGCCATGTGGTGGAGGTTTGATCCTTTCCCAAGCCTATGGTAATTTATTTTGCTATGACAGGTAGTGAGAGATATCTTCCGTTTCCATATTGTAATTTATACTTTATTACACACGACAGATGTGAGTATCTAAACACTATTTGTGAGGTGCTAGTATATCACCTCCGTGCTTGTCTTTGGTCTTTAGTGGAACGATTATTTGTTGTAATTACTTTTATATTAGTGTTAAATGACCCCTAACTTGTATTTTGAGTAGAATAAAAGCGCATTTGCTTGAGGACAAGTAAATCTCAAGTGTAAGGGTATATGATGAGGCGAAAAATGAACCACTTTTAGGGGGTCATTTAAGCCCGAAATTGAATTTATTTGATCAAATATTGCCCTAAATCGTCCTTTTGTGATTTTAGGTACTTTGGGAGAGAAATCTGGAAAATGAAGCAATTCGGACGTTTTTGGAGCATAAAAGTGAAGAAAACGCCAAAGTCTTAATTTTCCTTGCTGGGAACAGTAGGTGACGGCGTCAAGAAGAAAATCCTGAAGGCGTCAAGAGTAACTTTCATGACGACCCAGTACAGAAATGAAGGCGTCACAAGGGAGAGCGTCAAGAGTAAAATACGTGACGGCCTGGAAATTGTTATAACGTGACGGCGTCAGAAGTAGATCAAGGCAGTCCGAGAATTCTTTTGGCGGCGAGATGACGGCGTCATCAATTGGGTCTTGACGCCGTCAGCCTCAATTTCCTATATATAGTTTCTAATTTTCATTCATAAAAAGAGAGAAGTTTTTGAAAAAACCCTAAGGCCGAACTTAGTACGAATTTTACAGGTTTTTCAAGGGTTCTCAGCCCTTGAACCCTTTCATGTGTAATTGAGATAAGTATTCTTTTAATTCAATCAATATGTCTATGTGTTGGTTGTCTATATCTTGTTCTTGTCTTAATTCCATCATGCTAGGCTAGATCTATCTTATGTTTGCTTGGATCTAATGAAACCTAGAAGTTAATTATGTGTTGATTACTTGTTTATGGTTGTATTGGATGAATGATTTCGATGTTAGGCTTAAGAAAACTGGCAGATCTCCAAATGGTAACATGCTTGAACGTCTTAGGAAACATGAACTGACGTGCACTAGGTTTTATTGGTTGTATTTAATGCATGAGTAAATTCTAATGATCCCATGTTAGGAGCTTCTTAGCCGGCTTGACATAGGAGTGAAGTAGGCACTCATAGGATTGGGGAATTAAGTGCGCCACCCCATGAATGGTATTAAGGAATACAATCCGTCATCCACGCAACTATAACAAGTAATTAACGTGTAAAAGATATCTAGGGAGTAGTGAAATCTAAGTAAACACAATTTCTCCATTTATTGCTCACAACCTTAGTTAATTTAAATTGTTTTCATTTCTAGTATTTTATTTTGATTGCATCTTTAGTATTGGGTTAGTTGACTAGCAACTAATTCCGCCCAAAATCCTTCAAACCCGAGATATTTACTTGCTTTCTAAAAAAATATAAAAATACAAAAATAATTATCCCTCATCTTTAGAACTAGTATTTAGGTTTTCTAATCCTAGCGACACTATTCCTAGCTGAACGATCAATCCCCCGGTACTTATCACTATACTATACTACAACGATCAGGTACACTGCCTGGTGGGGGTTGTAAGCTTCTCAAGATCCCTTGAGAGGTAAAGCCTGGTGCGATTCCCACGTATCAGTAATCAGCTCACCAAGATGTTGACTTAGTCCATCAAGAGTTGGCTAGTCTAGAAGCAAACGGCTTTTGGTAAAGACTAATCAAATCCGTTGACAGCTGGTGGTTTGCTCAAAATCACATGGTTATCAGGTGGACGATAATTCTTACTTGAATCGATACATCTGGCTTACTCCAGAAGTGATGGATTTTGGTAAAGAGTTTTTCAAATCCATCAAGTTTTTCTCAAAAGATTGTTAGGGACTAGCAATGTTTTAGTGTGGGGGATTGATGAGTGTGTAAATACTCATCATTTTTACCTTTTCTGAACTGCCAAAACATCTAAAAACACTCAATATTGCATCAAATAGTGAAAATATCCCAGGAATGTGTTTTATATGTTTCAAATGCAAAATAATCAAAAACAGATGAAAAACGTACAAAGTTTGCAAGACTGGCAGTTTCAGTCCCTCAACTTTCAAAAGTTGTCTAATCTAGTCCCTAGTTGTTCTAAAAACTTGAAAAAGTCACCAAAGGTCCTTTTAAATCAAAAAGTTACATAATAAGTCCTTTGGTACAAAGTTTCACAAAATGTCAAGTTTAGTCTTTGAAGTTTAGAAAATTTTCAAAAATGGTCCCAGGGATATTAAAACTTTGAGAAAAACAAATTTTGTCCTTGTACTTCTCATATATGACAGGATTGGTCCTTGATTGGCAAGTTTGGTAAAATTACATAACAGGTCCCTGAAGTTTGAAAGTTTGGCAGAAATAGTCCCTGGGAAATTAAAATAGAAAAATCAACTTTGGACCTCATAGTATTCATCATTGGCAGAAAATAACCTTGTGACAAACTTTGGAAAGATGCCAAATCACACCCCCAAACTTTCGGCAATTTACAAAAATGGTCCTGGTGCAAAGTATTAACCAAACAGGACCCTTAATATCTTTTAAACCAAAACACAAATCCAATCCAAACACCATCCCCAGCCTGTTCATATCTCTGGCCCAAAACCCTCCCAAGCCCACCTCCCACTTTTATAATACCAGGATCAAAGCTTTGACCCTCGGCCAAACCAAACAACCACACCACCCTTTCCCCCCAACTTGCAGCCATCATATCACCACCCCCCACCATCACTGTCCCATCTCCACCGCCCAAACCACTCCTACCACCCCAATTGCACCTAACAAGCCAAAGTGCATTTAATGCACCCCCTCCATGCAAGTTATCAGAAGCAATTTGACTCCACCAATTTTGGCGCCAAAATCAGTTAAAGGCCAAGATCAAATTTTAATCATCCAAGGGCTCAGATTGCAAGTGGGAAATGCTCAGAGATCATCACAACCCCTAATGGAGGGCTATAAAAGAAGGAGAAGCAGCAAGGAAGAGGATGTAGCATAACTTAGTAATTTTTAAGTCGTTTAATTAAATTTAAAGCTTTTAGAATCTAATTTAGTTCCCAAGTGTTGTATTTCATGTTTTCAGTTGTAACTAAAACTTTTTCAATAATATAATTCAAGTTTCAGTTTCATTCTCTGTGTATGCAAGTTTAATTTTATTTCAAAATTCCAAGTTAGCTTATTAATAGTATCTAGTTTCTATTCTGGACTCCTTAAGCAAATATAAGCTCCCAGAAAGCTTATAAAAGCTTTTAGATATCCTTAACACCAGCTAGTATCATAAACAAGAAAAAATAAAAAAAATCAGAAAAAACAAAGAAAAAATAAAAATTGCAGGTTAAAGGTAGAAGATTGCTGGAGCATGGTGTATTGTGGATGGCCATAGGTGTAGTGGCTTGTGGAAGCCTTTAGGTTTGGTCTATGGTTCTTGGTTCATGGTGTGGCAGGAGTGCACATTGTAAGTTTTAAATCTCATTTCTGTCTTATTACTGTAGCTCAGCTTATATCATTGCTTATTTGGTTTGTTTGTGCTTATTTAGTGTTATTTAGATATTTTATAACTTAATATATAGAACTTGTTCATTAGAATTTGTAGTTACTAAAAGTCATAGTTTCACAGTCAAAATTGCTTAAGTGGTGTTCTTGTGCATTTGTGGTTATTTCCTGTTTCTAAGTACTCATTTAGCCGTACTATATCATAAAAAGTTGCATTAGATCAGATTCATAAGCCCTAGCCCTTCTTTGCTTCACAAATCACAATACTAGTCATATTAAGGACTGTTTGGGATTACTGAGTTAGGATTGAATTTGGTGGTTTCAGTTGTTGTTTCCTGTTCTTACATGGCACAGTAGGTTCTATTAGGCTAAGCAAAACATAAAAATCAGTAGTCACAAGTTAAAAAGTAAAAATTACTTTTGAATTGGCTTAGATTGTTAACTGTCAAGAGTATTGAACCCAAAACCTTCATAATCACCTCATAAGTAGTTAAAGTAGCTTAAACAAGTTTTCTTACATCTTATTATATCAAGTTTAGTGGGTTAGAAAAGATCAAAAGTCATCAAAGTCAAACCTTAGTAATTTTACAAAAGTCAAAATTTCTTGTCTGTTAAAAATGGTCAAAGTTTCTTGAGCCTCTACAGTGTTTGATTTAGATTGGAAATCAAAAGTTTTTGTTGTTCTAAGTTGTTTTGTTGCTTGTTTCACTGTTTCAAAAAGAAAATATCAGTTTAGAGTCCTTTTGCTTATAAATAAGCACTCTCAAAGTTGCCTATTTGCTCAGTCACCTCCCCTGCATCAGGGGTGTGACCCTGATTTCACAAGCTCTCCTAGAGCTTCTCAGAGGGTCTTAGCCTTCATACCTTAGCATTTTAGGGACCTTGTCAACCCATCTCACCATTCTAATTGTTAGTTTGGGTTTTAGAAGCTTTTTCCCTAGGCTGCTTGTACCAATAAGTCACCACCATCCTACTGAGTACACTGAGTACTCAGTATAGGCATCAACTTTCATAAGCTTGCCAAAAGCTCAATAGTGAGCCATAAGCTCTGATTCTTGGCTTATTTTAAAGCTTACAAGACCAGCTTCTGAGATTCATTTTCACTTTGGACCCTTGTGCTTATTTGTGGGTCCCACATAGGCTTGTAGTTGCCCTCTTGAGACTGCAAGAACATAGGTTGTTGACTTGAGCTTATTTGTTTACTACAGCTTATTGCTCACATCTTTTGCTTATCCTAGCTTAATTTTGGTTCACTTAAGTTGCTTGTACCTTATTGTACCTTTTGTGATCAGTGTTTGGCTTATTTCATTTTAAAAATCCATAAAATAAGTCAATAAGCCAACTGTTTTGATAAAGGGGGTGCACACAGCTTATTTTTAAGCTAAAACAAAAGTTGTTTTACAAAAGTTTCTTATTTTTATCTTATTTTTAGCTGTCAAAAAGAAAAACACAAAAAAAAAAACCAAACATAAAATTAGTGATAGCTTCTATTTAATAGATTCGATCTTTTTCATTTTTAATTTTAGCTTATTATAAGCACTTTACCATTTTTATAATTTTCTTAATTTCCTTTTACCTTTAAGTATTTATAATAATTTTCTTAGATTTTTCCTAAACAGTTTACTATTTATTAGAATTAAAAGTAGTTTAAATAATTAAATAGGTAATATTAGTAATTAATTAGTTTTCTTAAATTTTAATTAACATCAGTAGGTTTTTATAATTTTCCTTGGTTTCATAAATTAGTTAAGACTTTTAGAAAATATACTTTTAATTTCTACTATTCATTTTCCAATTTTCCTATTTAATTTAGTTAAATTAGATTTAAATTAATTAAAAGTTAAATAATTAGTAAAATAATCTAAAAATAATTTTTAGAAGGTTTTTTATAATTTTGTAGGATTCCTGTGATGGTTAATTAGTTTTATCAATTTTTCCATAATTTTCTAAGTCATTTAGGTATTATTAGTAATTTAAAATAGTTTAATTAATATAATTAGTTTTTAATTAATACAAAAATCATAAAAAGACAAAAATATTTATTTTTAATTTTTATACTTTCTTCAAGTTCATTTTAAGGTTTAGAAATTATTTTTGCAAGTTTTTAGTTTAATTTGTAATCTTTATCCTTTTTAGTTTAATATAAATTAAGTTTAATTTAGATTTTAAATAGTTTTAATTAATTAATTAGTAATTAAATATTAAAATAATCATTTTTATAATTTAATTTTCATTTTAAATTTTCTTTTAATTTTAAGTTTTAAAAAGTTTCACTTGCACCCCCCGTAGTTTGTAATTGTTTAAAACCCACTTTTTCTGTCTGTAACCTGAATCCCCGTTTGTGAATTTGTGAATATATCTGTTATTGTGAATATTATATCATTGTCCAAAATACCAACCATCAGTAGCAAAATCAATTCCCAATCATCTTGGCTACTGACCTCAGTGCCACTCATTCTCAAAAGCGTTTTCCAAAAACACCATTTCAATCTCGCTGGGACATAACGACCCGAGGACACACTATACTATCACCGGAGAATTGGAACGGAGCTGTCTTTGACTTATTGACCTTGGTCAATAATATCTGACCGTTTCGGGACCAATCAAGGGTCATGAGTTATGGGTAAAACCCCAAAACCATATAAAGTTTCAATACATGGATCTAACACATTAGGTATATCATTAATGGAAACCGACTTTCTAATAGCAGGATTCCAAATAACAACTGTCATAAATTTAGAAAATTTTAAATATTCATCGCCATAGTACCAACAGAACAAGCCTTCCAAGCTAACCATTGATGGTTCTTTACATAGTCCAACATATATGGGACGAGTAAGGGTAAACTTGTGTTGAGGGAATGTATTCTCATCTACAATCGAAACATATTTTCCCTCGTAGTTACTATTATTTGGATCAGCGTACCTTACGAGTACATGTTGTTTTTGTTGTTGTCGTTGCTGAATATGGTAACTAGTAATGAAAGCAGAGCTATCTATTAAAGTCTTCCATGGTTTTGAGACCGATCTGAATTGAATCAATGATTTGACTGGAAGCTTTTCAATGATTTTCACCTGGATATCAAATGGTATGTTGTCTGACATTTTGATCTTGAATTTTCTTTCTAAGGTTTTGTTCAACGTGGGATGATGTTATGCTAATATTATTTATAGGGGAAATGACCCGTAGTATATTGGTGTAGCAAGGACCTTTTTGTAATTTACAAGACTTTTAAAATCATAATATCAAAATCAATAACCTAATAAGGGTTTTGTTGTCCCCTTTCTTTTTTGGCTTTTCATGCATTAGCATAGGATGATCATCCACTAGAGATATAATCATGTCTGCTGAGAAATCACATGCAAATGGTGGTGGCTGCAGCGTCGAACAATCTGAAAAGAAACTTTTTGAGTACGGAAAGAAAACGGACGATGAAATAAAACAGATGATGTTGGAGATGCAAAGAGAAATCTTTACGATGGGTTATAACTTTCCGAAAGATAAAGAAGAATTTGGGGAAAAACTTCAGGGTTTGCAAGATGAAATCGACCGAAGAAACAAAATATATGGACACAAGGTTTTCATCTGCTATGTATTTTCTAAATATTGAGATTGTTTATATATGCATATACATATTTTCTTGTTAGTGTAAATACTTTCATGAATAAGTATGTTATAAATGAAGCTCATGACTAGATTGATTAGTTAACTAATTTAGTTATACACAAGTTGCCGTTAAAAAAAATGGTTATACTATGTTAATGAATCTATAAGCCTTCCGGGTGGCTTGTCTGATTAAGAAATAAGCTTATTTGGATTAGCAAGTTGAAACGGCTTATTCAACTTTTAAAAACTAATAAGCAGTTTCAATAAGCAATCCCAAAATCCCCTTATGCCGAGTTTGGCGTCTCACCAATGCTTTGTTATCATTTTTTTTATTAGGGTGTGTTAGAATATAAGTAGTAAACTTAAACGTAGTTTAGGGGCTTAAGTGTACTTAGTAATTAGATTAGGTGTTAGACATAAACTAGGATTTGGTAGCTTGGAGTGCAAGGCAAGCTAGGTTTCCACCTCCTCATTTCTATAAATATAGATGAGGGGATGCTAGTTGTAACACCCCCAAATTTAAGTTTGTCGCAGCGGAAAAGTAATTTGGGTGTTACGGGGAGGATCGAAGTTTTAACCACATAAAACGACTTAAAAGAAACATTTTGAAAATTATTTGTCATTCAAATAATATTTTTGATAAAAGATGAACCATTTGATTGAAAATCTTATGAAAAGATATAAAGGCTTGTTATGCTAAATTTCAAAATATATGCTCGATTCTTAGGTAGTTTGGGACGTTTTTATATATGAAAAAGACTTAGAATTATTTCTATGTTTTGCAACATTTTTATACATTTGATATATGGTTCAAAATGAGTTCGTGTGATGCATGTAACGTAAAAATAAACGTGAAGTGAGTGTGCTACGTGACTCCTAGGCCTTCCAAGATAGAGGCTAGTCACGTTTGTGGTTCTATATGTTTGTACGTACATAATTATATATACATGAAACTTATATATGATCGAATAAAAATAAACATGGTGCATGGACTTGATTTAACGTGTGAAATAAATTGAAAGGAGTTTGAAACGACTTACTACACCTTCAAAGGTGGTGGAGGGTCGTGAGTGATGAAGGAAACACAAGAATTCACACGTTCGTTTAAAAACCCAAGTAACGATTTATATATATTCATATAACTCGACTTCACTTGTTTGCTTCCAAATAAATATGCGACTCACTTCTGGTATTTGAAGGACGATTTTATGAGTGAATAAGAGTTGAGAGAATGATATTCGAAGTAGAATGAAAGGTGGTGAACTAGGGAGAATTATATACTAAATATATA
The DNA here is from genome assembly GCA_030686995.1 of Artemisia argyi. Classification (NCBI taxonomy): domain Eukaryota; kingdom Viridiplantae; phylum Streptophyta; class Magnoliopsida; order Asterales; family Asteraceae; genus Artemisia; species Artemisia argyi. Next base: position 51,094,436 of record CM060691.1, read on the forward strand.
TAATACGTATGGATTCAAAATAGAGGGGACAAGCTCTATTAGGCTATGACAGTGAATAGATGGCTTCTAATAGATATCTCTGACACTCAATGACTTTGAGAAAGAAATGAAATGGTAGAAAAGTTGGATTTGCTTTGTGTGAATATATATTATGTTGACATGTATATATATTTATACAAGATTTGGAAAATTTGTGTGAGGCTTGGTTCTAGCTGATGAAACTCATAATAAAACATGAAAACATGCTTGAAATATTATTAGGATCATTTAGAAACAAAACGGAATTAAAATGGTTGAGTTTGGAATATTTTATGAATCGATTGACATGAATATTCGTCAAACACTTTGCCATTTAAAAACGTATCAAACGTCGTCCAATGAACTTGGGATTTGACACACTAATATTTGGCTAGGTGTTGAATGAGATGGTGTAAAAATATATATGTGTCGTGTGTAAAAATTTGGAATACGCGAGGTGATTTGGAGCTAGATTAGTCGATTCTATGAAATGTTTAGAAATAAAAATGGGTTACAAATTTGGGCCGGTTGGGCTTATGAAAGATCAAGGGCCCGTTTGGTTTTGTAAATTAATTTGTTAATTAGGATTAGTGAATTGTTAATATTTTGTTAATTGTGTCGAGAACTTGTTTCGTCGTTTGGTGAATTATGGGATGACGTGATTTCGTAAATATAGTATAATAAGAAAAATTTTAAATTTCCCCGTAAAAATGGTAATTAAAAATAATGAAGAAGATTAATATATAATTAAACGTTTTTAATTATATGGATTTATGCGAGGTTTTACAGTACCCACATGTCATTCTGAATTTTGTCCCGAAATTCAAATTTAACGTGATTACTTGAGTAAAGAATTTTGAACAGAGGGTTGTCGAGAGATTTTTATTCCTAATATTAAGGAAACGTGATTCAATTAGATTTACTTGTATTAGACAAGACAAAATAACTGATGTTTTTAAGGGTTGCGAATATTGAAAAATAACGGTCAGGAATAGTGGAAAAATAACGGCTAGTGAATAGTGAATACTAACGGTCGTGAATAGTAACTTAACGGCTATATTTGGTCACACAGGCTAGATTTTTAGCCTATAAATACTCCATTTACTTTCCTATTCTTTTATCAACCATTTTCCTATCATTTCACATTTCCTATTCTTAATCCTTTCCTCTCATTAAATACTTCCTAAAATGCCGAGCCTAATTACTATTATCGCAATGGTATATATCGTTGTTGCCATCACCTATTTGACTTTTGTTCCTGATGAAGATTATGTAGTTTTGGTCGGGATTTTGGGGCTCCTAATACCACTCACGGTTCTATCATATGGTATTGATAAGATATGGAGGCACTAGTCTCAAGCTAGGTTTATTTAAAATGTATCCTTGTTATGTTTCTATGTAATCCTCAATAAATATGAAATAATACTTATTTGTCTTTATGTTTAAGAACTAGGCTTGCTATTGTTTCTAATGGTTTACTTATACTGATCTTTTAGAATAATCGGTGTGATTCATTCTGTGGTGGTTCTTGCTATGGTGCTGTTGATGGGAATCATTATTGTTAAGCCGGGTCAGCCTATTGAAGATTCTACGCTTTTTATTGTAATCATTGTAATAAAAGCACTTCCTATGCTAATTATATGCCTATGTATTAATTTCCGTGGTCTCAAATAAAATTTTCGCTATTGATGTTTTCCATAAGTCTTTGTGAACTCTTAGGTTTCTAATGTTTTTACTTTTCTCGACTGACTATAATAAAAGTGATGGGTATTAAGTGTAAATATCTATTGGAGTTTGTCAAAAATGAAGTTTATAAATAGTTTATTTAATCTCAAGATTTTGCTTTTACATGAAAATTGTTATTTAGAAAATCTGAAAAGATAACTGTTCCATTTATGACATAATTCTTCCTAAATTATACATAGGTAGCTAGGCTATGTATAATTGAGGACCAAATGATGTAATGCTTGGCTCAGTAATAATGATATTTATTTTTCTTTAAATTGTTTTAGATGGTTCAGTCTCAATGATTGAATGACATCTAATCATTTTCAAAAGAATTTAGTAAATTTTTGTTCATAATATGGTGATAAGTCAGGAATTTCTAAGGAGATACTAGGATATCCTTGGTATAAACTTAAAGTTCATGAGATAATTCTTACAGGGTGGTAATAATCTATCGTTCAGTCGGAAATGATGTTAACTAGATTCCTACTGTAATCTAATTTCAAGATATGTCTGGGTAGTATCTTAGATAATTTATCAACTCTTGGTATAGGATTGCTAAGGAACAAACGAACTTATCTACTAAAGCTAAAGTTCAATAACCTTCTCTCTATTCTTCAAGTTCTCTTCCAAAAATTTGTCTTATAAAATTCTATGGTTATAGCCTAATCATGGTAGGTATAAGAAATCATAATAATCCTAGGTATTCTTAAGGTAAATTTGAATATATTCACTATAATCAACATTATATTAATAACTTGATTGATTGTTTTTGCAAAACAAACGATACAAGATCTTTTATTAATACTCCATTGATATGAGAGGAGTCATTTGTCTACCAAAGAGAGTAACAAATGGTGAGATTTTTCATGAAGGTACGAGGAATCATTACATGCATGCATAGCATCATGATGGAAAGAATTTATTAACAAGAGAGGGTTATCACGAAAGGATATTTTTATTAAAGGTTGGTTACAAGTTTTGAGAGTTTCGGAATTATTAGGAAATCTGTCATCACTAACCAAAAACTTTTTGGTTTAGTGGGTACAACTTTCTGTTCAGGGGAATTGAGTGAAGATACATCGTTTGAGATGTATTGTATTGAGAAATTTGGAGCGTCAGGAAGTAGAGAATTTGGAAATATCTGGTATTGAGGAATATGAAGTATAAGGTGACGGAGAATTTGGCTCAACGTTCTTCTACAGCATCTCTTGGCTTGAACTTCGTCCAACTTCGAATGCTGCTTGACCACCAATCAAATCTTCATATGATTCGGTAGCTCTTCTGAGTTTTTGACGTAAAGGTGAAAAAAAAATAGGTGACGATGGAGGTGATCTCTGAGTGAGTTCTATATTAGGTTGGGCTTGTGGATATTTGTACGTAAGGATCTTCAGTATTCGGAGAATTTTTATTGATAGATGAGGTATTAGTATTATGGATATTAGTTTTGACATTCACGGAAGTTCCTGAAGACATGCTACAGTAGTAACCGAGAATAATATTTTATGAGGATTTTGTATGTTAAAGATATAACAGTACAGATGAAATAATTATTGTGTAAGAGTAAGTATTAAGCATGTAAGATAATCTCAACAGATAAGGTATTGAGCACGGCAGTCTGCAGACACGGAGGGCATAAAATGGTATGGTGTAAAATCATTTATTTTGAAAGTGTAGTTATAGTTTTAATGTTTGAAAACATTTAATTCTCTATAACTGTAGCTCTGATACCAATCTGTAACACCCCCAAATTTAAGTTTGTCGCAGCGGAAAAGTAATTTGGGTGTTACGGGGAGGATCGAAGTTTTAACCACATAAAACGGCTTAAAAGAAACGTTTTGAAAATTATTTGTCATTCAAATAATATTTTTGATAAAAGATGAACCATTTGATTTAAAATCTTATGAAAAGATATAAAGGCTTGTTATGCTAAATTTCAAAATATATGCTCGATTCTTAGGTAGTTTGGGACGTTTTTATATATGAAAAAGACTTAGAATTATTTCTATGTTTTGCAACATTTTTATACATTTGATATATGGTTCAAAATGAGTTCGTGTGATGCATGTAACGTAAAAATAAACGTGAAGTGAGTGTGCTACGTGACTCCTAGGCCTTCCAAGATAGAGGCTAGTCACGTTTGTGGTGCTATATGTTTGTACGTACGTAATTATATATACATGAAACTTATATATGATCGAATAAAAATAAACATGGTGCATGGACTTAATTTAACGTGTGAAATAAATTGAAAGGAGTTTGAAACGACTTACTACACCTTCAAAGGTGGTGGAGGGTCGTGAGTGATGAAGGAAACACAAGAATTCACACGTTCGTTTAAAAACCCAAGTAACGATTTATATATATTCATATAACTCGACTTCACTTGTTTGCTTCCAAATGAATATGCGACTCACTTCTGGTATTTGAAGGACGATTTTATGAGTGAATAAGAGTTGAGAGAATGATATTCGAAGTAGAATGAAAGGTGGTGAACTAGGGAGAATTATATACTAAATATATATAATACGTATGGATTCAAAATAGAGGGGACAAGCTCTATTAGGCTATGACAGTGAATAGATGGCTTCTAATAGATATCTCTGACACTCAATGACTTTGAGAAAGAAATGAAATGGTAGAAAAGTTGGATTTGCTTTGTGTGAATATATATTATGTCGACATGTATATATATATATATATATATATATATATATATATATATATATATATATATATATATACAAGATTTAGAAAATTTGTGTGAGGCTTGGTTCTAGCTGATGAAACTCATAATAAAACATGAAAACATGCTTGAAATATTATTAGGATCATTTAGAAACAAACCGGGATTAAAATGGTTGAGTTTGGAATATTTTATGAATCGATTGACATGAATATTCGTCAAACACTTTGCCATTTAAAAATGTATCAAACGTCGTCCAATGAACTTGGGATTTGACACACTAATATTTGGCTAGGTGTTGAACGAGATGGTGTAAAAATATATATGTGTCGTGTGTAAAAATTTGGAATACGCGAGGTGATTTGGAGCTAGATTAGTCGATTTTATGAAATGTTTAGAAATAAAAATGGGTTACAAATTTGGGCCGGTTGGGCTTATGAAAGATCAAGGGCCCGTTTGGTTTTGTAAATTAATTTGTTAATTAGGATTAGTGAATTGTTAATATTTTGTTAATTGTGTCGAGAACTTGTTTCGTCGTTTGGTGAATTATGGGATGACGTGATTTCGTAAATATAGTATAATAAGAAAAATTTTAAATTTCCCCGTAAAAATGGTGACTAAAAATAATGACGAAGATTAATATATAATTAAACGTTTTTAATTATATGGATTTTTGTGAGGTTTTACACTAGTTAATTCATTTTCTTCCTCAATTGTAAAAGTTTTATTGGTATTAATAAAGGGTTCGTTGAGGGTATATCGTGTGCATATTCTTGTCGGTTCTTTGTAGTCTCTCGTGTTTGCTACTTGTGCTCGATACAACTCACGATCTAGCGTTCCGCGATCAAACTTCGGGTTGTTGTCGAGGTATTTTCCAACAGGGTGGCATCACACTTGAAGTTGAAGAGCCTTCACAGTATTATTATCAATGTTGATCTCATGGAGGTGAGATTTTGCTATATCAAAGTTAATCTTAACATATGTTTGTGTTTATTATTCAATTCATGCTGTCAAATCTATCCTTGTGTAATAGATGTATCATGGAGTGCAGACAGGAATGATCATAAATCCTTAGGGTCGCCAAGTTATCTAGAATTACTTTTTAAGAGTTTCAAAGAGGTATGATTTCTCATTTAATTCATTTCCGTTACCTTAATGGTTATAAAACAAAAATGTTCACATTTTTTTGTAGGATTGGCAGAGGAAGAAAGAGAGCGCAAGATAATAAGAAAGCTAATCTCACTTGTGTGATGCAACATGTCTTGATTTTTTTGGCAGCAAGTTAAAGCAACACTCGAAATCTACTCTACAGACTTGATTCAAGTTAGATTTGGACCCGAAACCATTTGGTTGGAGAACGAATAAGATGCATTGTTTTTATTATTTTGACTTTCTTTATCTATATAGTCTTATACTCTTATGTAGTTGATAAATTTGATACTCCGTATTTAACAGTTTGATAAGAAATGAACTAATGAAAAACTATACTCCTAAAATTCATCTCAAGATTCTTCGCATCAATATTACTGAAATAGAGTACTTTGTATGAAATAAGATATGAAGGAACGAAATACAGTAATATAAAAATATTTCTCCAATTGCAGTTTAAATATCTTTGATGCCCATAACTATGAGTTAGAGTTATTTCATAGTTATTATTTGTGTGATATTTGGTTTTCTTTGTATATTTTGAAGGTTGAGTAATGTTCCAAAATGAGCGGTCAAATTGGGTAACATGTCAAAAGCAGGAAATGGGTCATTTTTAGAACCTAGTCAGATGGGTTCGGGATTCTGGGTCAAGGGGATGCAGGGATCAAATAGATCCATTAGTAAATTTATTACTATCATATATTGCAATTAAAGTTTGCGTATTTATGGAAAAATGGGAGGGTTGGGTTTGGTAAGAGCTCCAAGCGGGTAAAATTTTTGAACGGAATGGAATATGTCTGACTCAAAGCGTGTATTTGCCAAGTATTTGACCTATTAAATTGGTGTTCACCTAAAGTCCGAATATAGATATTACAACCAATATTGTCCTTGATCAGTAAAGAAAATGCATATGAAAATGTTTGACACATTACCATGTGACCGGCATTAGTACAATTGTCAAAGTTTATCTCATTTCTGCACTTCCTTGAAAAGTCGTACCACATTAAACCACATGTAGTGCTTAGGGACAAAAACCATCATCAGGAACTTTTTGCTTCTTAGAATCTTGTTTGTTATACTTTCGTCTGCAATGTCAGTGAAAGTGTTTTTATGCCATGTGGGAAGGGTAAGAACTTAGAACAATACATGCTTAGTAGTGCCATTTTTGCTGATATTGTGGTTGATTGAAGCTAAGGTTGTTTGTTAATTGTGATATATGTGTTACTGATATTGTGCTACTGCGCATTTGTAAGCTGATATTGTGGTTGATTGAAGCCAAGGTTGTTTGCTAATGAATCTTGATAATAATTTAGTGAAGCATGATTTATTTGGCTATTAGGGGGGTTTTAGTTCGCATTATTGTGTATATATGAATATGCTACCTTTTAGGAAGCACCATTGTCGTATAAGGTTGGTGACTTGATGGATTACTCCCTTAGGATAGGCTTCGACAACCATATCGCCTTTTCAAGCTGAGGCTAGCTGCTTGATCACTAGTCCCTTGAGCTAGGCTTCACCAACAATGTGGCCGTTACTAGGCTAATACCATGTGCCATCAGCTCCACTCAGTTCTTTATAGTTTGAAAATGCGAACCATTGATTATCACATGAAAATTATATCTTGGAATTATGATTAAAGCTTACAAATTTTTTGTACGAGGATGAAAGGTGTCTATTTCTTCATTATGTTTTTATGCCAAATTGTTTCATACATGCACTTTGACAACTTTTATCAACTTACTTCAATCGTGTGGTCGCCCGTTTGTGCCTTGAGGGGCTAGTCACCTCAGTTGAGGTTTCACCTTTCACAGAGAGACAACAATATGGCTGGCTGAACCCATTGTTCCTCAGATCATGCATCTTTTAAAGAGGTATTTGTCATCACTTATTAGAACCCCTTTATCTGTTTTGTTTTGTTTTGTTTGTTTGTTTTTTTTTTTTTTTTTTTTTTTCTTTCATAAAACACAACTGCTTCTTGAAGTAGCAAGTTTGGAATAAGTAGTTCAGAAGCTCCCATTTTCTTATAAAACTGCTTACTGTTGCATCCTAAACCCGCCCTTACAGAAACAAGAGTCTTGGATTTAATTTTGTTAGGGTGCTATCAATTCTTGTTGTAGTTAGCAACTTAGCATCTATCTTTTTGTGTTACACATTTCTATTTTCTTTGTAACATCAACAACACTCATTTTAGTTCTCACTTCCACCCTACCTTACTTTATCTGTCACCATCACTTTCGACCTCATTGGGTTTAGGTATATGGATTTGTATCGATGAAGTGATCAAGGCTTTAATCTGAATAAAACTAGACATTGTTCGGTTGTGTTTCATTTGGGATTTAAGGTAAAAGTTTGTGTATATTAAGAAACCAAGAGTCATCATCACCTGCATTGATTCATAGCCACCATCACGGCATCACTTCATCTGTGTAGTTGATTATCTAATTCGTAGCAATCTGATACTTATTTTCAAAATGTCATACTTGTAGAAAATTTCCATTAAAAGGTTCTTGATATAGTTTCACTTTAGTGTTGGATATTTTCATACTCATACAAAGCATCTTAATATGATTCTTGAACTAAAAAACAACTCATATTTTCATCATTTGCAAAAGAATTTACAAAACCTTGCCAATAAAGAATCAATGATTCATCCCATTATATGCATCGTTTAGTTTTTACCTTTGCCCTTTTTACCCTTCTCCCCTTTGCTGTTTTTTCCTTTCCCTTTCTTGTTTTTCGCTTCCTGAGGGCTACCAGCACTGGTTTGTTTTTCTAGCACCGGTTCCACTTGTAAAGCGTCGTCCCCTGCTTCCTCATCATAATTCTTCTTGTCCCATGTTTCTGTTTCTCCGACTGAGCCGTGCTGCTGCACTCTAACACTAACATTTGCCTAACCTTCCATTCCTGACTCATGACATAACGCCTCAAGAAATCATCTATCTTTTGCATATTACTTTGCAGCCAATATGTAGCCGACGCCACTCTTTATGAAAACTGAATACTCCACTTCTTGTTGACTGAAAAGTATATAACAACCCATAGTTTAAATTGGTTTAAACAGCAAAATAATAACTTATAGTATCAAAATGTAGCAAGTCTAACCTCATGTCAAATGCTTTTGAAAGCACTTTCAGGTTGTTTAATGCACAATGTAATAGTGTCGTATCCTCCCTAGCACAAGAATTTCCCTCCTCAACATTCTCCTTATCTCCATTTACACTTTGAGACGTCATAATTTCTTCTCCTATCATTATGATCACCATTGCTCCTCCGATCTCTATTACCATCTCATCTCCTGCCATCATCATTACTATCATCATTGTTCCTTATATCCCCGTTCTTGTTCCTATCCCTTCTGTTGTAATTATCATCACTACTGTCATTATTCCCGCTCCTTCTACTCCAAACCGTTTCTCTCTCGTTTCTTGAATTTTCCAATTTCCCCGTCACTCTTATCCTCTTTTTTCTACCACTCCTCCCAAATTTTTCATCTTCCTTGTCTCTTACTTCCTTACCCCTACCTATCATTTTCCTCCTATTACTACCATTAAATCGTCAGCCCTTACGAATCGTGTCATTATCATCTTCGTCATCAGTCTTTTGTTTGCATTTAAGGGGAGTGAGATAATAACAAAGTTTATTATTTGTCTTCACGTAGTCATTGAAATGAGATTTATAGTTAGCGAAGCCTTCTTCGTAGAATTTGGGGCCGTCAATAATGGTTTCTTCGTCGGCAGTGAGAAATAAGACTTTTCCTACATCAAGATTATACGTGTGAGGTGTATCTGATGCACTAGACTAGTTAGTAACGATAATTAGATATTTTATCCCTTTGAACCTGTGACGACATGTTGTAACACCTTTTATGAATTCGCTTCTTTCATCGTGGTTTTCAGTTTAGGAGGTATTTGGGAACTCCTTGCTTCATTAGTGTAATCCACTATTGCAATCGAGCTGAGCTGGTTTCGATGAATTATACGACCAAATAAAAAATTCCTAGCAGCTTCAACGATACACACATATATACTAACGAGATCTTGTTGCCACTCGAACTGATAACTATTCGTGGGACTCCTGACACTTATGGGTGTTGGTGGCTTTGTCTTTGGTGTTTTTTGTTTGTTTAATCTAGTGTTTATTGGCTTTTGGTGTTTTTTGGTGTCGGTGGTTTCTGTGTTGTTTTCTGAGTGGTGGTCTCAGTTGGAGCCTTAGAAATCTAAAGAATCAAATCCCTCACACGGTTAAAAAGTCATCAAACCTTAAAATTACATTCCCTATATCCCCTAAACACCCATATTCAGACTTATATTCCAGTGTCGTGCCCCAAATATTCTCTCCTACCATGTCATAGAAATGGTAGGTTTTACGATGACTACGGAATCCGATTATAATAGTAAGCGAAATAACTTTGAAAGAAGAAAGCCTTTTCATATGGATGTGGCGCTCCAATTATTATATAATCGGATTCCGTAGTCATAGTAAAACTTACCATTTCTGGGACATGGTAAATGAGTAGATTGGTGGCACGACACTGGAATATAAGTCTGAATATGGGTCTTTGGCGGGTATAGAGAATGTAAATTTAGGGTTTGATGACTTTGTTGACCGTGTGAGGAATTTGATTGTTTTGATTTCTAAGGCTCCAACCGAGACCACCATCGAGACCACCACTCAGAACACAAACCACCGACACAAAAGAAACACCAAAAGCCATAGCCAAAGTGAAGGCCAATAAACACTACATTAAACACACAAAAACACCAAAGACAAAGCCACCAAACACGCCGAAGGTGCTAGAATTTTTTTATTTGCTCGTATAATTTATCAAAACCAACTCAGCTCGATTGCAATGGTGGATTACACTAATGAAGCAAGAAGTTCCCATATACCTCCTGAATTGAAATCCAACGATGAAGAAACGAATTCATAAAAGGTGTTACGATAGGTCGTTACAGGGTTCAAGGGGATAAATTGTCTAATGTTCATTACTAACTCGTCTAGTGGATCAGAGTCCGCTCGCACGTATAATCTTGATGTAGGAAAAGTCTTATTTCTCACCGCCGACGAAGAAACCATTATTGAAGGCCCCAAATTCTATGAAGAAGACTTCACTAACTATAAATCTAATTTCAATAACATGCGTGAAGACAAATAATAAACTTTTTTATTACCTTGCCACATAGATTGAACTTGATGTCTAGAGTAGGGTCCAACAATCACAGCGAAAGAGAGTGAGAGGTGTTACAAAACACACTTTCCAGCTAAACAACAAGATCAAGAAGATTTTCCAACAACCAAATATTACAACAAAAGAATACCTCAAATACAAACAATAACATAAATAGTAAGGAATTAATATCAAAATAAGACACATATGACAACCTAGAAAGTTTCAACAAACTAGTCTAATTAACACAATTAAACCACAGATCTATAAAATACAACAACCAAAACACCACAAAACTTGAATTAGGGTTTGCAACATGAAACCTAATTTAAACTTATCAAAATTAGACCAAACCAAAACTCCATAGGCCATATCTCAACCCAAAAGATGATTAAGATATCAAGGAACACAAAACCTCTCTCAATTTTGAAAACCCCAAAAAATCAAGAAACCCATTTTTGGATATATGAAATTAACAACTCAAAACAACAGATCCATAACAGATCTATACGATTCAACGCTCGTTGAACCCTAAACAACTATCAAATCAAGAAACCCCCAAATTTGATGAAACCCTGATTTTGAAAAAATGATTTAAACGATAACAATCTTTAATATAGAGCCAACCGTGACTCTAATACCATATAAACTTTTATGAAACAACACTAAAGATTACAAAACAATCTTTTATGAATTAAAGTTATTCAACCAACCACCCCTTTAATTAAATATGCATCTCAATCAACATAAAAAGAGGTATTAATTTCAATAATTACAAAATTGAAGAAAGAAAATAGAGAGTACAAACCCTAATAACAATTTAACAAAACTTAGAGAGAAAACAAACACAAGAAAAAAAGAGTATAATGAGAGAAATGAAATAAAGATGAATATATAGCTAGGTCTTTGAAGGTATTCCTTCCATTCCTTGCACTTTGACCATTTATCTTTGAACTGCTACATTTTAAGTCCTTGATCTTCTCATAACTTTATAAACTTGCACAAAACATAAAACACACTAACAAAGAACTTTGAATATTAGCAATATAAGCCCCTTAACATTCCACATTGTGTATTTCAATCTTTTCAAAAAATATAAAAAGTCTAATGTGTAACGTAACTAGCAGTAAGAAACCTGTACGCCATTTTTTATTCATTTTTACATTAAGTAGTTTAGTTAACTCGCAAACCCAATTATGAATTTAGTAAGAGGTCCAAAAGAAAATTTTTTTTTAACGTAATCAAATATGTTTGACTCAAAGCATGTATGGTACATATATACTTGCTAAGTATTTGACTTCTTAAATTGGTGTTCATCTAAAGTCCGAATATAAATGTTGCAACCAAAGTTGGCCTTTGATCACTAAAAGAAAATGCATATGACAATGTTTGGCACATTACCATGTGACCAGCATTAATACAATTGCCGAAGTTTATTTCGTTTCTGCATTTCCTTGAAAATCCGAATTGACCAAGAGACTCCCAAGAGTGCCACATTAAACCACATGTAGTGCTTAGGGACAAAAAACCTCATTATGAATTTTTTGTTTCTTAGAATCTTGTTTGTTATACTTTTGTCTGCAATGTGAGTGGAAGTGTTTTTATGCCATGTGGGAAGGGTAAGAACTTAAAACAATGCATGCTTAATAGTGCCACTTTTGGTGATATTGTGGTTGATTGAAGCTAATTAAGGTTGTTTGTAATGGTGATATATCTGTTGGTGCTATTGTGCATTGCAATAAGTAAGGTTTTAAGTTGATAAAAGCTACATATAGTTGGTTAGTTTTGAATTTATCTTGATAATAATTTAGTGAAGCATAATTTATTTGGCTATTAGGGAGGTTTTAGTTCACATTATTGATTATTGTGTATATAAGAATAAACCACCTTTTAGGAAGCTCCATTGTAGTATAAGGTTAGTGACTTGATGGATTACTCCCTTAGGATAGGCTTCGACAACCATGTTGCCTTTTCAAGCCGAGGCTAGCTGTTCGATCACTAGTCCCTTGAGCAAGGCTTCAGCAGTAATGTTGCCTTATTAGGCTAATACCGTGTGCCAGGAGCTCCACTCAGTTATTTATAGTTTGAAGATGCGAACCATGGATTATCACATGAAGATTATAACTTGGAATTATGACTAAAGCTTACAAATTTTTTGTACGAGGATGAAAGGTATCTATTACTTCATTATTTTTATGCCAAATTGTTTCATAAACTCACTCTGACAACTTTTATTAGCTTACTTCAATCGTGCTCTCACCTGTTTGTGCCTTGAGGAGCTAGTCGCCTCAGTTGAGCTTTCAACATTCCACCACTACAAAAATTAGAATAGAGCCCCCCAAATGTTCCTCTGATCATGTATCTTTCAAGGATGTGTTTTTTGTTGCTTATTGAAATAACAAGTTTATAATAAGTATACAAAAACAGGAGGTCTTGGATTTGATTTTGTTAGAATGCTGTCGGTTCTTGTTGTAGTTGGCATCTATATTTTACTGTTACTAATATCAACACCACTCATTTTGGCTCTCACTTCCACGGTTCCATTTTTAACCTGCATCGGATATTTGGATTTGGGTTTAGGTTTGGACCTGTATCGAAAAGGTGATTAAGGTTGTTAGCTGAATAAAGCTAGATATTGTTAGGTACGTAGTGTCACATTTATCGCAATAATGATTCATTTGGGATTTTAGGTAAAATTGTTTTGTACTCGTACATGAATAAACCATCTTTTAGAAATGCGAGTCACCATCACTGCATCTGTGTTAGCAAATGACTGAAGATATAACATAAATTCCTGAAGCATTATGTGGCCATAATCCTGTGTCAAAAGACCCGTACATCCTTGCTAAGAATTTGACATCTGAAGTCTAATAGATGTTGCAACCAAGATTGGCTTTGATCACCAAAATAATGGCCTATGCAAGTGTTTGGCACATTACCCTGCGACGAACAAATGTACAATTGTCGAAGTTTATCTCATTCCTTCACTTTCTTGAAAATCCAAATTGACCATGAGACCCCCAAGAGTGCCTTACCAAACCACATGTCCACAGTCCACAGTCCACATGTAGTGCTTAGGGACAAAAATTGGTGATCTACGAAACCCATCATCATAAAGACAGAAATTTAGTGCATCTTAGAATGTCTGGTACAACTTTTTTCTGCAATGTGTATGGGTTAATAACTTAATACCATACAAATAAGTTATTGTACTTAAGATACTAAAATCTCATAACCCATTCTTTTCTGTTTTCCTATTCTATATCGGGTAGAATTCACCCATGGCTTTTGGCCTAGTCGTATACAAAGAGGTTGTGGCTTCAAGTCTCGTCAAAGACACTTGTGAGATATATTGCGAGAGATAGGTGGTTATAGGTGTGCGATGAAATGTCGTTCAGAAAAAAAGAAGTATCAGGTAGAATTCTGGCATACTTTCCTCTCGTATCTTCTTTTTCATGTGTCATTTGTTTTGTTTTAAAGGCAAAATATCTATTAATGTACTATACTTGCCACAAATGTTACTTTCGCGTATTAAACAAATTTTTTTCCTTATATGGGTACTGAACTTTTATTTTTTGGTCTTTTTTATGTACTTTGTGACATTTTTGCCCCTGGATTTTTAATAATGAGGGGCAAAAACATCACAAAGTACATAAAAAAGACCAAAAAATGAAAGTTTAGTACTCATGTAAGAAAAAAAATTTGTTCAATACACGAAAATAACATTTGTGCAAGTATGATGCATTTTGAAGGAATTTGCCCTTGTTTTAAAGATATAAACACAATGATAAGTTGGGGTTTATGGGTCATTAGAGCCTGTATGAGTTGTAAAGCTCATTTAGTCATTTTATTAGGTTTCAAATCAAATTACATGAAAAGGGTTTTAGCTCAACTACTGTTTTTTAATAGCAAGGGGAATATGTAGACCAAAAGTTTGGTAGTGAATACAATGGTATTTCAATTGCTTAACCGTTATATATATACTCTAATATGAACATGATTCAACATGAATCATTTAGTGAAGAAAACATTGCCTTTTTCTAATTGAGAAAAATTTAACAACAAATTACATGTAGTTGTCTAATTGGTCCGGTTAACCATAGAAATCTAAAAACGTAATAACGTCAAAGAAAATAAAATCATCAATTAAAAACGTTATTCGTATCCTCTAAAAAATACAAACAGAAAACGATAAAAAAATGTCTTGTTAACAAAGTTAGTAAAAATAAGGTAAGAGTCGCCACTATCTATAATGAAAAAATAGTCAAACTTAAAAAGTTGAGTCTTGAAAGTTGAGTATTGAAAGTCAAATGTGAGAGAAAATTAATGTAATTAATACTCTAAATAAAACACTTCATTACTTAAAAGTACAATAATTTATTCACATTGTACAACCAATTAAAAACATATCTATTAAATTAAATACAACCAATTAAAACACAAACCAGACCCGGTAATTTCACCCATTTTCGACCCAACCTAGCAAGTTGACCCGGTTTAAATCGACCCATTTTTCGACCGGAGCGGTTCAACTGGTTGAACTACCCAGGTCGAACCGGGTTTCAAAACATTATCCATTACTTAAAAATACAATGATTTATTCACATTGTACAACCAATTAAAAACATACATACCAAATTAAATACAACCAATTAAAACACAAACTGGGTTGACCCGGGATGCTTCAAACCCGGCGGATTGACCCGGTTTAATTTGACCCGTTTTCGACCCAACCTAGCAAGTTGACCCGGTTTAAATCGACCCATTTTTCGACCGGAACAGTTCAACCGGTTGAACCACCCGGGTCGAACCGGTTTCAAAACATTATCTTTACTTAAAAGTACAATGATTTTTTCACATTGTACAACCAATTAAAAAACATATCTACCAAATTAAATACAACCAATTAAAACACAAACCTGGTTGACCCGGAACGCTTCAAACCCGGTGGATTGACCCGGTTTAATTTGACCCGTTTTCGACCCAACCTAGCAAGTTGACCCGGTTTAAATCGACATATTTTTCGACCGGAACGGTTCAACCGGTTGAACCACCCGGGTCGAACCGGGTTTCAAAACATTATTTTTCGTTTATAACCTATAAACTTTCTTTTATCAATAAACTATTTGTCGCTATAAAATCTCGTTGCTATGCACGGGTACTCGTCTAGTTCACTAAGAATGTACAAATAACAACACCCTTAAAAGCCATCACTAAAAGATCTGACACTCGTTAAACAAGTGATGTTCTCAAAATAGGTCCCTGGTTTAAATTGTATTTGATACACATGTTACAATGGTCAAAAACGTTGAAAATTATCACATGTATATTTCAATTAAAATTAAACCACGTACATTGTCTCCCAAATGACCTTATTAGGTAAATCTTATACGTCTTTTGATAAGACTACAAAAGTTGTGTCTTACCAAACTTGATTTAAATTAATATGTTTTAAGTTAATAAGCAGTATAGACGTATATATATATAGTACCATAGTAGATCTTTCCCCTATCCTACTATTTTACCATGCCAACCCTTTGCCTCACCCTATCTTTGCCCACAAATTCGTCGTTGCCCCTTCAATCAGACTAATTTTCTTTTGAAAAAAAAAATAATAATAAAAAAAACAAAAAAACAAACTAAAACTAAAAAATTTAATGTGTACTTGTTATATACTTTTATATTAGAAAAAGATAGAAAAGGCGTGTTTGTATCATTGTATGTGGTCGAAGTCTACAAGTGGATAGAAATGTAGTTTCTAAGTATTTTGTTTGAAACATCTTAAAGTTTAGATTTTACCTTTAATTTGCGAAATAGACCTTTAACATTTTTATTAAACACATCCCAAATTTGACCATTTTAAAAAGTGCAAGTGTCGATTCAAGGACAAGGTAGATTTTTTTTCCCGGCAATTGTTTACGACCTAAACCGCATATCTCACATATGTTTTCAACGGGACTTGAACCCACAACCTCTAAGGTATTTGACCACTTATATACGCTGGACCAAAAAGCCTTTAGTGATATGGTAGATTTTTTTTTTTTTTTTTTTTTTTTTTTTGAGCGGCAAAATTATATAAAAGCTAGCAAGAAGCTAGAAAAGAACAAATAGGAGAATTACAAAATATAAGGGATCAATGGGTTTTGAAGCCAATTGTTCCAAGAAATATAAGGGATATGGTAGATTGTTAACACCTAATCCCAAAATTTAACGAGTTGAATATTATGAAAACAATATTTGAACGAATACAAGTATACAACTTAAATTATGTATCTGTTGATATAATTTTGATATAGTTGTTGAATGTTACTTACATATCAGAATAAAATATATAAGATAATGACAGATATCAGTTCTACTGTTCTAGAAATATCAAAGTCAACATCAACACTATCGAAATATCTAGGGAGTTAATGAATTGGAGTAAATTTTTAGAAAACGATTGTTATGATCTGAAAGGTAGTTGGCTCGGGATTAGTCATTTAGTCGACTCATAAAGTCAAGTAAAAAACTTAGATAAATCGGGAAAAAAATGTTAAATTGTGTGTCTAATAATGCGATCGGTTGATTTGAGAAAAATAGCTGGTAAAAATATAAAGAGCAACAATGCAAAATACACTTGTCATATCATGTACTACGTATAAACTAAAGGGTGTCAATGTTGCCTAAAAGTTTATGGATTATAATTTTAATTGACTAATAAAAAGCATGCAACACATTCTTTGCCTAAACATGCCTAAAGTTGGTTTTTTAGTGGCAATGTCATGCTGGTCTAAACTTTTTTTTTTTTTTTTTTTTTTTTTTTTTTTTTTTTTTTTAACTCATAATTATGTTTAACAATTAAATTAAAAACTTCAAATTTCATTAATAATTAAAACAAAAGTTACATGATAGATAGGAAAATAAAAACAAAACAATTTCTAAAAATTGCAAGGCCATCCATATTTCGCCGCGACTTCACGTTTTTTTGCAATCATAATGTTGCACATTGTTGGATCAAGTATGGTATCATGGGGGTCGTTGAAGAACTTCATAGCTCGAAAAAAATTCTTTTCTTGAACCCCTTCTAGTTGTGCCGACATTAACTTTTCTGCCAACTCTTCCTTCGCACGTTTCTTCTCAACATTTTCATCCATTATTTGAACCTTTGGCCGGACGGGATGTGATCGAGAACCTCGACCATGACCACGACTTCGACATTTTGATGTTGAACCTTGTTGGGATTTACTTGGATCAATGTGATTGATTTTTAAAGTGAATTGGTGATTTGAAGAAAATATGTGATTGTGAATATGTGATTTGAAGAAAATATGGTAAAGTGAATTGTTGATTTAAAAGGGGTAATTTTTATTATTATTTTTAATGCATCAAACGGTAACACATTCAATGCTTGCAACGGTCGAAACATTAAAAGCAAAGGTTTTACCGAATCGGTAAAACATCCCGTATACCATGCCGATTTGGCCATGCCGATCTATTGGCAACGTTTTGCCGATCCATGCCGATCCTAACCGATGCTTTGCCGAAAACGTTGCCACCCCCTAAGAGATTTTCTATCAAGTGCTCTTGAGGTATTATTTTTCCGTTTAAACAAGAAAACTTTATGCTCATTAAATTAAAAGTAACATTTAATTAAAGTAATATTTCAGTTTAATTAATTTGTACTAAATACATTTTCTAAAAAAAAAAGAAAAGAAAAAAAATGTTTGATTAATACATTTTTAACCGGGTCCATGTCATTAGACAAACCCATAAAGTAACCATCTGTTTAGGTGTGTTTCACAGCTCAAATTTTTAATAACAAACGGTACGATAAATTAATAGTTGAACTAGTGTTTGAATAGAAACGTTTGACGCATGTGACATTAAACAATGAACGTTTCGAGTTTTGTACAACTCAAAGTCACAAAAATAAAATAAAATAACTAGCTTAACGTTTGAATAATGCTATTTATTTAATACAAAAGAATATTTAATTGGATACGTATAGGGTCCCTACGTTTTTTTTTTCAAAAAAAAATAGGGTCCCTACGTTTAATGCATGTGATCGAGAATAAAATTTTCTAACTACGACTTTGTGCCAGCACAAACTAACAAGAAATTCAAACTTTGAATATAAAGTATCTTCTTTAGCATTATGATCATATACTAATCTTATTTTTTTCCCCTCTCTAAATTTGTTCGTGGAAATGAATTCATATGCAAGAAGATTTACAAAGAGAAGCAAATACCAACGTTTAAATGATGGAAGCAACACGAAGAAGAAATCGTGGAGGGTCAAAATCGCGAAAAGACTACGATGGAAAAGAATTTCACCGAGAAACCTATGGATAAGCTTCAAGCATGCATACATACGATTGATGCTTAACATGGCTGGAAACGTTGGCTACTTGACCTCAGGGACCGGTATTATGTCACAAAAGCTTCCAGCTCGAGCATCTGGCCGTCATATAAGCGCCTCAAGAAAAGATTTTGATGATAGATTGCTTAATGAAATATTGAAGAATTTCATTGCTTCTCGAGAATTGGCTACCGTTTAAAAAGTAATTGGTTTGTTTATGTAGTTGGATTACGGAGTATTTTTAAGGAATCGATCTAGAAGTTGGATCAATTCGTTACATACGATAAGTTTCTGTCTCGAGTATATTATTTGGTTTATCAAATGTTATTAAGGGTTGTATTTTGTATAATAAAAGTGTACTTGTTCCTAATACTATAGAATTTTAATTTGGTCTAAATTTTGAAGTGACATGGTTGAGTATTTTTGCGAGGAATTGAACGGTTAATACTTAATAATCAAAGCTCCAGATTGTATTGGTGTTATGTTAAAGGTTAAAAATGTTACTTGGATTTATATCTAGCTTAATTTATTTTTTGTGATTAAGCCTGATCCATATATGTACAAATGCATAAACTGCGGGTAGAAGTGCAGTCCAGGCGAGCAAGCTAGCTAGCTTGAACTCGGATCGATATTACAGCTCCTCGAGCATTCATGTTGCAAACGTGTAGTTCAGCTCGTAAAGTTTGAATATCCATGCAAAAATTATTTTTAATAGTTTAATCTTTGTTAATATATGCGATTTTTTTTTATTATTTTTATTTATTATTATTATCATTATCATTATTATTATTATTATTATTATTATTATTATTATTATTATGCAAAATTGAAATTATATAAATGAGATCTAAATAAGATCTAAAATATAGTTACAAAATTGTGAGGCAAGTGACCTCATCAACATTGACTTGAAAATTACAATTACATGAAAAATGAACACTTGAATGAGTCGGTCTATAGAATGAACCGTACTCTTCTATGATTTGGACCTTGAGATGTACATATGCTGCAATCTCTTGAAACTTCAATTGATGAATCTCCAAATGGATGAGAGGATATGTGACACTTGCAAAAGAATCAAATGAACTTGACATTGTGCATGAAAATGAGCGAAGGATATGGATGAGACGATAGACATAACATGTCAAGGTGAGATCTTCAAAGATGTGAAAGATATTTATTGGTTTATGTCGTACAAGAAGTCTTCAAACGTTGCGTTTCCTTGATGAATTGGTTTTCCGTCTAAATTGATTCCAAGTGAGGCACCTAGGAGCTTTAAATTCTCAAAATATATATGATGTTTATATTCAATACCGAAACGTATTCTAATATATATACCAGTTACGTAAAAGATATTCGTTCCTACTGTCAGAGCGGAGTTCAGGGAGGTGGAATGAAAACTTCTGGCAAGTGTATGTGTGAGGATGAATGTGCTCAAATATATGTGAATGTGTGAGTGTGTGAACTTACATGGATAGAGAAACTACGGTAACATACAACGCATATCATCATACAAGGCTAGAGACATATATCATCAATAACTTAGAATATAAAGACATATAAGCAATTATATCATCATACAAGGCTAGAGGCATATATCATCAATAACTTAGAATATAAAGACATATAAGCAATTAGCACATGAAAATGTCGAATATATAAGCGCATAAGAGCGAGTGTACGATAATAGCTACAATACGATCAAAGATTTAAATAAAAGTATATAAGAAAAGGGCCATATATAAGCATATAAGCATAAGCGCATACAAGCATTCAGCCTATTAGCAAATATAATTCTATGTCCTATGGATGCAAGGAAGTTCATAGATGAGTATAGCTGTGGGGTATAAACACACTATTTTTAGTAATGATGTATTGTACTACTTGTATTTCGTATTTTCTGAGTACAAGATTATAAGAGGGTTCGCTGTTGTAGGGGTTATAGGACCGTTATGGGGAAATTTTGGCATATAACATGTTAAATTGCAACTCTCCACGTGTTATAGGTTATAGGCGCATACGTTATACACGTAACGCATGATTTGTGCGTGTGATTTTTTGAGTTATTTTTATTTTTATTTTTATTCTTATTTTTTTTTAGTATAAAGTGAGGTTTTTGTCGTGTGTTATATGTTGAATTTTTTTTTTTTATTTTTTTTTTTAGGAATGTTATAGGGTAAAAACTGAGATGGCAGTACGGATAACTTGCGAATAACCTGCACTGCATCTAGCCCTCTAAAGTTGTCCGGAGTACTTTAGGGGGAGGGTTGAGGGGCATTTGCATTTCATGAGGGCTTATACCTAAAAGTAAAAGCAAATAAACGCGAGGTTACTAAAATCGTGTAGAAAGCGTAAAACGAACTAGTTATAAAGCTCTATACATAAAACACTAGGCAAAATCAACTACAAAGTTACATACAATTTGTAAAATCGTCTAGAAAAACTATACAGTTACATTAAATGGTTAAATACAATTAGTAAAAAAAAAAAAACTGCTAAAAGTAACATAATCTCGACTCGGATGAGCTCGATATATGTAACTAGCCAAAGTTATACAACCTTAACTTCTCAAACCCGGCTTATTACATTTTTTGCGCTCGGCTCAGGTTCTATGAAAACTCGAACCTTAAGCTCAAACCAAACTCAAGTTGCTCGATTCAAACTCCACGCGTTTGCACTTCGAAGTTCAACCCGTAACTGTGGGAGTGTGGGATCGATCCAGATAAGCCCGACTCTTAACCGGTCTTGAAAACCCAAAAGGCCAAAACTAGAGATGCACAAAAAAACCTGTTACTAAACCGAACCGGAAAAAAACCGAAACCGGTTTTTCAAAAAAACCGGTTTAAGGAAAACCGAACCGCCGGTTAGAAACCGTTTTGCATTATTTGTTGTCAACCAGTTTGAGAACCGGTTTAAACCGAATTGGTTTTGGATAAAACCGGTTTAAACCGAACCGATTCAGGGTAAAACCGGTTTCAACCGAACCGGTTCTTGATTTTAACCGGACATTTTCTCTCCCAAAATGGTTTCAAACCGAACCGGTTTTACACAAAACCGGTTTTTGACTATTTGACTAAAATCGAAACCGGTTTGGGTTAAAAAAAAACCGAAATGTGCACCTCTACCCAAACCCCGTTTATAACAGGCCAGGTCATGTAAATGGTAAGGCCCAATAGACCCTTATCTTGACTTTCACTCGGGGAGTGGACTGGTTACCATTTAAGGCCTCATTTGGTTAAAAGACCTGGTCATGGCTAAAAAGCCCATTTTTTAATGATTAAAATGTTAAATAAATTTTGACGGAGGTCTATGTACAAGTTATTTCACATTTAAAATTAAACAATATTTACAGTATAACTTTGTAAAAAAAGATAATAATAAAAAAAAAAAATAACCCTTTAGAAGTATAGTATAACTTTCCTAAAATCCACCTAATTTTTATCCACTTTTATGATGGTCAGGTCTACTATAATTTTTATCCCTACTTAATATAAAAGGTGCATTATTTAAAGACTAAGGTGCATGTGATGTTTACATCATGTACCATGTTATATTGCCGGTACCATGTTATATTGCCGGTGCCAAATGTATACATGTACCATGTTATAGTTCGGATCTACTTATAGTACGTGAAACTTTAAAAGGATACTTGTTTGTAACGTTTTGGTAGATTTATACTCTACATCAAAAAATGCAAAGGAGCGTTTAGTTGAAAGAAAATATCTTTGTTTTCTATAAAATATTTTATGCAAAAAAAAAAAAAAAAAAAAAAAAAAAAAGAAAAAAAAAAACTAGAGAGTACATTCAAATGAGACTTTTCTCAACACATTATCTACAAACAGGGGCGGAGATAGGGGAGGGGCACAAGGGGCATGTGCCCCTCCTGCGAAAAAAATTGTAGTGTAAAATTTCGAAAATATCGGATTTTTTTTTTTGTAATTTGCCCCTTTTAAGAACCAATTTGTAGTGTAGTTTCTAAAAATTATTAAAGTGTGCCCCTCGAACAAAAATTTCTGGCTCCGCCCCTGTCTACAAAGCACAAAAATATGCATTTCCCAACTTAACAAGAGAAACTATAAACACATTTTTTTGTGTTTTCCTAGTTTCCCTTGTAGCTCCCCATCTTTTCTTCAATATAGATAACAATGTCACATGAAAACATGTTCAAGGTTTTATGGAAAATTTAACCCCTTTTTTTCTTTTACAAACCTGAAAATAGAAAATTAAGAATTTTTTCCCAAATTAATTAAACGTACTCTAAATGTTTTGATTGTTCATATAGTGTGAGTCAATGTAGTACGGATACACTCTAAATGTATTATTTTTGCACACTCGTTTAGTTAATTAACTTGATAACCGTGGGATCAGTCTACAAGTTCAAGTCCAGTGTAATATGGATTATAAGTTTATATGGACTAGTTGTTTCATGAACATATAGGTTACCTAGTGATTAACTCTTGATTTCAACAATAATCAGATATTTTACGAAATGTTTAAAACTTGAAAAGTTAAGGGTTTTAGTGATACTAATCATACTATAAAATCCCAACAAGAAAAAAAATCAAATCAAACCCGTTGATAAGGCTGTTTGTGGAAAGAGTTATTCCAAACATATTACAAGAAAATATAATGATTGTACAAAGCTACATGGCACCTAATTCATGAGAAGCCGAAGCATTCTTATGAATTTCGATAAGCAATCTATTCTGAAACTCTTGACTAGAATCCGCAATCTTTTTAGATCGTTTATCCTTCTTTGCACGAGATGATGCATGCTCATCGGAACCCATGTTAAACAATTTCTTGAACTTTGAAAACGTGCTACGGTTTTCTCCAATTCGAATTGTTTTCATGTTCTTTCGTCGATCAGGACTGACATCGACACTGATATCGTATGATTTTCTTCTCCAAACCTTGTTAACATCAACTGAATTTGCCAAAAACTTTTCCATTGTTTAACACTCAAAGTTGTTTGTTTGTTTTGATTTGTGATATGAGCCCTAAACTTGGAGATATATTTATAGGAGTATTATTTGAGGTCCATGCATGTGAAGTACATGTACCTTGTCATATGGACTTATAATTATTTAAGAAGCATGTCTTGTGCCGGTGCCTAATGTCTTACATTATTTCAGATCTGGTTTTGTATGTCGAGATATTCTTTTTTTAAATGGGAAAAATATTTAATAATGTACCATACTTGTCACAAAAATTACTTTTATGTAGCGTATAAAAAAAATAGCTTTTTAATGTACTGAACTTTCATTTTTGTCCTTTTTGATGTATTTTCGTAACCAAAATGTCCTTGGATTTTCAATATTTTGAGGGGCAAAAATGTCAATAGCACATAAAAAAGGCCAAAAAATGAAAGTTCAGTACATCAAAAAGTTATTTTTTTTGTTCGCTACACGAAAGTAATTTTTGTGACAAGTATGATACATTATTAAAAAAATTTCCCTTTTTTAAATCCACACATCTTTTCTTATTTTGTGTGTCGTGAAATAGCTTTTCACTTTAATTTTCGGCCGATACAAAACTCCTTCTAAAACGGGAAAAAAAAGGTCATTAATGATGAACTGAGATGATTGATTTTTTTTTTTAGTTTCTTGTTTAGCAGTGCGTTTTTTAATTTCATTAATGATGTAATGAGTACAAATTATCTTCATGTGTTTATATTATTCTACACTCGTTTATTATTCTTCATACACACTCATGCACATACATTGGCATATACGTACGTTTTTTCATGTTACGTCCTATTAACGACTTTAAAACAAATTATCAAAATGACACAGAATTCAGAAGTCCTTTTCACATTTTTTTTAAAGTTAAAGGGCAAGTAATACAATAAACTAGAGTAACATTTTACAGCTAAATTCCTGCAGTTTAAGTAGTTGATAATTTTGATACGTAATTATAAGCAAGTGTATGTTTGTAAGTCTAATTTCCCAACAAAAAATACTTATAAACTCGCTCATTCGATTTTCCATTGAAATAAGGTAAAAGTTTTGTAAACAAAAACCAATAAATCTTGTTATCTACAAACACTCCAACTAATGTTAATTTGCAGAATTCAGACAGATGGAATATTCAGAAAAAAAATTAGCTGGTTTATGGAATACTTATCTTGAATTTAAATCTCATGTGTACTTGTTGTCGTGTGAAGAACAGACAACTATTTCAAGTTAAATGTGTTTAACTTTTGATGGATCGAGCATAGATGTGGCGCATATTAAGATTTAAGTTATTAAAGTCAAACTTTCTTTTTAATACTACATGCAAGTTTCTTAATGTGTCCTCTACATTGCTTGTAGAAATAACAAATTAAAATTAAAGTTAAGTAGTGTTTTAAAAACGAACACAAAAGTTGTATATGGCATAAAAAGAAAATGTAAGAACTTAACAAAGTGTTTCAAATTCCATCTCATATCTCGCTTTGATGTATTGAGTATTATTGTTGTTGTATTTAAGAAAGTGTTTCAAATTCATTCTAGCAATTTAAGATAAGATAAAACATACCTTCTTTAGATCATGGAGGGCGGCCTTGGAAGTCTTAAATCTTTCAAAGTTGGTTTACTTCTTAAGCGGCGTTGGAGGTTCGTCTCTAATCCTCAATTGTTATGGGTTACTATTATCAAATCGATTCAGGGTGAAGACGTAGGTTTGGGATCTATAGGTTGTACAACGAACGAGATTTGGGCTAAAATCATTAGCTCAATCAACTCTCTTCATTTTCATGGCATTATTTTAAAAGGTACATTACGCTTTGTTATGGGTTGTGGCAATCAAGTTAGCTTCTAGAAAGATGTTTGGCTCGGAAACGAGCCTCTTTGTCAGTGTTTCAATCGGCTCTATAGATTGGATATGCACGATGATTGTTTGATTTAGGATCGTTTTTCCTCATCAAGATGGACTTGGAATTGGTACTATGTTTTCTTCAATGTTGTTTGAACTGCAACATGTCTCTCTTTCTTCAAACCCTGATCGATGGTCTTGGCATCTTGGCAAAGATGGCACATTCGTTGTTGGAGAAACCCGAGCCCACATTGGCTATTGTAAAATCTTCCTTCTACGGATACATCTACAATCTAGAATAAATCCTCGCCTCACAAAGTCAATGTTTTCATATGGAGATTGAGGCTATATCGTCTCCCTAATTGTATAAATCTATCAAGACGTAGTATAGAGATTGATTCCATTTTATGCCCAATATGTAATGTGGGTGTCGAGACGTCCGAGCATTGCTTTTTCTCATGTGAACATGCTTCTGCCGTCTGGAGATCTATTCAGATTTTGTGCAACATATCTCCTCCTCCGTTACTTTCATGTTCTGCTTGGCTTAATGGATTGGTTCGATGCAAAGTTCCAAGCACAAGAAGGATCGTTTATGTTCGGAATTAAACCAACAGTTAGTACTGTCAGGCTAAGTGTTACAACTGCTGGAGTTTAACACTAGCAGTACTAACTGAGTTAGTACTGCCAGTACATTTAGTTTAAACTACTTATGAAGAAGAAAACCGTGTAAAGTGATAAGTATATAAAAGATCTAGTGAATATCTTTTATAGTTAGAGTAATACAAATATTATGTAAGTTATACTTATCTTGTAAAGGAATCATTATTCTATAAAAGAGATCCTAGATTAGGTTTTCAAAGATGCATATCATTAAGAAAAGTTTCAAGGTTGTAAGCCTAATGATAGCAAAGATCACTCGTATTATTATTAATAATGTTGAAGCTGTTTGGTTGTTTAATACTCTTGTTCATACATATACATTCACTGTTCCATTCATACATCACTTATACAATATCTTCTAAGTATTGACTAGTAAATTCCGTGTGCTAGTTAATATAAACTCAAAGTATCTCTAACACAAGGCGTGTGTTTAGATCCTCTCATGTGGTACCAGAGACATGTTCTGATACTTTGAATTAGAATATCCAAAGAAGAATACTTTTACTCATACAAAGAAGATAGAGATGGAAAACACTCAAAACACAACTGCTACTAAGCTGCTAATGCTCAAACAGAATGAGTTTCAGATATGGAGGCTGAGGATAGAGCAATACTTCTTGGTACAAGACTATGCTCTATGGGATATCATCTAGTATGGTGATTCTTTCAAGCTGGGCTATACTAACTCACAAGTTGAAGGAAAGCATGTTCGTACTCTAAATACTGGACCTGCTACAAATGAAGAAAGGCTACAAAAGAGGAATGGTCAAAAGGCATAAAACTTGTTGCTTATGACCGTTCCTGGAGAACAGATGCTGTCTTTTCTCTTTTTGAAGAAATTTATACATGGTTTGGTGGCAATGAAGCTACCAAGAAGACCTAGAAGACATTGCTTAAACAAAGCTTTGAGAACTTTACCTCAAACAACAATGAAACTCTTGATAAAATGTTCACAAGGTTGCAAAAGCTTATGAGTCAATTAGTTGTATTGGGAGTTAAGATAGCCAAGGAAGATCTCAACATGAAGTTCCTAAGAAGTCTACCTGCAGAGTTCAATACTCATGTTGTTGTTTGGATGAATATGCCAGACATTGAAAGCATGAAACTTAATGATTTGTACAACAATTTCAAAATTGTTGAGCAAACCCCGAAGAAGTCTGGAAGCTTAGGTACTAGTTCTGGGAATATGGCACTCTTGTCATCTCCCAGCATCAGAGATTCAGAAGAGGTAGATGAAGATGAAGATGTTTCTACTGCTAGCTTTAGCGTTTCTACTGTCAGTTCTTAGAAGAATCTTGCTGGACTTGGAGATTCAACATTCTATGCTTTCCTGACTAGTCAAACTAATGGCTCTCCTCTAGCTCATGAAGACCTTGAGCAGGTGGATGATGATGATCTAGAGGAGATGGATATCAAGTGGCAAGTTGCTTTGCATAGCATGAGGGCTAAGAAGTTTTGGCAAAGAACAGGGAAATAGATTACCATCAATGGTAATGAGACTGCTGGCTTTGACAAGAAGAAAGTAGAGTGTTTCAATTGTCACAAGTTGGGACACTTTGCAAGAGAGTGTACGCCAAGAAAGAAGGATAACAGAAGTACTTGGTACAAGCAAGACAAGAAGAAGGAAGTCATAGTGGAAGAGCCAAAGGCAATGCTAGCTATTGATGGTGTTAGCTATGACTGGAGCTTCATGGCTGATGAAGAGGAAGCACCTACAGAGACAACAATGGTGGCAACTAAGATTGCATTGATGGCTTTTTCAGACTCTGAGGTAAATTCCATAACAAATTATGCTAAATCATGTAATGCTTTAAAAGAATATGAAAAACTTAAAGAGCAATATGATTAACAAAGGTTAGAGATAAATCAAACTAGTTATAATCTTGCAAATCATAAAAGAGGTATATCTGTTCTTGAAGCACAACTTGAACATTATAAAGAAAATGAATCTAAGTTTAGTGATGATATAGCTGTATTGAAAAGAGACTTAGATTATAAAAATGTTGAGGTAAGTATGCTTAGAGAAGAACTAGAGAAGCTTAAAAAGGCTAATGAAAATGTAAAGATAATAGTTGATACATTAGCTTATGCCTCAAATGGTTTAACAAAAATTTGAGAAGCTCATATAGTTAATAAAGCTAGGTCTAGTGTAGGGTATAAGTTTGTTCCTCCACCATACAGAGGTGTTCCTTCACCTCCAGCTATTGATCTAGAACACACTGGTTTAGAGGAATTTCAAGAGCTAAAACTTGAATATGGTCCAAAAATTACTGAGAGTCCTAAATCAGAAGAGGTGTTTGAGAGTGCAAGTGATACTTCTCTAGTTGATGAAAGTGTGTCTAAGTTAAAGAGTAAAGTTGAAACCATTGTTTAAAAAATGGTTAAAGAAGAAATTGATTCACCTAGAAAATAAGTTAAACAACCTAGGTCATCAGTTAAGTATGCTGAGATGTATAGGTCTACAAACAGGTCTCCAGCTCCTAGGGGTAACCAAAGGAACTGGAACAATCTAAAATCTCAACAACTTGGTAATGAGTTTGTAATGTATAATAAAGCATGTTATATTTGTGGTAGTTTTGACTATTTGCATGCTAACTTTGGTTACCATCAGGGAAGAAGGATGGTATATAGGAAAACAAGGGTGTTAGGGAACACTAATAATAGGGTGAATGAAAACAATGTTTCAAAAAATACTCACCCTAGTGTAAACAACAAAATGATCCCAGAGCAGTTTTGATGAAGTCTGACACAAAATCACTTTCTACTGCTAGACCAATTCATACTGGCTAAACCAAAACTAACTGTTTCAAGTGCCAAAACAACAAGTTTTACTCAAACAGCACAGAAAATAGTAAAAAGGCCCTTTTATCATAAAAATGTGGTTCACAACATCAATTGGGTACCTAAAGTGAAAACTACTAAGCCAACAGTTTCTACCGCTAGGCTAGTGGTTAGTACTACTAGGTCTGTGAACACAAACAGGGCAATTGGGGGAAATGCTGTTAAGGCCTCAGCCTGTTGGAAGTGGATACCCACCAACTCCAACAGTGCATCAATAAACTTAAAGAAATATAATTACATTGATGCACGAGGCAGATCCGAGTTAGTAATGGCTTGGGTCCCTAAAGGAAACTAATTTCCTTTTTTTTCATGTGCAGGAACATTCAAGTGCTAAACAAGAAGATCAAGGATACTCAGACAGTGGATGTTCAAGGCACATTACCGGCAACATGTCATACCTTTCAGATTTCTACTGCTAGACCAATTCATAATGGCTAAACCAAAACTAACTGTTTCAAGTGCCAAAACAACAAGTTTTACTCAAACAACATAGAAAATAGTAAAAAGGCCCTTTTATCATAAAAATGTGGTTCACAACATCATTTGGGTACCTAAAGTGAAAACTACTAAGCCAGCAGTTTCTACTGCTAGGCTTGTGGTTAGTACTACTAGGTCTGTGAACACAAACAGGGCAATTGGGGGAAATGATGTTAAGGCCTCAGCCTGTTGGAAGTCGATACCCACCAACTCCAACAGTGCATCAATAAACTTAAAGAAATATAATTACATTGATGCACGAGGCAGATCCGAGTCAGTAATGGCTTGGATCACTAAAGGAAACTAATTTCCTTTCTTTCATGTGCAGGAACATTCAAGTGCTAAACAAGAAGATCAAGGATACTCAGATAGTGGATGTTCAAGGCACATTACTGGCAACATGTCATACCTTTCAGATTTCAAAGCTCTGGATGGAGGATATATTAGCTTTGGAGGTGGTACTGGTGGTAAGATTTCTGGTAAAGGTACAATTAAAACTGGAAATCTTGACTTTGAAGATTTGTATTTTGTAAAAGAACTTAAGTATAATCTCTTTAGTGTCTCACAGATGTGTGACAAGAAGAACAAAGTTCTTTATACTGACACTGAATGTTTTGTCCTTTCTCCCAACTTTAAGTTACCTGATGAAAGTCAAGTGTTACTTAGGGTTCCTAGAAAAGGCAATTTATACAGTGTTGATATGAAGAACATTGTTCCGAAAGAAAATCTTACTTGTTTTCTTACAAAAGCCACATTGGATGAGTCAATGCTCTGGCATAGAAGACTTGGTCACATTAACTTTAAAACCATTAATAAAATTGTAAAAGATGGTTTAGTAAGAGGCTTGCCTCAAAAACAATTTGAAAATGACCAAACATGTGTTGCCTGCCTTAAAGGTAAGCAACACAAAGCTTCTTGTAAGCCCAAGACCCTTAACTTTATTACTTACCCATTATATATGCTTCATATGAACTTGTTTGGTCCTACTTTTGTGAATAGTATTCTTCATAAGAAATATTATTTTGTTGTTACTGATGATTATAGCAGGTTTACATGGGTTTTCTTTTTAGGAACTAAGTATGAGACAGCTAGCATTCTTAAGACTTTCATTACAGAAGTAGAAATCCTAGTGGATAAGAAGGTAAAAATCATCAGGTGTGACAATGGGACAAAATTCAAGAATAGAGTTTTGGATGAATTTTGTAGGGTAAAAGGTATGAAAAGAGAATTTAGTGTTGCTAGAACTCCTCAGTAGAATGGTGTTGCTAAAAGGAGAAATAGAACAGTAATAGATGCTGCTAGGATCATGTTAGCTGATTCAAAGTTTCCCATGACTTTTTTGGGCTGAAGCAGTTAATACTGCTTGTTATGTGAAAAATAGGGTTTTAGTTGTTTAATATAAAAACAAGACACCTTATGAACTCTTTAGAGGAAGAACACCTGCTTTAAGTTTTCTTAGACCATTTGGGTGTCATATTACCATTCTTAATACCTTAGACAATTTAGGAAAATTTTATGGTAAATCTGATGAGGGTTTCTTTGTTGGTTACTCTATGGTTAGTAAAGCTTTTAGGTTATACAATTTAAGGACCAAGAAAGTAGAGGAGAACCTACATGTTGAGTTTTTAGAGAATAAATCTAATGTTGCAAGTGCTGGTCCAACATGGCTGTTTGATCTTGATTCTTTAACCCATTCTATGAATTATGTACCAGTTGTTGCAGGTACATAAACTCATGATTTTGTAGGTTCAGAAGAATATGTTGATGAACCATGCAGGGAAAAAGATAATGTTCAAGATCATATACTGATGCCTATATGGGACTCTTATGCTGATAATGACTCTACTTCAAAGAATGGTGATCCAAGACCCTCTAATGAAGCTGAAAAGGAGGGTGGTGCAGATAAGCATAACACAGATGATGTGGATGCTCAAATAAGGATTCTCCTGAAAGCAGTGCCAATGGAGTTAGTACTGCTGAGCTAGAATTTTGTACTGCTGGACCAAATGTTCACACCATTGATCCAACAGTTAACTCTGCTTCTCAAGGTGATCTAGTTGATGACATTGGAGTGGAATTTCACAACAACCTATCACTTATGAAGTTCCTCAAACTCCCCATACATCAGTTTACAAGAATCATCCACTTGGCAATATAATTGGAGATGTGCACTCTGGAGTAAAGACTAGAAAGCAGACATAGAATCCTGATCATCATGGTTTTCTTAGTGTTGTGTATGAATCTAAAGACCATGAAGATAAGAATGAGTGCCTATTTTTATGTTTTCTATCACAGATTGAACCCAAGAATATGCTTAAGGCGTTAGAAGACTCAAGCTGGGTGGAAGCAATGCAAGAAGAGCTGCTTCAATTCAAGATTCAGAAGGTTTGGGTTCTTGTTGATTTGCCTAAAGGTATGAGAGTTATAGGTACAAAGTGGGTGTTCCGAAACAAGAAGGATGAAAGAGGAATTGTGATAAGGAACAAAGCAAGGCTTGTAGCTTAGGGCTACACACAAGAAGAAGGAATTGATTATGAAGAGGTTTTTGCACCTGTTGCAAGGATTAAGGTAATCAGGCTTTTTCTAGCTTATGCTTCTTTCATGGGCTTCATAGTGTACCGGATGGATGTGAAGAGTGCCTTTCTATATGATACTATTGATGAGGAGGTTTATGTTTCTCAACCTCCATGTTTCATTGATATGTGTCTAAATACACATATCTTTTATACTGTTTAAACCCACAAAACAGCCAAAAACACTTTGAAAAACCATATAAGTGTTATAAATATCATGAAATGTGTTTTTATGTGATTCAGGTACAAAAAGATTGAAAACAAGTGAAAAGCATGCAAAGTTCACACAATTGTCATTTTCAGTCCCTGGAGTTTCATAAATTGGCAAATCTAGTCCCTGAAGGTTTAAAATAAAAGAAAAGCCAACTTAAGTCCTTAGGGAATCAAACTTGTTCACTATAAATCCCTGGATGAAAGTTTTCACAAAATGGCAACTTTTACCCCTCAAGTTACAAAATTGGCAAAATTAGTCCTTGGGTTTTATAAAATGGAAATTTATCAAAGTAAACCCTTGTACTATTCATAACTTACAATTTGGGACCTTTTGATAACTTTTGGGAAATTATACTTTCACCCCCTTAAAATCCAAAAATTACACAAATGTCCTTGAAGTTAAAAAATGTAATAATTATCAACTTTGGTCCTTGTGTTAATGTTTATTGGCAGGTTTAGTCCCTTGAAGGAAGTTGAATGTTGGCAAATCAGGTCCCTAAAGTTTCTACAGTTTACACTTTTGGTCCTTGGGCTAATTACACTTAAAACCAACCGGACCCTTAATAAATAAAAACCAAATCCAAATCCAAACACTAATCCTAGCCCACCTTACCGTTTGGCCCAAAATAAAAAGCCCATCCCACACCCCAGGGTCAAACACCGGTCAACCCTCCACAAATACTACTCCCTCGTCCCACTGTTCATCTCCCTCCTCACACACCCAAACCACCTTCACTGCTCCATACCAGCCCATAGTTTCAACTCCACCTCACCCCCAGCTGTCTCTTACACCCTTACACCCACCATGGTGCATTTAATGCAAAATTTCGGCTACAAGCAACCTCAATGACTTTTGGCGCCAAAAGTAAATTTAAAGGTTAGGATGCATTGCAGTTAACCAATGGACAAGATTTAAAGTGGGATTTATTCAGAATCAAGTGGGGAATCCAATTGACTATAAAGAGGGAAGCAAAGGCAAAGGAAAGAGTACTTTGGGCTAGCCTTAGTCACGTAGTTTAATTAATCTTTATTGCTTTCTTAGTTAAATGTCTTTTAATACTTTCAAATGTTGTATTAATCTTTTTCAAAGCTTAATGAAACAGTAGTTACAGTTTAATGTCATCTATTTTTAAATTTCATGTTTTAGCTTAATTCCCTTTCATTTTCTAGTCATTTACATTTCATGTTGATCTTAGTTGTTCAATGGACTCAAATAAGCCACATAAGCTCCTGACAAAGCTAATGAAGCTTTTAGATACATTAAACAGCTTTAGTTTTTAAATTTCAAAAATATATAAAAAAAATGAGAAAATCAATGAAAAAATCAAAAATATTGTGTTCTTGATGAATTTGCTTGGAACAAGGGTAATTTTGGAATGCTTCTGGTTTAGTGCCTTATGGGAGGCCTTAGGTAGTGAAATTGATCCATGGTTCTTTGTTCTACTCTGGATTCACTTGGTAAGCCCTTTTTACCTTTTTTGCATTCTACTGCTTATGATGTTTAAATGCTTAGATTTCATATTTTTCATGTTTATTTGTTGTTTGTTAATGTTATTCTAGCCTAATCTTAGCTGTATATGTTTTGGAATTCATTGATGCTTTGAAATCCAATTTGACTGTCAATATGCAAATCATTGATAATCATAGGTCTTAACTGTGTGACTACATGTTGGGGCTTAAAAAGCTCTATTTTGACAAAATGGGATCCGTGGATTGGATATGGTATGTTTATACAAGATTATGGGTTGAAATTCTCAATTGTGTTTCATTAAAAGGTTGTTTGGATTTAATGGCCAAACTGTGTTATAGGTAGTATGAAGTGTTGTTCTTGTTTGATGTATGCCTCATTAGTCCTAAGTAACTCAGTGGAACCTTAATCAAGCAGTATTATATATGGAAAAGTCAAATTGACACTTGAACTTTTTTCTTTGTGCACTGTGAGATTATTAGATGCTAAAACCTTGCATACTTGTTCAATTCTTGTTTGTTTAGCTTAATTTCTTGTTATTGTTGCTTATTATTACATGTTTAGTCAGTAAATTAGATTAGAGTTTCATTTTAGTCAACCTTTTAAGTTTTTGTTATAAGTCAAATTTTCCATTTTTCTGTTTTTGATTTAAATGTTTAATTTTACTGTGTCTTTGTTATTTAGTTTCTTTGTTAATGCGTTTAGGGATTTATAGTGTTGTTGCTTAGCTTGCTTAATATATTTTTGTTAATTTTTATTTGTCTTGTTTAAGTGCTTATTTTCTAGCTTTTTGTAGGCTGTTATTGACCTGTCTCACAGTCACACAGCCAAAGTCACAAGCTTGTAGCTTGTTGACTTTTGAGCTTGTGGTTGTGTTTGTTGTATTTATTTGATGCCCTATCAGCTATTTGTTTATGCACATGCTTATTTTCCTTTTATTAGCTTAATTGCACAGCTTAATTTTTCCATCCTTTTTGTTACAAACCACTCACCACACAGAAGCAAACTGTGTGGTGGTGCTGTTTTCCTAAGCTTCTATAGAGCTCCTCAGTGAGCTTGAGTTTGTGATTTTTGGCTTCTTGTGAAGCTAATATATCCAACTCAATGTCTCAATGCTTGTGTAGCTTTTACAAGCTTAATTGATAAGTTATATTAAGAGCTTTTTGTTTGCCCATTCACAAAGTTTACTGAGAAATCAGTAAACATGCACCATTTCCATAAGCTCTTATACAACCCTTTAGTGACCGTGAGCTTGAGTGCTTGGGCTTCTTGTGAAGCTCATCCACCCAAATCATTGGTCTTGTGCTTATTTTTTTACCTTGCAGCCTATTTACTAGGGCTGCAAGGAGCTTGAACTTATCTCCATTTTACTGAGTATGCTGAGAATTCAGCATACTCACACCCACTTCATAAGCTCACAAAAAGCTTATTACTTGGATCCAGCTTGTGAAATTTAGTTCCATGTGGAGCTTATCCACTAGTCTTTAGGATCCAGTGCTTATTTTCAACAATGTAGCTTATTTAATAGGGCTGCAATGGGCTTTTTGTTTGTCCCATTTTGTGGAGTGTACTGGTCTCCCAGTATAATCAATGACTTGGTGGACTTTTCATAAGCTTTTCAAAAGCTATCCTGTGGACCCCACAGGATGAGCTTGAGCTTTTTGGAAAGCCAACCCACCCAGCTTGCTACCTCAACTCACAATATGGCTTATTGAGCTTGTTTACTGAGCTTAATTTGCCGTACTAAAAGCTTGCAGGGGTGTTTGGTATTGCTGTGTATCTGGAATAGCTTATTTGCTTGTTACAAGCTTATGGGTGAAATCCAGTACACAAGCTTGTATAAATCTGTCCATATAACTTACATACATCTTATTTTTACTTTTGTTTCCTGTGTGGAGCTTATACCAAGCTTATTTAAGCTTTCACTCCTTCCAAGTTAAGCCTAGCATAACTGTCTAAACCATAAGCTCACATTTTGTTTATTTGGTTAATTCCAGTGCACATATCTGTTTATACTTGTCCATTGGACATATGTGCACCTTTTTCTTTCTTTATTTTCCTCTATAAAGCTTTTTCAAGCTTGTTTCAAGCTTATGCCTTGACTGTGAGCTTAATGCTCAACTGAATATGCCATAAGCCTTGGAATCTGCTTATTTCTAAGTTTTTAAAGTTCCATTTTCATTATACATGTTTTATATTAATATTTAGTTAGTCCAGAAAAAGAAAATACCAAAAAGATGCATTTAAAGCTAAGAGATAGCTTCTATTTAGAAGCTTATTTGCTTATCAGCTTATTTCTGTTAATAACATATAGTTTTTATATTTTTCCTAGGTTCTTATATTTATTTAATAATTATGTAAAAATTCTCAGATTTTTCTTTATTCATTTACTATTTATAATAAATCAATAATAGTTTTAGTAATTAAATAATAGTAAATAATTAATAATAAATACATAAATAGTGTAATAAATATATTTTCAGTTTTAAAAATTCTTTTATAATATTGTAGATTTTTCTAAGTTTTAATTTTATTTTTCTAAGCATTTTTTAGATTTTCTTTATTTTTAGGTTATTATTAAATAGTAAATAATAGTTTTTAATTAATAGTAATTACATAAATACTTGTAAAAATCATTTTAATTCACTAATAATTTTCTTTTATCATTAGGATCTCAAAAATATAAATTTCACATTTGTGGGATTTGTATTGATCATTTTTCACGTTTTATTTTGTACGTAGACGTTTATTTAAACGTAAACGTACGCGTTTTAGATTTTTAGATTTTCTTAGTGTTTAAATAAGTTTGTAATTATAAATAAATATTTTAAGTTTGTTTAATTTGCATTTAAGCCTCTAAGGCATGAAAATTCCTCTTTTGTTATAATTCCTCATTTGTTTTTGTACGTTTACGTTTATTTGAACCTAAACGTACGTTTGTATATCCTTTTACATTTTAGGGTTTCTGATTGCACGTTTTTACTGATATAGCTGTGACAGAGCTATTGCTATTCACATTCCTAGTGTTAGTCAATCAGGTTCATGTTTCTATATTCAACATCACCAGATAACATACATTCGTTGTATTTCAGATTTCATGCCTCGTTGGGACTTAACAACCTGGGAATATTCTATACTCCTTGGATTTAAATGCTTTTGGTCCTGAGTAGTTTGACCGTTATGGTTGACCATTCACAAGTGGTTGGCTGATAAAAGATGACTGTTCAGGACCAATCATTCATTGACCCTGACCATCCAGATAAGGTATACAAGGTGGTAAAAGCTCTCTATGGCTTGCATCAAGCTCCAAGAGCTTGGTATGGAACTCTAGCTATTTATCTTCTGAAGAATGGGTTCCATAGAGGGAAGATAGATCAGACTCTTTTCATCAAGAAGCACAAAGGTGATATTCTATTGGCACAAATTTATGTAGATGATATCATCTTTGGCTCTACCATACCATAGATGTACAAAGAGTTTGAAAAGTTGATGAAGGATCAATTCCAAATAAGTTCTATGGTTGAACTCACATTCTTTTTGGGTCTACAAGTGCAACAGAAACCAAATGGAATATTTATCAGCCAAGATAAATATGTAGCTGAAATTTTGAGGAAATTTCAGTTTACTAATGCAAAGGAAGCTAGTAACCCTGCTGATAAGGACACACATTTGTTGTTGAAAGAACAAGGTGGTGAAGCTGTGGATGTGCACACATACAGGTCTATGATTGGGTGTTTGATGTATCTCACATCATCAAGACCAGATATTATGTTTGCAGTATGTGCTTGTGCAAGGTTTCAAGTCACTTCCAAGGTGTCTTATTTGACTGCAGTGAAGAGAATCTTTAGGTACCTTAAAGGTCAACCTAACTTAGGTCGATGGTATCCCAAAGACTCTTCATTTGATTTGGTGGCATACTCAGACAGTGATTATGCTGGTGCTAGCATGGATAGGAAGTCAACAACAGGTGGTTGTCAATTACTAGGATATAGGTTGATTTCATGGCAGTGCAAAAAGCAAACTATGGTGGCTACTTCTACAACTGAAGTTGAATATGTGGCTGTTGCTAGTTAATTATTGTGCTCAAGTACTTTGGATTCAGAATCAGTTGCTTGATTATGGGTAGAATTTCTTGAATACAATTATTTATATTGACAGTATAAATAATTCATTCTGGCTCTTTGCTAGTAGTTTTGTTATAGAATTTTATCTTGCCGTTAAAAAAAAAAGGATAAAACATAGAGTATGCATTAACATATACCTTTAAGTAGGTAATTGCCATGCAACAAATAATCATCCTTACCATACTTAATGATTTAAATTCGAAAAAAGACAGAAACAAAATTTATGTGTCAACCCGATCCAATGCTTACTAAAAATCTCACTTTTGATTCATGGTCGTCACTAACTTTCTAATACATAATGAACAAAATTTAGAAAACTTTGAGATGGCCAGATGATGTAGTCAGCGAGAGATGTATCAAATTCAATTACTGTTATGTGCAAACAACTATAAGTGGCAACGCCAAACTTCCTGAAAAGAGGAAGGTTTTACCCAGTTTGAGTCTATATGGCGGTGGACTCAAATTTTTGGATTAATCGACCAAAAGGTCGAAAACTATAGTTACCCCCCAAAAAATTATGCAGTTAGTGACACCACTAATACACTATGGGCTGTTAGTTGTTACTACAGTTCTTCTACAAGCATGTTCACAAGTAAGTTTTTTCTTTCTACTGGGTTTTAAAGCTTAGGCCCAATTATCGAACGTATGAGTTAAATCTGCAACACAATAATTAAGCACTGTATATTCGCTTGTGCAAACTCAATAACACTATAAGTAAAAAAAGTTATCTATACATAACAACTTGCTTAAATGCTATAATGCCAGCATTTTTCACATGCATCATACATAAAAGAAACAAATTTTCACACTATCAATAGAGATATATCACCCCATAACCAAAGAGCAAACAATATATTAAAATTGTACTGGTCTACAATGGACCTAATTCGCGAGAAGCTTGCGTGTTGTAAATAACAGAAAGTATTCTGTTTTGAAACTCATTATCGAATTCAGCCGCAATGGAAGCTCGACGAGCTTTTGAACTCTTCTTGGCACCAATTTGTTTTGGTCTCGCAAAGTTAAACATATTTTTGAACCTCAAAAGCATGCCTTGTTTTTCTCCTAGTTGAGCGTTCCTCATGCTTCTTTGACCATCAAACCTATCGTATGCTCTTCTTTTCCAAAGCCTGTTTACATCGAGTGAACTCGAAACGCTTCTTGAAAGGCTTCGAGAAATGCTTCTTGAAAGCTTTTCCATTTTTTTCCTTTATGTGTATTTGTTTGAGAGTGTGAATATGTTTAAGAGTGTGTTTGTTTTTTGAATGCAAGATTTGTGCATGCTTATATATACCTATAATTCGAAAGTTGAATAGTCAACAAATTTTAGTCGTTTTTGCTGACTAGAAGAAAATTCAAAGTGGAAATAATGATATTATGATAAGTTATGTATGTTGCACATTCTTGGAAGGCACCAAATTATTGAGTAAACGGATTGTTAGTATTAAATCATTTTGTTCTTGTGGGGTATACATTTGTGAACTCATGGGTTACTAGAAGCAAATGACGTCAATTTGACCAAAAACATAAAATGTTTTGAACACAAGTTGTTTTGTTGACTGTTGACCCAAAGATATGTCATGATTTTGTAGACCAACGTCTCATGTTAAAAAAAAAAAAAAAAAAAAAAAAAAAACCTCCTGTTAAAACGTTTATTACAATATTTTCAGTTATATATTTGAAACAACTTGATTAAAAAACATAAGAACAAGTACAAATTTCAGGAATAGTGTTGTATTTCTATATGAATAAACACTTTTTTATGAATGACAAAATTCTCTCTGTTTTATATTTTCACCTTTACAAAATAGCAATTTTCAGATTCATTATAAAAGCATCTACTATAGTTAACTATAACGGTACTTGCGCAATGTGGCAGCGGGTACCTGTGACTATATTTTGCGTTATTCAGTTATTCGGTTACACATTTAGCTTTATAAGTAGAGATGATTAAGCTAAATAACTTTAGTTTGAATAACTACTTCCTAACAAAATTCTTAACCAACTTCCTAACCAAACTGTTTCCTAACCAATTAATTTTGAAAATCCTTTCATAATAAGTAAGTAAAAATATAAATTTTAAGCATTTCTAATTATAAAATAATCCAAAATGCATTATATAGTACTATAGTAGTATAGATAGTTATAACGCTTAAACAAATTAATATTTCATGCCAAATCGATATTTTATAAACTTTTTGTGTTAATAAACTTATCTCGACTTGGTACAAGCCATTTAAACTTTGTAATTGTTTCACATAACACATGCATTAAATATCTTGAGACTAAATGAAGTGGTCTAAGGTTTATGATCTTTTGCATGCGGATGAAAATTCACATTATAAACGTAATTTTAGACCTAGTGGATGTTCTAAGCAGTAATATCGGATGAAGACTAGAGCACTAGAAGAGTATTGTATTATGATAGCTAAAGGCGCTCGAATTATAATTACCAAAAGGTCTCGGTTTCGACTTTAGAGTCTCGTTTATTGGAATTGGTCATCCGGATGTAGACATCTTGCTAGCCTACCAGATTTGGGCCACCACCATCTAGCCCAACACCATTAGTATCCATTATCATTATCTTGTTGTACAAGTTCATTATAAGTTTATTTAATTCAGAAACAAAAAGACGCCGTATACCAGCCCATTTTTTTCCCGCCTTTTTTTTTTCCACCCAAAAGAAGGCCCAGTGTCGTTAGGCCATTTACCATCTTTGTTATTGTTTTTTTTTTTTGCCCTGATTTTGGCTTGCGTTTTGTATACACAAAAGAAAAAAGAAAAAAAGTTAAAAAAAACTAATGGCGCAGATAGAGTAGCTAGAATCTTCGGGAGAGTACTCTTTCACACACACACGGAGATCATCACCAACAGCTCATCAATTGGGTTTCGATTTTGGTGTTCTTTGGGTGCCAAAAAGTTTCTGGGAGAATGATTGCTTAAAAGAGGAAGGGTTTTTCGGCCAACCTTGCGCCGTCGTCTTCACTCCTACCATCAATAGTAAGTCTAATAATATATTTTTTAAAGTTTTTAATCTGTTAGGGTTTAATTATTTGATCATTAAAAATTAATTAGGGTTTAATAATTTGACTTAAAATTATTTCCCTTTCGAGCGTTTATATAAAAGATTGAAAGTTTTTGATTTGTGGGGTTTTGATTTTGCGTTTACGAAATTTTTCGAGGTTTGGAGCTATGAGGGTGAATAAGTTTGATGTGGAGGATAAGCTTCACGTGCTTGAACCTATGCTTTTTGGTAAGTTTTTATTTAGTGAAATATAGTTTCGGTCTACATTATATGGTATTGGATAGCTTTTTTAAGTCTAATACGAAGTACCTTTTAATATGTGTTGTAACATGTACAACATTGATGAAGCTGTGTGAAATATGGCCATCTCTATTTAGTACTTTGGGTCCTTTCTGAGACCTCCAGATGCAACAAACATTTTTGGTTGCTTCTTTTGGTAAAATACAGGGGCCGGACACGGGTAAAGATTACGCTTGACTGTGGATAATCATAAATAAACGTTAAATGACATTATTGTTTAATGCAATAGTTCTGTAAACTATTTTCTTAAACATTGTCAGAATAGAAAACTATTGAAAAAAAAAACTCGACCTGTGATTTCATTATCATGACAACTGCTGATCTTTTGAGTTATATCAAAACTTTTATTCATAGATGCTGAAAGCCCTAAGAAGTCTCCTGGCCCGAGTGTGGATCTTTTGCTTATCTATTTACTTTTATATTCTGAAAGCACAAATTACACAATTAATGCAAAATAAATTCTTCTTCACAATCTCACTTTGATTATAGTAATACTTAATCTGAGATTATGTACAATTACCTATATACTGCTACCATTCTCACTTTGAATTAATCTAGATGTATTTCAGATACTTACTTTCATCACCTGATATGCAACCTGATATACGTCGAAAAATAAATAAAACGGCCAAAAAACCGCCTCTTATGCTCCTTTTAACATATCTGTATGCTGTTTTTTATAACTTTTATATGCTATTTGGACAGTCGAAATAAACGTTGTTTAGAGACAGATTTTACAGCATTGTATGTTGTTTTTCAAAAACTTTGTATGCCCTGCAGATGATTTCGGCCAAGACAAAGGAGGGCAAAAGTGGATACCAAGAAAAAAAAAGACAACTCCATAATTCCAGGAGTCGGAACTCAGTTGATGTTCCTCTCTATTAGCTTTCTAATAAGCTATTGACAACATGACCGAGATAAGGTAATTGTTTTACTATTTAGAGTCTGAACCCATTGGCGTCACAAGTTACATGTACTGAGCCAACCATTGTTTGCACATATCAAGCACTAGAAGTGCATTTGCATATAATGCCTGCACATATCAAACATTTTTGTTTTGCAGTTATCTTAAGATATCTTCTTAAGGATTTAAAACATAGATGAATATAAAAACAACGAATCCATGACGGTTGCGGACAATAGTTTAGGTTCGAACTTTGTTAAAGATTGTTTCTTTATAAGATGTTGGCTGCGGTGTAACATCGTTTTTTTTAAAAGATAGTCTTCGGAAAGTACAAGCTTTTCTTGATTTTAATTTTGTTGATGTTTTGAAAACAGGAACTAGAATCCCTAATGTTTCTTGCCTAACAAGTGTTCCCTAAATCGATTACATATGATTGTTTGTTGTTAACGTTCAAGGTAAAGAGAATTTAGAACCCGCGTCATTGTGTTCATTTCCAAAATATGGTTTTATGAGCTATTTGGGGTTATTCTGTGCAGCCGTCTCTTGCTCGTGTAGTTTAGGCGATGACACATTCAAAAGGACGTACTAATGCAAGAAGTTGTCGATCTCATTTCACAAAATCGGGCCTCAACAAGTGACAGTAGTACGCATGTGGAATATAACTTTTCTTTTTTTATAAAACTTTTAGATGTTTAATATTATGACCGAATATTAATGAACACGCTAAAATTATTGACACAGTCTCACACTACCTTACTATTGCGTTTTCCCTAAACAATTTTTTAGGTGGACTTGACTGTTTATGCAATGTTACATCTGAGTGAGAATGGAGGTTTTTTCTAGCTAACATTCTTCCAACTATATTTGGCATTTTTATGGTGACATTTTGTCTCAGAATGAGTTATTTAGTTATTTTCAATCTTTGACTGCAGATTTATTGTTGAACTTGCAATTAGATGCGAAAAATCAAGTCGGCGCGTGTTTAAAGGAATCACGAGAGACGGTCCAATATGAAGCCAGCGTAAGCAGTGAAAGACATCAAATGAAATGACGATGCTATCAACAAAAAGACAAGTGGGCTGCCCCGCCGCGTTGCAGCGATCACCGGCCACATTGCAGGATGAGTCGGCTCCAAAACTAATGTGACCGACAACGAGCGAGTGGTTTACTGTGATTGTTAGATGTTAGCATTCAAGGTAAAGAGACTTTAGAACCCACGTCACTGTGTTCATTTTCAAATATGGTTTTGTGAGCTATTTGGGCTTATTGTGTTGCTATCTGTTGATGTTGGACCATTCAAGGCAAAGGGAATTTACACTCGCTGCTGCAGCAGCAGCCATTGGGATTTCATC
The DNA here is from genome assembly GCA_030686995.1 of Artemisia argyi. NCBI lineage: Eukaryota > Viridiplantae > Streptophyta > Magnoliopsida > Asterales > Asteraceae > Artemisia > Artemisia argyi. The sequence goes on from CM060691.1 coordinate 51,138,251, forward strand.
CCAACATAAAGAAGATCACAGGCTGACAACATAATGACCCGAATATGCATTATTCCATATGTTGGCATCATGCGTTGGCCTTCAGTGTGTGGAAAACTAGAAGAGGGGTTGAATAGTTTTACTTTCTTTTTGTGTTTATTTTCAAAATCTTTTGTAACTTATAAAAACTTTGATTCGATCTTACGTGAATTCAAATATCAACAAATGTGAGCAAGCCTAAACAAGTATAATCTAATAATGTAAGTATTGTAATGAAATGAAATAAAGATATAGATAGAAAGATCAAACCACAACACGCGAATTTATAGTGGTTCGACTACAAGGACACCTTCCTTGCCTTACTCCACTCTCGGAGTACCACACTCGAGAGTTTTCTTCACTATGTCAACAAACTCCTTATGGCGAAGAAACCTTACACACCTTGGCTTACACCGATTAACGACACTAAACTAAATGTCGAGTTCTAATCGTAGCTAGAATAATCTTACAACTTCTTCACAACTTCACAACCTCTTCACGATTGCTCCACAACTTCTTCTTCTTGTCTACTTCACACCTTCTTCTATGCACAACTAATTCACAACTTCTTCACTACTTTACAACACACCTAATGTCTACAATCAACTAAATCACACAACACTTTACAAATATGTAGCACTACTACAAGATGATACTAACTAATCACAACACTACTACAATTGTATGGATGTTGAAGGAGTGTTCTTCTTTTTGCACTTATGTGGATGAAGCTTTGGATCACTTGGAAACAAAGACTTATGAATTATATGATCAAAGGTTTTTGGGATAGAAATGGATAAGAGATCAGAAAGTTTTGAGTGCAAAAAGGTGAAGAAAATTTGTGAAATGAACCAGCATTTATAGGGCTAAAAAAATACTGTTCTGGAGCGTGCCGGTCCCCTTAATCATTAAGGGGGCCGCCCAGGAATTAAGGTGGCCGCCCCCTCTAGAACGTTGGGTTTATTTGTCTTTTTGTGGGGAAGGTTTTTCTGGAGAGAATTTGCCCTTTTTGGTTGGAAATTTGAAATCATATCTTTGTGGTTTAATAAAACAATACCAAGAATGATTTACTAAAACATATAAAATGTTAATGTCATTTTATAAAAAGTTTTGTGTTAAGAAAATGCTCCCTTTGATCATGTAATGCATAAGATGCTTAGTTTATACATACCTTAAGTGATATTAGTTGTAGAAGTAAATATTTGCCACTAAATACTTGTTTACGTCATAATCTTGACTTAATTTAGTTTACATTTTGTGATTATCAAAACGTAGAGTTATTGAAAAATATTAATAACGTTTTTAAGCATTATTTATATCAACAATCTCGCTCTTTTTGATGATTACAAAACTTAAACTCATTAAATCAAAAATTAGTTTTTAGACATGTATTTTAGTGAGTTTATATTTACTTCTCCCCCTTTTTGTAGAATCAAAAAAGTTTTGCCGACAAGTTTCAATCATGAAATATTGACGGGACGAGAACTCCTCCTTGATGTGTCATCCCCTCGCTCGGGGGCACCAAGGAGACGAGCTATGGAATGCTTGCAAAACAAAAATATTAGAAGCACAAGTATATACATACAATCATATATAAAGTGACAAAAATATAAACAAGCATCATTAAATAGAAGCATTCATATTAAAGCAAAAGTTGTGTAAAAACACAACAATACATGTAACATCAAGAGAGATTACATTTAGAATAACAACTAGATAATACAACAACTAGAATAGTACTTCATCATGCAAAGAGTACATGGGCTTTATAGAGCTTGCAAACAAAAGGGTGATAAGAGTTTTATTTATTAAGCATAACATATGCTTAATTTGGAGAGCATGATGGTGATGGTGGAGAAATGGGTGAAGATTGTGGTGGTGGAATAATAGGTGAGGATGGTGGAGGTGGTGGTGGTGGTGGGTTGGTTAGCAAGTGTTCAATATATGAAAACATATATTGAATTTCATCTCTAAGACCAAAGATTATGGTTCGGTTGTGGATGCAACAAAGGCAAGTATCACCATGAGCTTCAAGTAAGCTCCAAGGTATGGGATTGACAAAGAATGGTGGTGTAATTGGTGGAGATGAGACATGAGCATCAAGTGGTGTTATTGGTGAAAGTGAGATGGTAAGTTCCGTAGAAAGAGGTTCTTGTGTAGGATGTGGTGATGATGCTTGTGGTGATGACAAGTGTGAGTTTATGTAGTCATTGATTGATGAAGTTGAAGGTATGGAAGATGAGGAAGTTCCATGAGTGGAAGGTGTTTTGGATGGTGCATTTGGTGCACTTGGAGATGAGCATTTAGGTGGAGGTGATGGGGTTGTGTTGTCTTCATTAGTTAAGTCAATGAAGAGTTGTTTTGGAGGGATGATAAAAATCTTTTGTTTCTTTGAGGCCTTAGAGATGGAGGTGCTTAGTGAAGACATGATGGTTTAGGTTGAAAGAGATGATGAATAATGAGATGAAGATTGTTTATTTGGAGGGAATTTATAATATGAAAATGGTTGATTTAGGTAAGTTTTTGAAATGGTTTAAGGAGATTCTAAAATCAGTTGGGTTATAAGGAGAAATGGTAGCTGATACTAGAGAAAGAGGTCACAAGATGCAAAAGAAAATAGTAAACTCTGTTCCAGATGGCCGGTCCCCTTAATTGTAGGCCGACCCCCTTAATAATTAGGGGGGTTGCCTAGGAAAATTAAGGGGGCCGCCCATCTGGTGTTTTCCCAGGTGACAAGAAATCAAAAATTTGTAGAAATGGGTTGGTTTTCAAATGTGTGTTTACAACAAGCTCTATTTGAAGCATATACTATAGGAATGATGAAATATAAGCATAAAATAATAAGTCATGCATGCAAATTAATATATTGTAAGGCAAATAAAAGAAGCATAATAATAGCATTAAGTTATAATCAAGACCCTAGCATGATAATAGTTAAAACCTAAGCAACATTCAAGTAACAAACATGAAGGAACACAAGTATTTCCGAATACACCGGACAAATAATAAAACACACAAATGTCTAATAGTGCAATAATAATAATAAGTAGCTTCATATCAACAACTCTATTTCTTTTTCTTGCCCATCATCTTCCTAAACATCTTTCCTACGGACTTGAATCCTCCTCTAACTTCTTCATGCATTTGCTGAGTTCGGTTCATTAAGGACGTTTGACGGGTGAAGAGGAGTTCATCGGTATGTTCATGAGGAAGAGGAATTTGATAGTCGGTATAATCAAGATCAGGGAGATCATCAACATAGGTAGTGGGAGATGGGGTACTAACACGCGAGGTGTCTTCCTCCTCATCATCATCATTACCTCGATGAGATGTTAAATCACGAGGCATAGAAAACAAAGGACCACGCGATTTTCCTTTGTCACTTCGAGATCGACGAGTACGAACAAGAGTGAGTTGATTCAAAGTAGGATGAATTTGCACATAGAAATCAATTCGAAGATCTGGGTAGTGTTCCATGATATGACGATAAAGTCGAGTGAGGAACATACCGTAAGGAAGATTGGCATTAGGTGTGTTTTTGGCAGTCATGATTCGATGGACAAAGAGATAAGCCAGATTGTAGTTTTCTTCAGCAACTAAACAATACAACATGTGGGCGATGCTAGCCATGAGATGATCACGGTGACCGCCGGTACCAAACGCATTCTCGAGAATGAGTTCTTCCCAATTTTTTCATGTCGGGGCTTAGCTCTTTGAGAAGAATTTGATTTTCATGAATATCGACATTCTTCGACTTGATTTTGCGACTAGTCGTACCACGTTCTAGTTCAAGCAGTCGACGAATGTCTTCAGGAATTGGAATCTCAGAATAATATGGACCATCCTGAGGCCGATTTCGTTCAAGTGAAGAAAGATCCCATTCATTAGAGTATACGGCTTGGCCGTTGTATGGGATTCTGAGGATTTGTCCAAACTGAGCAAGAGTAAGAGTGATGAATTGATTTTTTGGATCATCAAAGAAATGAGGATATGGCCATAGGGATCGGTTAGTACCGTCACTTGGCTATAGAATTCGAGGACAAAGCTAGGAATGATTGGTTCGTTGATTTTGAAAAGACAGTCAAGACGGATATTGGTGAACATTCGTTCGATTTGATCGGATTCATAGTAGGATGGATCGACAATTCTACACTCGTGAATGTTTCTATTTTCAATGGGACGATAGAAACATGCATCGGCGGGAGACATGCCGGGAGTGGTGACTCCTCCTAAACTAACCAGTCAACTGGGTGCGGTCAATAGGTCAACCCAGGAGAAAGTGCAAGATAACCGGTGAAGAATAGGGTTTCCCCGGGTCGTTATGTCCCGACGAGGTGTGAATTGTGCTTTAGCGTGCTTGTGATCGGGTGATTTTCCACAGGAAAGGATTGTGATGAGAATTATTTGAGAATTATAAAATAAAATAGCTTAGGAAAGCTATATGATTGATTATGTGAATTTGGGTTAAGAAGAAATGAGAAACCTAAAAACGTACGTTTTAATTATAAACGTGTATTGACGTACGTAATAAAAAGTAAATCTGATTAACTAAAAAGGTTGCGGGTATGAAATTAACGTTTTGACAATCCTAATAAATCAAGAAAATTTTTAGAAAAAGAAAATTTATTTTTACACTATTTAATTATTTATTATTAATTAATTACTAATTACTTATTAATTAACTAATTAAACTAATTTAAATTATTAAAAATACCAAAATAACTTAGATATTTAAGAAATTTTTTATAAATCTAATTAACCATCACAGGAATCCTAAAAAATTATAAAAAGTTGGTTTTATGTATTTTTAAACTATTTTACTAATTACTATTCTAATTATTAATTAATTACAAATTAAACTAATTAAATTCTAAAAAATAGAAAATGAACAGTAGAAATTCTAGAAAAATTCCTAAAAGTGTTTTAACTTATAAAAAAGCTAGGAAAATTATAAAACTAGGTATTACTTAATGAAATCTAACTTTGCTATTTAATACTATAATATTGATTAATAATTAATAAATCTAATATTAAATCTAATAATTATTAAATGAAAATATAAAATTCTGGAAAAATTTCTAAAAATACTTCAATATAAAAGAAAATTAAGAAAAATATGGAAATGCCAATTAACTAATAAATTACTAAAAAGGAAAATTAAAAAGATAAATTAAATTAAATAGAAACTATCACTTATTTTTAAATTGGTTTTTTCTGGTTTTTCTTTTAGAAATCTATTTAAATACTAAAAATAGAAAACTTTTGTGAAGATAACTTGTTTCTAGCTTAAAAATAAGCCAAATGGACACAAAAAGCTTGGATAGTTTACTTTTGTTGACTTTTTGATGGAAATCAGCCTTTGTGGGGTCCACAGGGGTGGATTTTGGTGTGGAAAAGTTATATGGCTTATAATGAAGTTAAAACAACAAGGGATGGGCACTAGATAAGCCAATAAGCTGATTAAGCAATCCCAAATCAATCAGAGACCACACAGAAATGGGACAGAGTTCAAGGGTGATTTTAGGTGGGTCCCAGGGAGCTTAAGCTTAAAAGATTGGTACCCACAGAGAGGTGGGCAGCTTATGAGTCCAAAGAGCCAAGGAGGGGGTGTAGGTCCCACTGTGGAGGCCTGTAGCACCTCAGCAAGGTGGGGGTGTTGGGGACTGAGTGGTGCAGCAGGGGAGGTTCTCCCCCTGCAGGTGTGTCTGGGCAAAGGTGGGCCCACAGAAAAAATTGCAAAAATATAGTGAGAGTGGGATTCAATAGATTAGCTGAGGGACTACCATCTCTGAAAAGCTCAAGTCCTAAAAGCAAACACAAAAATCTAAACAATTCATTGAAATTTTGGTTTTTCTGCTAAGGGTCACTTTTGACTTTTTTATATAAAACACTTGGTTTGACTTTGGTGAGTTTTGAGCTTAATGTAATAGCTGATTATGATATGTTATGTTATAATAGACCTAGATTAGGTTACTAGGACAAAATTAGAGCCAAATGGGTGAGTTTCAACCCCACAGTCCCCAACAGTTGACTGTCAAGGGTGATGGAGTGGTGATTTGGACTTTTTGCAAAATGGGGTGAGGTTTTAAAGCTTTTCTTGACTAATAAATGCCTAATGTAGTATAATTATGCAAAAACAACAACAATATAACAACAAGAACACCACACAAAACACTAATCCAAACAGTCCTTTAAAGAAGGTGATTATGTGATTTTCAAAGGAAATGATTGTTTAAGACCATAAAACTGAAACATAAGCATACATTATGATGTATTAAGCTGAAATGAACAAATAAACAACACTTATAACAACAAATACTTAAGATTACTACTTTACTAATTTATGCAGTTGAAATGACAAATATGATCAAAATGGAAACTAATGGACAACTATACAATTTTAAGCAATGATATCACTAAGCTACACTAAATAAACAATAAAAACACAAAATGATCAGCTAGTAAGCTATTGTATAGTAAAAGCAAAATTTAAGAAATATGGCTTACAAATGGTGTCAACTGAGAAACAAGTATCCAGGGTCTCAAAACATAACCTAAGGCCTCCCATGAGGCACTACAACCATGGCCATCCAAATTTCAACCATGCTCCTTGCATATATCTTCATACTCACTGATTTTTTTATTTTTTATTTATTTTTTTGTATTTTTGAGAATTTATTATGAAATTGAGTATGAAGTTGATACAGAAGCTTATAAAGCTCTTGAAACTTCACTGTTAAGCTTATATGATCTTATATTCAGCTTGTTTCCATTACTTGGCTTTTAAAAGAGATTTTCTAATGCTTATAAAAATTGAAATTTGGAATAAGGGAACTAAAACTGAAAAACTTGCATTAATTGATAAAGAACATTACAACATAAGTAAATTACAACTTAACTTTAACTAATACTAGTCTAGATATGCCCAATGGTTTATAATGGCTATCTACTTATACAAAATGTCCTCCTCTGCCTCTCTCTTCTTTCTTTCTTTGAATCATTCATATCCTTGACTTCTTGGCATTCTTCTAAGCAAATCCCACCCATTGGACTGGGTGGGAATAATCTTGACCATTGGTTTAGATTTTTGGCGCCAATTCATTTTGTCCGTTTTCTGGATTGCTTGGAGCAATTGAGGAGCATTAATGAAGTTTAGAGGATTGTGGATGTCAAGGGAACATGGAGTGGGTTGCTGAGGTGGAGGAGGGGTGATTGGCAGGGAGTTGGTGTTTGCAGGGTTCAAGTGGGAAGGGGAGGTGGAGGTGGAGGTGTTTGACCTTTGTTGACCCTGTGGTATGATTATTTAAAACGGAGGGGAGTATATATTATTTAGGATTGGGCTGGTGATGGGCTTGTGGATTGGGGTGGGGTGGAAAGGGTGTTGGGTTGGAAAGGGTGTTGGGTAAATAAGATTCAAGGGTCCGTTTGGTACTGAAATGAGCGCAAGGACCAATTTTGTAATTTAACCAAAGCTGAGGGTGGGTTGTGGTATTTTTCCAAAGGTTTTCCAAGGGCCATTCATGCCAAGTTTTAATTTCCCGAGGACTTAAGATGTTAAAATTTAATATTTAAAACCCGGGGGACTTGTTTTGCCATTTTTGAAACTTTAGGGACCTAAGTTGTCATTTTGTAATTTTCAACTTTAAAGGATTAATTTTGACAACTTGGGAATCCCTAAGGACCTTTGGTGATAAATTCCATGTTTTGATTAACCAGGGACTAATTTTGACAAATTTTGAAAGTTTAGGGACTGAAACTGCCAATTTTGCAAACTTGACTTGTTTTTTTTATCAGTTTTCAAGCCTTTTGCATAAAAACACAATCCAGGGATATTTTATGTATTTTAAGGCATTCCTGTGTATTTTCAGATGTTTTTGCAGTCTAAATGTGACAGAAATGATGAATATTTACACACTCATCAATCCCCCACACTAAACTATTGCTAGTCCCTAGCAATCTTTTGAGAAAAATTAATGGATTTGATTCTCTTTACCAAAATCCATTACTTCTAGAGTAGCCAAATGTTTTAGTTCAAGTAAGAACCATGGTACACCGATAACCATGTGATTTTGAGCAAACCACCAGCTTTCAACGGTTTTGATTTGTCTTTACCAGAAGCCGTTTGCTTCTGGACTAGCCAACTCTTGATGGACACAGTCGACATCTTGGTGAGTTGATTACCATTTATGGTTTTCCACTGCCTTTACCACAAGCCATAATCTTGCGGGCTAGCCAACTCTTTTACTTTTTAGGATATGGTGAGTTGAGTACCATACAATTTTTGGCAAATTGTCAGTCGTCAACGAATTTGAGTTATCTTTACCAAGAGCCATTTGCTCTTGGATTAGCCTATCCTTTTGTCGTTTAGACATGGCGGACTGATAACCACAAAATTTTTGAAATAAAGTGAAAAAATTTTGAAATTTTGGGCCAAAAATGGGGGTACTAGAAAGTATATTGTGATAAAATTCGCTAGAATTCCCCCCCCCCCCACACTTAGAATTGAATATTGTCCTCAATATTCAAAGTCCCGGCTATTATGCCGACTCTTCGAACGTAAAAAGGCAATATTACAAGCTAAATGTGGAAATACCATTTTTTTCACTTTATTTGAATAGACATACAAACACATTTTTTTTTGAAACTTATATACATATATACATTGCAAACGGCAGGGGACGGCCACTCCCCCACACTTAGGTGTTAGAAAGTAGAAAGAAGTCAGAGATATGGGTGAAAACCCATATTATGCTACTGTTTTTGTTCATCGAGTCGCTAGCTTGACTAGATCCCCGAATTCATTGGTTCTTGGGGAAAGTTTGGATATTCGAGACAACCATGGATGGTATGTCCTCTCCAAAGTAATGCTTCAAACTATGGGTGTAAACGATCCGAGCCGAGTCGAGTTTTGGCCTAAACAAGCTAGGCTCGTTTATTAACTACTCGGCTCGATAAACTTTTAAGAACTGGCTCGAGCTCGAGCTCGAATATTTTTTTGTTGTTCGAGCTCGAGCTCGAAGCTCGTTTAATATTTTTATTTTATTGAAGATCGAACTTGATATGCTCGTTTATTTACTCAAGCTCGAGCTCGAAAGCTCGTTTACAATTATAAAAATTGTTCTAATGCTTAATCTAAAGTAATACTTATAAGCTTGAATGAAAAAAGAAAAGAAAAAAGATTTTATTTCACATCCCACATTCGATAAGTGAAACAAAAAGAAAACAATGTGAGGTCTATAAAAACAAAAGCTCAAGCTTACTAGTTAAAATTTATATTTTATATATAAACTAAAATGTAGATCTTTGATGTGATTAAATGTTAACATATTATTAGTTTTGATTTTTAACCTATAATACTAATAGTAATTAAAAATTTATAATTAAAATATTTTGTAACTACGTATTTAGCTCGATTAGCTCGTTCGGCTCGTTTAACTCGAGTAACTCGTTTGGCTCGAATAACTAAACGAGCTTTCGAACGAGCCGAGCTAAATACCAGTTTTAAAAGCTCGGCTCGTGAAATTATTCGAGCTCGACATTTTGTTTGAGCTCGACTCGAGCTCGAAAATTATCAAGCTCGACTCGAGTTAAACGAGCTCGAGCTCGAGTAGCTCGTTAAAAGCTCGACTCGTTTACACCCCTACTTCAAACGATGCCCATTCACTTTGAAATTTGGACCGTCATTTTTAGATAATTCGACGGTGCCATAATGATAAACCTTTGCGATAGTGAATGGACCAGTCCAATGGGTTTTTAGCTTTCTCAAGAAGATCTTGAGTCTAGAGTTGAAAAGAAGGACTCGATCACCAACGTTAAAAACGCGATTTTTGAGTCATGAAACTTCTTTGTCTTTTCCTTGTAGATCAAAGAGTTCTCGTAAGCTTGATCACGAAGTTCATTTAATTCATTCATTTGAACTTTCCTATGATCACCCGTAGTTTTAAGGTCAAAATTTGCATGCTTGAGGGCCGAATAGGCTTTATGCTCAAGCTCGATCAGTAGATGGCACGCTTTCACGTACACAAGCTTGTAAGGCGTACACCCGATGGGTCTTTTGTAAGCTGTACGGAAAGCCCAGAGTGCATCATCTAATTTATCCGATCACGATGCATGATTTTCACCAACGGTTCTTTCCAAAATTCTCTTAATGCCTTGATTGGAAACTTCTACTTGTCCACTTGTTTGAGGGTGGTACGCAGTAGAAAGACGGTGAGTTACACCATACTTTTGCATGACTTTATCGAATTTGTCATTGCAAAAATGCGTACCACGATCACTAATTATTGGACGTGGAGTTCCAAATCGAGCAAAAAGAGCTTTCAAAAACTTCACAACAACTCGGGCATCATTAGTAGGTAAAGCTTTCGCTTCAACCCATTTTGAAAAATAGTCAACAGCCACGAGTATGTACTTGTTTCCATGAGATGATGGAAATGGCCGCATAAAGTCGATGTCCCATACGTCAAAGATTTCACAAACTTGAATTGCATTTTGAGGCATTTCGTTCTTTTGTGAAATGTTCTCGTGACGTTGACAAGCGTCACAAGATTTGACTAATACTTGGGCATCCTTGTAAATCGTGGGCCAATAGAAACCAGAGTCAAACACCTTTTTGGCGGTGTAGTTTGGATTGTGGTGGCCCCCCGTGGGACCAGCATGGCAAGCCTTTAGAATTTCAGTAGCTTCCTGACCATAAACACACCCCCGGATGACTTGATCAGCACAGATTTTGAAAAGTTAAGGGTCGTCCCAGAAATAGTGTTTTACATCCTTAAAGAATTTATTTTTCTGTTGTGACGACATCCCTTTCACAACAAAATTACCCGCATGGTAGTTTGCAAAATCGGCAAACCATGGGGTAACAGAATCTCCACGAAAGGCAACCGCATTGAGTGTCTCGAGAGGGAAGGTTTCATTAATTTTCTTCTTTTCGAAGACATCTTGGTGAGGGTTTTGCAAACGGGAGAGATGAACAGCAGCTAGGTTCTCAGCAACTTTTTTATCACGAATAATGATATTAAATTCTTGCAGGAGGAGAACCCAACGGAGTAATCTCGGCTTTGCATCTTGTTTTGCAAAGAGGTACTTCAAAGCCGAGTGATCCGTATACACTATGCTCTTAGTCAATATCAAGTATGGCCGAAATTTTTCAAAGGCATACACCACTGCTAATAATTCTTTTTCAGTGGTGGTGTAATGACTTTGAGCCTCGGTCATAGTTTTGCTCGCATAGTGTATAGGCTAAAAGTGTCACAACTCGTAATTTCATGTCCTGTTTCAAACGTCGAAATTCCAATTTTTATCTCGGAAAGTTACTATTCACTTTTACTATTCACAAAACACTATTCATGTCCAAAATTTTTATTTCATATTCTCGTAAGTTAAACTATTTTAACGGTAATCCGAGAGTTTGGCGCTCGTCGGATCATTTCTTCAAAAATCACGAAGCCGTGTCCGAGATTTACATTCAGGTTTAAACGTCCTTCCGGCATCCCGATATGTCTATAAATCATTATAAACAATAAAAATATGATTTTCTTTCATTTTACGACAATTCTAAAAGTTTTGGAATTTTACGTTTTCCAGTTCAGCGTTTTACGCGAATTACGCGTTTTTAACCCGCGTTTCCAGTTTTTACAGCATTTAAGCAACCCGATGGAACTTACCATTCATTTTATATTTTATTATGGAGTATTTTGACAAGTTTAGTCATTTTTTCAAGTTTCATATTTTTACGATGCCCGAATTTACGTTTCGCGATTTAAAACTTTACGTTTTGCGAATAACGGAACCAAAACCGACCCCGTGAACCAGATAACACCAAGCTTGCTACATACTCATCTAGTTTCTTTACATGTGCAGCCCCCCCTTGTCTTCCACTTGACTAATTAATTACCAAAATGCCATTGGATGAGATATTTCCTACATAAACATCAATAACACATTTATATTCATTCCTAATAATCAAAAAGTGAAGTTTTTCTCTTCTTCTTCCTCCCTACATCAAAACCCACGACCAAACCATGAAAACAAGATCAATCCATTATTTTTCAAAGTATAAAGCATCAAAGTTGTTCATTTCATCATCCTAATCAAGAATCATAACACAAAAACACAAGTAATACAAGGTTTCTCATCATCTCACCACCTATTATTTCAAAGTGAGTATTCAAATTTATTTTCATGTTTTCATCTAATTAACATATGTATCTTATGGTATTCATGCTTAATTTCATGCACAAACTAGTTATACCACTTTATTTTTGTATACTTTTTGAACATACAAACCCTAGATTGTGATTTAGGTGTTCCCTTGTTAAATTAACTTGATTACTAGTCATTAGGAACCCATGGCACCCTAAGAAGGTGTATGGAAGGTTTAGTATAGATTTGTGGAGTTTGCAAGAGTTTTGGTTGATGTAAAAACTAGTTTTGAACCTTGGAAATGGATTTGTAACACTTATATATACATTCTGTCCCATTTTGTTAATTTCTGGAAAATCAATAAATACAAAGTAAACTTTGGCAAAATTTTTAGAAAATACTTTCAAAAACGAATCCGTAGGCGAAAGAACGGATTAAAACGAGTTTATAACGAAGGAGATATGATTTTTGCAAGTTTAACGACGAAAACTATTTTCTGAAAATTGTACATGCTGTCCCATGATTTTCAATGGGCAATCTGAGGTGTAAAACTTGATCTAGCCATCCCGACTTATCAAAAATATATTAGTATGTTGTCCCACGATTTCGGGGATATAAAGAACGTAGAAAACAAGCTTATAACGACCAAGATATACACGTTTTAAAATCGGCGAAACTCTATTTATTTCCATCAGCTTTTCAGCGAAATATTACTAAGTATAGAAAAACAGTTTTTGTAATACATCATGTTGAGAGCTAATTTACTCATTGATAAACTCATTTCTGGAAAATTTACATCATTGACAAAAAGTTATTTCACCCAGCCTAGTTTTCAAAACATCCAGCCGTTTGTCAAAAGGATTTATAACGAACAACTTATGGACTTCCAAACTTTCCCAAAAACTGCCCAGAATCTGCCAAAACAGCCCAAATACCTCACTTGACGGCTAATTATCTTTATGATCGAGACCTGTATGGACAAACTTCACTTCTGTGACTTTTTAGATATGGTGAAAATCTTCTCAAAACTACCGAGCTTCTTTCCTAACTCTTAATATTCACTATTTCACGACTAGTTTTACGAGACCATTTTGTCACTAATAGAAATAATACTTCTACGTACTAAATTCTAGATTTTCTAGAAATATTAACCAAGTACCCAATTTTATAACTAATGAAGTATTAGTTATTACAAGTATATTTTATCACTACAAGGCGTTATTTCAAGGATTTCAAACCGAGGATTTCAACACGAACATTGATACATACGATATATATATAAGTATATATATTGCAACTAGCTTTATTTTTTTCTAATAGCCATATTTTTCTGAAGTCTTGGAAATGTATATTTTTTTATAACAACAAGTATTTTTCAAAGAGTAGAGTGGTATAGGAAACATGTGCATGGACATTCATAACATCATTTCATGATCTAAAGTAGATCGTTCATCATTCATATTAGGTTGCGGCTAGTGTGCGCGCCTTGTTTTTCAACTCATTACATGTTCATGGTACCATCATTGCATCATTACTCCAGGTGAGTCATAGCCCCACTTTTACTTGTTAAATTTCTTTATAAACTCTTTGGGGGAGATACATGCTTCAATACTTGTTCTATGCTTTTATACGATTTGAATTACTTCTGGGGGAGAATACACTGCTTTAATTATTTTTTTCACAATGCCAAAGTATTACAAATTCCTTACATTGCTTAAGTTGCCTTATTACTACCACGTCATGACAAGTCCCCTTTATTTCATGGACCGTTAATTAAGATTCAAGCGAGAGTGAGTGAATAGATCTATTGAGGGTGACTCCTCCATTCGTGTTTGGGTTGCTCCAACGGAATTACGAATGCATTTCATTTCTAATTTATTGAGTGTCTGGTAAACACTCATTTGGGGCAGGATTTAGTACGTCTAGCTTCGGGGTCATGAGCTTAAGAGACAATGTAGCACTTTTGACATTTATGTCGGTTCACTTTATACTTGGGCTATTGTACATACAAAATTACTGATAAATTCCTGATACTTTTGCATCAAGTCTTACTACTGAAATACGATGCCTTTGCATCAAGTCTTATTACTGAAATACGATGCCTTTGCATCAAGTCTTATTACTGAAATACGATGCCTTTGCATCAACTTTATTACTGAATTACGATGCTTTTGCAACAATCTTATTACTTTTGTTTACACAAACCAAACTTATTACTTTTGGCAGTGGGTTGTAAACACACAGGTTACAAGTCTCTTATGGCGGGACCTGTAACTGAGTGGATTTACGATGCCTTTGCTGGGACAACTTCATCCATATGCATTACATTCTTTTTCACAAGACTCTATGAACTCACCAACCATTGTGTTGACACTTTAGCATGTATTTTCAGGTTTTAACCAATGGCACGCTACTGGAGGTTTTGGCAGGGCATGGCATGGTCATAGAAGACTCTGATTATTCATTTAGGGACCGTTTTTAACTATTTTAATGGCCTACTTCCGCATTACTTTTAACGATGTAAATTCAACAATTTGATTTAACTATTTTATTTTAAATGATTCAAGTGCAAACCATTTTTGAACTAGTGTTGTGATATCAATTGAGTTACACCCCAGCTACATGTATGCTTCCGCTGGACCCGATTTTGGGGGTGTGACAAAAAGTGTTTTGTTTTTCGTTGCCCCAAGACTGCCCCTATCGCATAATCACTAGCATCACACATGAGTTCAAAGGGAAAGTCCTAATCGGGGGCAACAAGAATCGGTGCCTCAGTAAGCTTTTTCTTCAATGTTTCAAAAGCTTCGATGCACTCTGGGTAGAAGATAAAATGAGCATCCTTCTCGAGGAGATGGGTCATGGGCCGGGCGATCTTAGAAAAATCTTGAATAAACCTACGGTAGAAACCGGCATGACCTAAAAAGCTCCTAATACCCTTGACGGTAGTGGGATGAGGTTATTTTGCGATGACATACACTTTGGCTTTGTCAACCTCAATCTCGTTCTTTGAAATTTTATGGCCGAGGACAATGCCCTCTTTGACCATAAAGTGACTCTTCTCCCAATTTAGACATAACCTTGTGTCTTCACAACGTTTGAGCATGTTGTCTAAATGGGAGAGACATGATTGAAACGAATCCCCAATGACCGAAAAATCGTCCACAAAGACCTCCATAGTTTTCCCGATCATGTCGGAAAATATGGCCATCATACATGTTTGAAACGTGCCCGGAGCATTACATAAACCAAATATCATACGTTTATAAGCAAAAGTTCCATAGGGGCACGTGAAAGTGGTCTTTTCCTGATCCTGCGGATCAATGGGAATCTGAAAGTAACCCGAGAAACCATCGAGGAAGCAATAGTACTCATTCCCCGCTAATCTCTCGAGCATCTAATCCATAAAGGGCAGAGGAAAATGGTCTTTGCGGGTGGCGTCATTTAACTTGCGATAGTCAATGCAGACACGCCATCCCGTAACCAATCGAGTTGGAATCAACTCATTTTCCTCGTTTGTGACAACAGTAATGCCACCCTTTTTTGGAACACAATGTATGGGGCTAACCCAAGGACTGTCCGAGATAGGGTAAATCAAACCGGCATCAAGAAGTTTTAAAACTTCTTATTTGATAACCTCATGAATTTTTGGATTCACCCTTCTTTGATGTTGGACTACTGGTTTGAAGTTATCCTCCATTAAAATCTTGTGGGTACAAAATTCAGGGTCAATGCCCTTGATGTCGGAGAGTCTCCAAGCAATTGCTTGCTTGTGCGACTTCAAAACCTTTATTAGAGCAGCCTTTTCCTCAACACTTAAATCTTTAGCAATTATGAGGGGCAATTTATCATCACCCTTCAGAAATGCATATTCAAGATGAGGCGGCAAGTCCTTAAGTTCGACCTCAGGAAAGTCATCAGTTTTGTCAACATTTTTGACTTCCTATTTATGAAGTGTTTGTGGTAGAACAGGAAGAGGAGAGGGATCCTCATTTAATAATTTCTCAAGCAGGAGACTATCCCTCTCGGGGTCAATCAATTGGTTATCGATTCCATCAGGAATCGAATCACTCTTGAGAAAGGCCTCAATTTCTTCTAAGACGAAGTCACTTCCCTCAAACGGAGTGAGGGAAGGAGAAGAATTGGCAATGATGGGATAAGAAGATAGAGTGAGGTTTTCACTCGGAGAATCATCAAAGAAACCTAAAACCTCTTGAGCGTACTCCTCAGCAGCAACATCGATGACATCTATTTGGTTCACCGATTCAGAGTCATAATTGGATGAGTACCTCGAAGTTTGATTGAGGTTGAAGGTGATGGCTTCCATTCCAACACGCAATGTGATCTCTTGCTCAAATACATCGATGAGAGCACGCCCAGTTCTAAGGAATCCCCTTCCAAGAATGAGAGGGACCCTTGAATCGGCATCAAAGTCAACAATCACAAAATCTGCCGAAAAATGGAACTTTCCCACTTTAACCAACACGTCCTCGGCAATGCCAAGTGGACGAGAAATTGAACGATTGGCAAGCTCTAAAGTCATGCACGTGGGAGTAAGTTCTGGAAGAGAGAGTGTCTTCCACACAGAATATGGCATCAGGTTAATGCTACCACCTAGATCGGCCAAGGCGAAGTATTCAACCATACCCGGAAAAATACAAGGAATGAGATATTTCTCGGGGTCTCCAAGCTTTTCGGGAAGCTTTTTCAAAAGAACTGCTGAGCAGTGCTCATTCAGAGGAGTTCTAGCCATCTCGAAGAGTTTTTCCTTATTACTTAACAGATTTTTGATTGTTGATGCAAACTTGGGCATCAAGAGAATAGAATCCACGAAGCTAATGTCAAAGTGCAAATCTTGGAAGATTTGGAAAAATTTATCCATTTGGTGACTAGCGTTTTCGCGGAGCTTTTGTTCACTGAGACGTGATGGATAAGGAATAGAAGTTTTGGATTTAGGGTTGTCCACTGGAGTTTCTGGTGGTTCAAAGACAACTCCAGGCTTACATCTGGTTTCTGGAATAACCTGAGGTTGGACGTGTGCGGTACTTCATGGGATAGGGGATTGCACCTTGTCCTTTGTCACCTCAGGTTCACGTTCCACTACCTTTGGAGGAGAGGAAGAAGAGGTAGTAGGAATCGCGGGTTCATCATATGAAGCACCACTTCTTGTTGTGATCACCTTAGCATCGCCCCTCGGGTTAGCGATCGTGTTGCTAGGTAAAGTAGTACCTGAGCTCGAGGGTCGATCATTTAAAGACTTCTTGATATCAGAAATCTGGCTGACCAGCAACTTGATCAACTCTTCTTGGGATTTCATGAATTGCTTTAACAACTCGTCAGATGAAGGCCTAGTTGGAACAATGGATTGATTCGGATTAGGAAAATTTGGAGCTCGATTGTTCGGATTGGGACCTTGATTTTGAAAATTACCCTGATTAGGGTTGTTTTTTCCATGAAAATATCCCGAATTGAAATTACCCTGACCTTGGTTTCGATTAAAGTTTCCTTGATGTTGGAAACCTTGATTTTGGAAACCTTGGTTTTGATTTTGAAAACCATGCCCTTGATTGAAGTTACCTTGGTTTTGAAAACCTTGGTTCACTCTATTTTGATTTTGGTTACGGTTTTGGAGATTTTTGTTTTGATTAAAATCGGGAGGTCCAGGTTAGTGGTGAGGACGATAGTTCGGGTCCATAGGAGGGCGATATTGATTGCCTCTTTGATTTTGGGACCCGGCTACAGCATGAGCTTCATATGGAGTACCATCAGTAGCTGTGCAATTGTAGTAGGCATGCGGCCCACCACAAGTCACACAGACTTCCACTTTTTTAACCTCAGTAGGTGGAGGATGTTGTGGAAAAGAAACTTTCTTTTGTTGGGTGAGAACCAAAGCTTGAATAGCTTCAGTGAGCTTGTCAATCTTAGCATCCGTGCTAGATTGACCCACAGAAGATGAAGTGGAAGGACCCGCATTGATTTGAGAAACAATCGGCTTGCTTTGTGTAGAGCGGACCTTGGACTTTTTTTCTATGATTTGCAAAGCTTCTTTGGTGGTTCTACTCAAGAAGTTACCTCCCGCGGAGGCATTGAGAGAATCCTGATCAGCTTGGCTCACGCCATTGTAGAAAGTATCGAGTTGCATCAACTCTGAGAAACCATGATGTGGACACTTGCAAAGTAATTCTTTGGAACGATCCCACACTTCACCAAATGATTCATCATATTTCTGAGTGAACTTGGTAATTTCATTCTTAAGACTCGTGGTCTTGGAAGGTGGGAAGAATTCATTCACAAATTTTTTCACAAGATCTTCCCATGTCTCAATAGATCGAGGAGGTTGTTTTTCAAGCCAAATCCGGGCCTGTCCCTCGAGGGAGAATGGGAAGAGAAGAAGTTTGATTGCTTCACAAGGGACATTCTTGTACTTGATGGTTGATGTGATTTTTTTGAACCATCGAATGTGAGCACGAGGATCGTCCCTCTCAAAACCGTAGAATTGACTTGAGGTTACAAGATTGAGTGACTCGGTTTTGAGCTCAAAATTATCAGCCACGATGGCTGGAACAACAATGGCATCTCCGTAACCCTCGATGGGTGCTTGGAGAAGCTCACACATGGGGCGGTCTTCCGCCATGGTGACAGCAGATGTGGCAACAGTACGGATCTCAGATCCGACTGTTGGTGCTGAACGTCTACGAGGTCTTCGAGGTTTCATAACAAGCTCACGTAATGGGCTCGTGGACCTTGAAGAACGAGTGCGCATGCACTAGAAAACAAACTCACTCAAAACAAATTCGAGGCAAAACGACAGTGAACTTAAACCAATAATCACAAGTAAGTGGCTTCTTTAAGAAAGGTACACCACTCACAGGGATACAAAGGCAAGTTTTAATCTTATGTTTGGGAACTTATTAATGTCCACACCCCCAGTTGGTAGGTGTTCTGTCTTAGCTTGCGACGGTTTATTTTTATGTATAATTATTCACAAGAAAAGACAGATGTTTTTGTGTATATGTGAAAAAACTTTTGGAATTATTTTTGGTATCGTCTCGTTATCCAAAATCGTATTTCTTTAAGAATAACCTTAAAAGAAACCCGATTCAGAAAACGTTACTATTTTTTTTTTTTTTTTTCTTTTTTTTTTTTTTTTTTTTTTTTTTTTTTTTGTTGTTTAAACACTTTAGGAAAAGTGTTAATGACTTTTTTATGTTTTGATTTGAAATTTACAAAAATGATAGTATTTTTACAGTGATGATGGTGAAATAACACTAATCTCAAAAGACGCTACAGAAACGCGCACACCTCCCCAGCAGCGGCGCCAAAATTTGACTCCTCCTAAACTAACTAGTCAACCGGGTGCGGTCAATAGGTCAACCCAGGAGAAAGTGCAAGATAACCGATGAAGAATAGGGTTTCCCCGGGTCGTTATGTCCCGACGAGGTGTGAATTGTGCTTTAGCGTGCTTGTGATCGGGTGATTTTTCACAGGAAAGGGTTGTGATGAGAATTATGATATAAAATAGCTTAGAAAAGCTATATGATTGATTATGTGAATTTCGGTTAAGAAGAAATGAGCTAAAACCTAAAAACGTACGTTTTAATTATAAACGTGTACTGACGTACGGAATAAAAAGTAAAACTGATTAACTAAAAAGGCTACGGATATGAAATTAACGAGGTGGGCAACGGTTCACCGCGTTGCAGCGGGGCGTTGTTTCATGTCGTTGATTATTGCACGGTATATTTTTTGTTAAGTAGAAAGTGGGTCAGGTGTTCGGTGCGGGGTTAAAAAGTCCGGAAAAAAAATTGAAACGGCGTCGTTCTTGATGGCGTTTTGCGGCGGGGCTCGCTAAATATATGTTAGATAAAAGTTTAAAGTAGTTTTCGAAAGTCATTATATAGTAGGGGGTATGTTTCGTAAATAGTGTTTTGGGCTGTTTTTAACCTATTATATAGTAGAGGGTATGTTTTGTAAATACTATTTTGGGCTTTTACCTGGGCCAAAGTGGGCTTGTTGTTGGGCAAAAAAAATTTCGGGAACCCAAGTGACGTGACATAGCGTCATTTGACGGTGAATTAGTATATATAGGAATCTCATGATACTAATATACTCAAGCATTCATTGTTAAAATGATAAAATCAATCCATCAATTACTCGGTCGATGAGATATCTATAGGCCAGTAGCAAGCAAATCCACCTAAAAGAAATAGAACGACTTATCAACCCACCGATACAAAATGGGCTAAATGAGTAATATTGGTCTAACGCCCAAAATACGTATCTTATACGGGTTGGGCTTTCAGAGTGATCTATCATATTTGCGCTTATATAAGATCCACATTTTGTTTTCCTTGGGCCTTGGTTAGCAGGCCAAAAAAGTTTCAGGAACCCAAATGACGTGTGATGGCGTCATTTGATGCCACATTAGTATATATAGTAATGTTTTTACAATCCTAATAAATAAAGAAATTTTTTAGAAAAAGAAAAATTATTTTTACACTATTTAATTATTTATTATTAATTAATTACTAATTACTTATTAATTAACTAATTAAACTAATTTAAATTATTAAAAATACCAAAATAACTTAGATATTTAAGAAAAATTTTACAAATCTAATTAATCATCACAGAAATCATAAAAAATTATAAAAAGTTGGTTTTATGTATTTTTAAACTATTTTACTAATTACTATACTAATTATTAATTAATTACCAATTAAACTAATTAAATTCTAAAAAATAGAAAATGAACAGTAGAAATTCTAGAAAAATTCCTAAAAATGTTTTAACTTATATAAAAGCTAGGAAAATTATAAAAACTAGGTATTACTTAATGAAATCTAATTTTTCTATTTAATACTTTAATATTGATTAATAATTAATAAATCTAATATTAAATCTAATAATTACTAAATGACAAAATAAAATTCTGGAAAAATTTCTAAAAATACTTCAATATAAAATAAAATTAATAAAAATATGGAAATGCCAATTAGTTAATAAATTACTAAAAAGGAAAATTAAAAAGATAAATTAAATTAAATAGAAACTATCACTTATTTTTAAATTAGTTTTTTCTGGTTTTTCTTTTAGAAATCTATATAAATACTAAAAATAGAAAACTTTTGTGAAGACAACTTGTTTCTAGCTTAAAAATAAGCCAAATGGACACAAGAAGCTTAGACAGTTGACTTTTGTTGACTTTTTGATGGAAATCAGCCTTTATGGGGTCCAGAGGGGTGGATTTTGGTGTGGACAAGTTAGATGGCTTATAATGAAGTTAAAAAAACAAGGGATGGGCAATAGATAAGCCAATAAGCTGATTAAGCAATCCCAAATCAATCACAGACCACACATAAATGGGACAGAGTTCAAGGGTGATTCTAGGTGGGTCCCAGGGAGCTTAAGCTCAAAATCTTGGTACCCACAAAGAGGTGGGCAGCTTATGAGTCCAAAGAGCCAAGGAGGGGGTGTGGGTCCCACTGTGGAGGCCTGTAGCACCTTAGCAAGGTGGGGGTGTTGGGGACTGAGTGGTGCAGCAGGGGAAGTTCTCCCCCTGCAGGTGTGTTTGGGCAAAGGTCGGACCCACAGAAAAAATTGCAAAAATATAGTGAGAGTGGGATTCAATAGATTAGCTGAGGGACTACCATCTCTGAAAAGCTCAAGTCCTAAAAGCAAACACAAAAATTTAAACAATTCCTTGAAATTTTGGTTTTTCTGCTAAGGCTCACATTTGACTTTTTTATATAAAACACTTGGTTTGACTTTGGTGAGTTTTGAGCTTAATGTAACAGCTGATTATGATATGTTATGTTATATAGACCTAGATTAGGTTACTAGGACAAAATTAGAGCCAAATGGGTGAGTTTCAACCCCCACAGTCCCCAATAGTGGACTGTCAAGGGTGATGGACTGGTGATTTGGACTTTTTGCAAAATGGGGTGAGGTTTTAAAGCTTTTCTTGACTAATCAATGCCTAATGTAGTATACTTATGCAAAAACAACAACAATATAACAACAAGAACACCACACAAAACACTAATCCAAACAATCCTTTAAAGAAGGTGATTATGTGATTTTCAAAGGAATTGATTGTTTAAGACCATAAAACTGAATGATCAAAATGGAAACTATGATAAAAATGATAAAAATGACAAATATACTATACTAATTTAAGCAGTTGAAATGACAAATATGATAAAAATAGAAACTAATGGACAACTATACAATTTTAAGCAATAATATCACTAAGCTACACTAAATAAACAATAAAAACACAGAATGATCAGCTAGTAAGCTATTGTATAGTAAAAGCAAAATTTAAGAAATATGGCTTACAAATGGTGTCAACTGAGAAACAAGTATCCAGGGTCTCAAAACATAACCTAAAGCCTCCCATGAGGCACTACAACCATGGCCATTCAAATTTCAACCATGCTCCTCGCATATATCTTCATACTCACTGATTTTTTTATTTTTTATTTATTTTTTTGTATTTTTGAGAATTTATTATGAAATTGAGTATGAAGTTGATACAGAAGCTTATAAAGCTCTTGAAACTTCGTTGTTAAGCTTATATGATCTTATATTCAGCTTGTTTCCATTACTTGGCTTTTAAAAGAGATTTTCTAATGCTTATAAAAATTGAAATTTGGAAAAAGGGAACTAAAACTGAAAAACTTGCATTAATTGATAATGAACATTACAACATAAGTAAATTACAACTTAATTTTAACTAATACTAGTCTAGATATGCCCAATGGCTTATAATGGCTATCTACTTATACAAAATGTCCTCCTCCGCCTCTCTCTTATTTCTTTCTTTGAATCATTCATATCCTTGACTTCTTGGCATTCTTCTGAGCAAATCCCACCTATTGGATTGGGTGGGAATAATCTTGACCATTGGTTTAGATTTTTGGCGCCAATTCATTTTGTCCGTTTTCTGGATTGCTTGGAGCAATTGAGGAGCATTAATGAGGTTTGGAGGATTGTGGATGTCAAGGAAACATGGAGTGGGTTGCTGAGGTGAAGGAGGGGTGATTGGCAGGGAGTTGGTGTTTGCAGGGTTCAAGTGGGAAGGGGAGGTGGAGGTGTTTGACCTTTATTGACCCTGTGGTATGATTATTGAAAACGGAGGGGAGTATATATTATTTAGGATTGGGCTGGTGATGGGCTTGTGGATCGGGGTGGGCTGGAAAGGGTGTTGGGTTGGAATGGGTGTTGGGTAAATAAGATTCAAGGGTCCGTTTGGTATTGAAATGAGCACAAGGACCAATTTTGTAATTTAACCAAAGTTGAGGGTGGGTTGTGGTATTTTTCCAAAGGTTTTCCAAGGGCCATTCATGCGAAGTTTTAATTTCCCAAGGACTTAAGATGTTAAAATTTAATATTTAAAACCCGGGGGACTTGTTTTGCCATTTTTGAAACTTTTGGGACCTAAGTTGTCATTTTGTAATTTTAAACTTTAAAGGATTAATTTTGACAACTTGAGAATCCCTAAGAACCTTTGGTGATAAATTCCATGTTTTGATTAACTAGGGACTAGTTTTGACAAATTTTGAAAGTTTAGGGACTAAAACTGCCAATTTCGTAAACTTGACTTGTTTTTTATCAGTTTTCAATCCTTTTGCATAAAAACACAATCCTGGGATATTTTATGTATTTTAAGGCATTCCTGTGTGTTTTCAGATGTTTTTGCAGTCTAAATGTGACAGAAATGATGAGTACTTACACACTCATCAAGTGGCGGAAAGTTTACTAATGTATTGTTTGGTTTTAGAAACGTCACCAACCGTGGTTTTAGGCATTTTCGCAACAAGTTTTACCTCTCAAGGGATCTTGAGAAGCTTGCAATCCCCACAAGGCAGTGTACCTGATCGTTGTAGTATAGTGTAGTGACAATTACCGGGGGATTGATCGTTCAACTCAGGAATAGTGTCGTTAGGATTGAAATTAATCTAACTAGGTCTAAAGGTGAAGGATGATTCTTTTTTTGTTTTTATATTTTATGAAAAGCAACTAAAAATCTCGGGTTTTGGAAGAAGGGGCGGAATTAGTTGCTAATCAACTAACCCAAAAGCTACTAACTAAACTAATGTGCAAGAAAAGTAAATTAAGATTCTACAAGGAAAGTGAAGCATGTCTACCTATGATATGTTACTCCTTGCTAGCTATCCAATTCTACCTATTGAATTGTCACATCCTTGTTTTAATTGATGGGTTGTATTACTTAATACCATTCGTAGGGCCGTGTACGATCTTCCCTAACTCTATAAGCTCCTACTTCAGTCCTATGTCGAGCCGACTAAAAGCTCCTAACATGGGATCACTAGAATTCGCTTATGCATTAAGTACAACCATATAATCATAGTACACCTCCGATCATGTTTCTTAAGACGTTCAAGCAAATTACCAATTGGAAGTCTGTCAGTTTTCTTAAGCCTAACATTGATATCATTCAATTAAACAAGAGATAATAGGAAACAAGAATTATAAGCTAAACCAATTAGACCTATCGAAGTGTCACACCCTAATTGATGAAGATAGACACAAACATCAACAAGGAATCAATAAGATCTAATCAATTATATACAAGTTTCACACAATCATAAGTAGACACAAGGTGAATTAGCAAAACATCATCAAAGAAGAGCAAGCAACAATGACAATGGAAAACATAATTAAGATAGAATCAACAAACAATTACAAGATGTTTATGGAGTGATTGAAACCCTCTAAGTTGCTGAAAAAATACGTAACTAAACCCATGAATCGACCTTAGGGTTTTGGGCTTACAAAAAGTGAAGTAATAAGGTTATATTTATAGGCAAATTTTTTGTCGGCCCGATCTGACGGCGTCAGCCCTAAGGGGTGACGGCGTCATGACCTTTTTTTTTTTCACCAAATCGAAGATTTTTTCGTCCCGATCGTTTCCTTTTTTGAATCGCTCAAATCCGAGTTCGTATGCAAAAGTTACGGCCAAAACAGTATCAGCTACTCCGCGTGCAAGTTATGATTGTCTTGACCAACATGTGACAGTTTTACTAAGGTTTCTTCTTGTGTAAGCCTTCTTTCTGACGTCGTAACTATATATCATCTAACGTCGTCAGGTTGAATTGATTGAGGCAAAAGCAGTCAACCACGGATGTGGTCAATATAGTCAAACTCCTTAGGCTCAATTATCCGTGGAATATAGGGTTTCCCTGGGTCGTTATGTCCCGACGAGGTGTGATGGTATGAAAACGGGTTTGTGATCGGGTGAATTTGGACAGAAAAGGGGTGTGAATGATTACACTACTGAAATATAAAAGGAAATAGCTTAAATAAGCTACATTAACAAGACTGTAAAATTAGAAAACCCAGACACGTTTAAAACCTAAAACGCGTACGTCTGATTTAAATTTACGTAGACGTACGAAATAAAACGCGAGTTTTTAAGAAATAAAATACCTACGAATATGAAAATTACATTTACACAATCCTAATGATAAAACAAAATTTTTAGAAAAAGAAAATTAATTTTTACACTATTTAATTATTTATTATTAATTACTAATTATTTATCAATTAACTAATTAAACTAATTTAAATTACTAAAAATACTAAAATGACTTAGATAATTAAGAAAAATTTTTATAAAACTAATTAACAATCACGGGAATCCTAAAAAATTATAAAAGGTTTATTTTATATGTTTTTAAACTATTTTACTAATTATTAAACTAAATATTAATTAATTACTAATTAAACTAATTAAATTCTAGAAAATAGAAAATGAACAGTAAAAATTATGAGAAAATTCCTAAAATTATTTTATAACATATAAAAGCTAGAAAAAATATAAAAACTAGGTATTACTTGATAAAAACTAATTATGCAATTTAATACTTAAATATTAATTAATTATCAATAAAACTAATATTAAATCTAATAAATACTAAATTATAATATAAAATTCTGGAAAAATTACTAAAAATACTTTAACATAAAAGAAAATTAAGAAAAATTTAAAAATGCAAAGTGCTTAATAAAAAGCTAAAAAGGAGAATTAAAAAGCTAAAACCTCTTAAATAGAAGCTATCACTAAATTTAAAGTTAGCTTTTTCTAATTTTTATTTTACAAACTTATTAAACAACTGATAATGAGCAACTTTTGTAAAAACAAACTTTATGAAAATTAAAAATAAGCCCCTTGGAAGCTTAATGGATCAACGGTACACTAAATAAGCTAATAAGAGATTATAGAAATTGAAAAGGCTAGCAAAAAGCTACCACTAATGAACCAAGAGAAAAATAAGCTATGACCAAACCACAAACACTGAAATTAAGCTGTTGGCATCCACAATCCACAACAGATAAACTGTTGGAGGAGTTTGTATGCAACTTTGATTTTCTTTGTGAATTTGACCAAGATAAGTGTTTATTGAAGTTAATTAGATCCTAGGTAGGTTTCTTGAACTAATTTGTACCACAAATAACAACATTAACTCAGCAAATAAGTAAACACTCCTCTTAAAAACAGATTTAGCAAATCAAAAATGCAAATGAGTATTTCAACTCATGAAACAACTAAGTTAACTGATAATAACACTAAATAGGCCTAATAGAGCAGAAACAAACAATAAACAAAAACAATAAATCACAATAGCAGATTATATACAAATATGGAAAATTCTTACAAGAGGTCCAAAGCCTATAATCAAGAGTGAACCAGATCCAAAACTACAATCCTATTGCTCCCATGAGCATTAAACCATAATCCATAACCAATGCCACTTCTGATTCTTCCTTTCTTCTTCAATTTTTATTTATTTATTTATTTTTATTTTTTTTGATTTTCTTTGTATTTTTTTATATTTTTGATGAAACTTAAACTTGAACTAAAACTTGAATTTCTGAACTGAGATCTTAGATTAATCAAGAGTAAACAAATTACAACTGGAGTTTTAACTGAAAATTAAAATTACAATAAAATTCAAAAATATCTAATTTAAACAAAAATCTACTACTAACTACCTACTCCTTTTCTCTTCTTCATTCTTGACTTATATAGGTCCTTGAGTATTTATCTTTCTTTCCCAGCTTCTTTCTGAACCATTAGATGACTCCATTTGATCCTGACCCTTTGTTTGGTTTTTTTGGCGGGAAATGGTAATTTGGCAGTGTTTACTTGTGGCAGGTTATAAGTTTTGGAATGAAGTGCTTGTTTGGAGGTATAGGGTGTAGGGGTAATGATGGGGGTGGCGATGATGAGGGTGCAGGGTGGTTTTGCAGGTGTGGTTTGGAACAGTGAAGGTGGTTTGTGGGAGGGAATGGTCAACGAGGGGATTTGACCGGGTTTAAATAAAACAGGGTTTTTATTATAAGTGTGGGAGTGGGCTGGCAAGGGTAATGGGCTAAAGGGAATTGTTTGGGCTGGGTTTATTAATGGGATAGGGTAATGTTTATTTGGATTAGGTCCATTTGGTATATTGCACTAGAAATCGCAAGGACCATTCATGTAAATTCGGCAATCTAAAGGACCAGATTTGCAATTTTCCCAAAGTCTTCACAAGGGCCAATCTTGACATAAATGAATAGTACAAGGGTTATGAAAGTTATTTTTCCAATTTTTAAAACCCAAGGACTGCTTTTGCCATTTTTAAAAGTTCGGGGACCAAAATTGTAATTTTCTCAAACTTTTTCATCCAAGGACTAATTTTGACAACTTTTGAATTTCCAAGGACCTTATTTGATTTTTCTTTCGAAATAAATGCTCAGGGACTAATTTTGACAAGTTTTTAAAGTTGAGGGACTGAAACTGCCAATTATGCAAACTTTGTTCGTTTTTCATCTGTTTTTAATCATTTTGCATCTAAGACATATAAAACACAATCTTGGGATATTTTCTGTATTATGATGCATTTATGAGTGTTTTTAAATGCTTTTGCCGTTATGTGTAAACTTACTCTGGGCCGTTATTTACACGCTCATCATGAATCCTAACGCCGTTATGTGTAAACTTACTCTGGGCCGTCACGTGTAATCTGACCCTTACGGCCTTGGTGACGCCGTCAGGTCAAATTGGCTTGAAATAGTTCTGGGCCGTCATGTGTATTTCCCATATCCACCTCTTTTGCCAAGCTTGACGCCATCACTTGTAGAGCCTTGACGCCGTCAGGTACTGTTCCCAACAAAGATTTTGAGACTTTGTCGTTTTCTTCACTTTTATGCTCCAAAAACGTCCAAAATGCTTCCTTTTCCAGATTTCTCTCCAAAAATACCTAAAATGACAAAAGAAACGATTTAGGGCAATATTTGATCAAATAATCTCGCTAAGGGCTTAAATGACCCCCTAAAATCGGTACACTTTTCGCTTCATCAAATATCCCTACACTTAGGATTTGCTTGTCCTCAAGCAAATGAGCTTTTCCACCAATAAAAATACAACTTAGGGGTCATGTAACACTAATATAAAAGAAATTACAACAAATGATCGTTCTACCTTAGTCAAAACAAGCACGTAAATTATACACTAGCACCTCACATCTCTCAGGTGTTGTAAATTTATACGTTATAATTGGAAATGGAGAAATATCACTCACTACCTGTCATAGCAAATAGATTACCATAGGCTTGAGAAAGGATCAAAACCTCCACCACTTGATATAAGCACCTAGGAAAACTATCAAAGATGTCTTTTTAAAGGGTTATAATGTTAAGTGTAGGGGATATGGAAAACACGTTTTTTTTTTTTTTTTTTTTTTTTTGATAAACGGATATTTTACTGGTGGCAAGTCAATTGTCTTAGTTAACTACATGTACAATGAGGCGTTGCTAAGTCAAGACTCGACTCAACTTGAACTAACTACGACTCTTTTTGGATTTTTTTTAAGACACTATTTGATTTAAACATAAATAAAAGAAACGGATGGTAGACCGTATGTTTTTCTCTTTTCTTTTTCTATATATATATATATATATATATATATATATATATATATATATATTTTTTTTTTTTTTTTTTTTTTTTTTTTTTTTTTTGCGTACACTTTTACTCTACCATCTAAAATAATACATCAAAGGGAGCTCGTTTCCTCCCTACACTTTAGCCTTTACATACTTTACAATCAACTAGTCTAATGACACAAATCAAGATAATCACAACAGTTGGAGTACTTTTAAATATTAACGCACATATGGGGGTAATAATTGACGTTCATCCCATTACTCCATATGATAAGTACTTTACCCATGAGTCCCAATCGTCCCAAAACAATATGTACAAGATATGACTCGACTTAGCAACCATGTAATCAATTAGACAATTAACTAAGGGTTTAAACAAATAACGATAATGCACTAAAGATGAGTGCATACACGAAAGGCTAAGGCGATTTGGTTGCACATTTGGGGTGGATTGTAACAAATTCTATCTTTAAGTAAGATGCTTAAAGTTAGAAACGAAACAGATAGGCTCTGAGGGGCGTACTAGGGGTATCATGTACTAAAAATGAGTACACCGCAAAGGTGTGGGAGAATTACTTGACCTATGAAGTCAATGTAATTATATTACAGGTGTAAAACAAGGGTTATCCTAATGCCTCTTATCATGTAGTAAATCCTAACTACACGAATGTAGTCTCACTAGCGGTCTTGGGATGCATCGCTATCACAAGTTCTAGAATCTAAATACTACCGGTACACTTACAAGCATTAAGAATGAATGCTTTTTCCTAAAGATCCAAAGGTGAACCTTACATTTTTGGGGTCGATTTTTTTTAGTGGTATGGTTTTTGTGCTAGTCATACAATTCCTATCCATGAGACGCTTATTAAGACTAAAGTTTCGCTCCTATATATTGCAAAAAATTTTAAATTTGGTGCTAAAATTGTCCTAACAAATATTTCTCTCAGTTTTATTACGCATTCACTATCAAACAAAACAAAAATCAAGTGGAGTTATAGTTTCGAATATACCCTCCCTACACTTAAACCGAACATTGTCCCCAATGTTCTAGATAAAAATGTAAAAGTAAAATAAATAAGAATGAAGGAAACTAATACTCCCCTGATTCGCTTGGTATGGACGATGTGATAACATGGTTAAATCTTCCTCGAAGAGAATGAACATGATAAGCTCCATTCCAGAAATGTAATCATCTTCTTGTCCAATATAACCTGCAATCAACAAACACAAAAACCAAAGCATCAAACCGAACAAAGAAAAACCACAACTAGATTTAATTCCAGACTTAGAAATAAACACAAAACAAAGCAATAAAAGGATAGGATACTTGTGGAATGAATTACAAATAGGAACTCATAAAACATATCCACAAGTATTGACACACAAACAAGATAGAATATATGCTAATCATGAATTGTGAATTTTTCATATTCGAAATTCGTTCTTCTGTAACAAAATATAAACTTCCCTACACTTGTCTTTTTGTAAAATACCTTTATATGCAATTAAGACGAAGTTAAAACAAAATAAAGCATTTTCACATATTATTCGAAACATGAAAATCAACCAATTATGATTGAGCATATATGTGGAGTTTGTTAGACTCCATGGATCGTTTTGAGCACTAGGGTTAACCAATAATAATGATTAATAACATAATACGCAGCGGAATAAACAAACATCATTATTATTGAACAAGGTTTCTTCATCATCATCTTCACTACAACTAATCTAGGCGTCTACAATAAGACTACGCCTAGACACACACACCTTTGCTAGTCGACTACATTATGGAAGACTTAATTAAAACCTATTCCCTGTATTCTGTTTATATAATACAGAATTAGGGTTACAAGAATACTACGAAGGACTAAAATATAAATCTTCTTTTGCAAGCAAGTCCTTCCCCATCTTTTGTAGAATTCCTTCTTGTCATATTAAGTCCCTATTGTTTCATTCCTTGTTGTTTTGTCTCATCAAATTAATAAACCCAACAATCTTCCCCTATTTGATGATGACAAAACAAACACGGTCTTGTACGAACTTCCCTAGACGAAGTAGAAAAGTTGAGATGTAATCATCTCCCTGAATGAAACAAATCGTGTCTTCCCCTTAATCCATGCTATGCCACTCCAAAATCTCTTCTAACATCTCTTCCCCTTTTTGTTATCAACAAATAGGAAACGTATGCAAATAATGATCTTAACCACCACGAATTGCCTACCATGAAGAACACTCCTAACCAAAGCCTTCCAATGTTTCGAATTGCCCACCATGAAGAACACCAAAATGCTTACTAAAAATGAATCCAAAACAATAGAAACTCCAACTAGCAGTAGTAATACTAATCAATAGTAGTAAGAATCAAACACTTCCCCTTTAGTGGTGCATGAACATCAAATGATTAAACACATCATAATATGCTTCCCCTGAAATTAATGTGTTAACCATCTTCATGATTCTTCAAATCTGTAAACTTCTTGTAATGATCACTGATGAAGAAAATCAAATATAACGAATTTGATGAAGAAGTAGAATAACCCAAACTTGTGTCTTATGTCTTGTACTATCCACATGACTCCAAACTCATACCAAACCATAAATATAAGTAGACCGCAATTCCTTGTCAAAATCCTCAACTAAAATGAGACACTGAGCACTACAATGTAACTCTTTAAAGTGATAGCAAATGTGACATTAAGCACCTTCAATTTGTAGATAACACACCAATTTGCTAGATTCATCAATTCTTTGTCACAACAATAAAGCACGAACAAGTTATCTTCAAAGTGTTCCACTTACTTTGAGATATGATAAGAACAAACACTTGTGAAACTCAACTACAACATCAAATATGTGATAATCAATCCTCTTCGTGACCAATGAATCTAAGAAACCAAATAACGAGCCTTTTGAAACCATTAAGAACATAAACCAAAAATCTTCCTATGTGTGTGAACCAAAATCCCATGTGTGTGTAAACCATCTCCAAATCAATAAACGCAGCAATTGAATAAATCTTTCGAGCAGCAGAAACAAATAACAAACAGTAGAAACTTTTTGTCACGGCAGTTGAAACGAACAGGTAGCAGTAGTAACGTATATCAGTAGAAACATAGAACTGCTCATTAACTGTTTCAGTAATCTCATGCTTTGTACTCCTTTTATTGTTCCTCGTACTTCTAACCCTTATTACAAATCAAATCCAATCATGCCTGATCGCATAATATTCAAGCTGTTTACACTGACTGAACTCATTATGTGATGATTTAATTATTCAGCAACTACAATCGACTAATCAATAATATTCCCAGTAACCAAGATTCTTAATGATCGCAAAACTCTAACAAAAATAATAAACTAATCGTTTGACCGACTAGAATAACTTCTGTTATAGTATAGGTGATTGATAAAAACCAAAACCAATGAGAATTGCCTCGCAATCAATAAATAAAACCCACCATTCATGACCAATCAACGAGCAACAGTCAAATAGGAAATCAAATCAAATGCAGATCTTGAATGAATATAAATATCCCTTGAAATAAAGTTACTAACTCATGATCATTGACCCATAGTAATATGATATCTCTCCACCAATCACAAAAATCGCAACAATATTAATTCAGTACGAGAATCTATCAAATAAATACTACTCAACCGATCCACTAATCTTGAAGAATTAAATTCACATTAAATCGTCCCATTAATGATACAAGGTTTAACATCAATTTAATATGTACGAGGTAACCTTTTTGTGGACCAATCATGATCTTTATTCTCAATTAATGTGATTGAATCAATAAGCTGCTTTTCATCGAACTTAAATAATAAACTATAATAAATCGTTAACCATAAAAATTCGTTGATACCTTTTTCCAAAACTGCTTCATCTTCGATAGTAAAAACCTTGTAAATCCCTAGGTAACGAGCTAACCTAGCTCTGATACCAATTGTGGAGTTTGTTAGACTCCATGGATCGTTTTGAGCACTAGGGTTAACCAATAATAATGATTAATAACATAATACGCAGCGGAATAAACAAACATCATTATTATTGAACAAGGTTTCTTCATCATCATCTTCACTACAACTAATCTAGGCGTCTACAATAAGACTACGCCTAGACACACACACCTTTGCTACTCGACTACATTATGGAAGACTTAATTAAAACCTATTCCCTGTATTCTGTTTATATAATACAGAATTAGGGTTACAAGAATACTACGAAGGACTAAAATATAAATCTTCTTTTGCAAGCAAGTCCTTCCCCATCTTTTGTAGAATTCCTTCTTGTCATATTAAGTCAGTATTTTTTTCATTCCTTGTTGTTTTGTCTCATCAAATTAATAAACCCAACAATATATGACACAAACAAGCAAATAAAATAAAAACATCAAACAATTAAAAACATAGGTTGCCTCCCAAGAAACGCTTGTTTTTGTTCGAGTCACGAGCCTGACTCTACCCTTATTTAACAAAAATAGGGGAGGTTTTCCCTACACTTAGGATTAAGTGCGGGTGGAAGTAGCGATACACACCCTTAGGGTGGAAATATGCCACGTGAGGTGAAGGGGGTGAGCGAATGGCTTCCTTCATCCTAAAACTACCCGGATAATATTGGTTAATGGGTGGGTCGGTTCCTCTTTTGTCTCCTAGATGTAAATCTAAGGATGGAAAGTTATGTAAAGATTGAGGTTCCGGTTAATCAACACTAGGAAATTCCCTAGATTTATGTGTAAGGTTATCATTACAAGTATTCAAACCCATTTCCTCAAGTGATGCTTGGTCTAAGGGCTCTACCTCTATTGGGATTCCTAAAGTCTCTTCTACTTCTTCCGGGTAAGTCACGGGCGGTGTATGTGCCTCAAATGATGGTAGGACTTGTGGGGTACTTTGTGGGCTTGGATTGTCCACCTCATCCTCCACTGTGTCTAGATTACCTATGTATTTGTTTTGTACTATGATAGTAGGCGCCATCCACTTAGGTATCTCAACATGAGCATATTCATCCCCTAACAAACTTATTTCATGATCCTTCAAATTTGTTGTCAATTGATTTGTTATGTTGTTTGTCGGGTTGTTTACTCTATAATAATATTGGGCATAATCTTCTATGGCATCCCATGCTTCTTCAGCATTTAATTCCCTAAGGTCCTCGTCGGAAAAATCATCAATGTACCTTTGGTAATATGAGTGGACACTATAGTAAAAGCTTTGAGTTAGGTACCATAGATCGAAACCATGATGAGGGACTATTCGGCGTAAAATTTTAAAACGAGTCCATGCATCATAGATAGGTTCATATCGATATTGGTTGAATATTAAGATGTCATTAGGAGTGAATGGGTTTCGTGGTCGGTAGTATGGTGGATTCGCGTTCTCCATAATGGTGAACGGAAGAGTCAATGAAAAGGTTTTTATGAACAAATACACAGAGAAAGCTAATAAAAAGAAAATAAAAATCTCACTAAAAAGGAATCTAATGAGTAGACCTAATCAAAATAAATTTCAACCTAAACAATAACTATTCCCCGGGCTACGGCACAAAAAACTTAATACGCGGGTTTACGCCCTCGCAACAGGTTTTACCTCTCAAATGATCTTGAGAAGCTTGCAATCCCCGCCAGGCAGTGTACCTGATCGTTGTAGTATAGTATAGTGACAAGTACCGGGGGATTGATCGTTCAACTTAGGAATAGTGTCGTTAGGATTAAAATTAATCTAACTAAGTCTAAAGGTGAAGGATGATTCTTTTTGTGTTTTTATATTTTATGAAAAGCAAGTAAAAATCTCGGGTTTTGGAAGAAGGGGCAGAATTAGTTGCTAATCAACTAACCCAAAAGCTACTAACTAAACTAATATGCAAGAAAAATAAATTAAGATTCTACAAGGAAAGTGAAGCATGTCTACCTAAGATATGTTACTCCTTACTAGCTATCCAATTCTACCTATTGAATTGTCACATCCTTGTTTTAATTGACGGGTTGTATTCCTTAATATCATTCGTAGGGCCGTGTACGATCTTCCTTAACTCTATAAGCTCCTACTTCAGTCCTATGTCGAGCCGACTAAAAGCTCCTAACATGGGATCACTAGAATTCGCTTATCCATTAAATACAACCATATAATCGTAGTACACCTCCGATCATGTTTCTTAAGACGTTCAAGCAAGTTACCAATTGGAAGTCTGCCAATTTTCTTAAGCCTAACATCGATATCATTCAATTAAACAAGAGACAATAGGAAACAAGAATTATAAGCTAAACCAATTAGACCTATCAAAGTGTCACACCCTAATTGATGAAGATAGACACAAACATCAACAGGGAATCAATAAGATCTAATCAATTATATACAAGTTTCACACAATCATAAGTAGACACAAGGTGAATTAGCAAAACATCATCAAAGAAGTGCAAGTAACAATGATAATGGAAAACATAATTAAGATAGAATCAAAAAACAATTACAAGATGTTTATGGAGTGATGAAAACCCTCTAAGTTGCTGGAAAAACACTTACCTAAACCCATGAATCGACCTTAGGGTTTTGGGCTTACAAAAAGTGAAGTAATAAGGTTATATTTATAGGCAGATTTTCTGTCGGCCCGATCTGACGGCGTCAGCCCTAAGGGTTGACGGCGTCATGACCATTTTTTCATCAAATCGAAGATTTTTTCGTCCCGATCATTTCCTTTTTTGAATCGCTCAAATCCGAGTTCGTATGCAAAAGTTATGGCCAAAACAGTGTCAGCTACTTCGTGCGCAAGTTATGATTGTCTTGACCAACATGTGACAGTTTTACTAAGGTTTCTTCTTGTGTAAGCCTTCTTCCTGA
Organism: Artemisia argyi; assembly: GCA_030686995.1. Classification (NCBI taxonomy): domain Eukaryota; kingdom Viridiplantae; phylum Streptophyta; class Magnoliopsida; order Asterales; family Asteraceae; genus Artemisia; species Artemisia argyi. Next base: position 51,174,206 of record CM060691.1, read on the forward strand.
TGTCATCACTCTATATCATCTGACGTCGTCAGGTTGAATCCTGACGCCGTCATGTGTAAACTTACTCTGGGCCGTCACGTGTAATCTGACCCCTGACCCTGACGGCCTTGGTGATGCCGTCAAGTCAAATTGCCTTGAAATAGTTCTGGGACGTCATGTGTATTTGCCATATCCACCTCTATTTCCAAGATTGACGCCCTCACTTATAGAGCCTTGACGCCGTCAGGTACTGTTCCCAGCAAGAATTTTGAGACTTTGTCGTTTTCTTCACTTTTATACTTCAAAAAACGTCGAAAATGCTTCCTTTTCCAGATTTCTCTCCAAAAGTACCTAAAATAACAAAAGGAACGATTTAGGGCAATATTTGATCAAATAATCTCGAATTAGGGCTTAAATGACCCCCTAAAATCGGTACACTTTTCGCGTCATCAATATGATATATATAAATATATGCAATACATGTGGAACGAAAGCCTAATTTGACTTAAAAAAATCCTAGGAAGTAGTTTTGTAATTTTCCTTGTTTTTAATTTTATACTCATTTAAAATGTATCTTATGATGTCAAAATGTAGTTGTGGAATTAGTTCAATATAATATCAAGACTATCCAAACATCACTTTAATTATCATAATTCATTTCGAAATTTGGCTCGATATATATTAGGTTATATATCTTGCTATCTCTTACGAGTTTGACTAACATAAAGCTTGTTTTGAAAGTGAAAATATGAATTTTGGTTTTCAAAATATCTTTTTCCAAGTTAAACTAAACGCTCCCTTAACTAGATTAATATCGACCAAAACATCAATATATATATATATATATATATATATATATATATATATATATATATATATATATATATATATATATATATATATATATATATATATATATTGATTATATATCTTGATGACTTCTGTAGATTAGAATTATGTTAATAAGTTTGACAAACTAGTTTTAAGTTTTAAATAAATTCGTTTAAGTACGATTTGTTCATGAACCAAACGCCCATGTTGTCTTCATGAAACTTTTTACAATGATTTGAAAAGTATGTTTTGATTGTTTAAAACATTAAACCATTACAATGTAGTAAGTTTTAACTAGTTTTTAAGAGTTATATCAACAATGTGCTTTTAAAAAAAATGATATTAGCAAGGGTTTATAGGTGATTAAAATTCTTAACAACACAATGTGTTATACTAAGTTTGAGTAGCAATTCTTCATCCTAATCCTATGGGGAGCATTTAGTGATGCAATTCCTAGACTTAATTTTACTAAAATTAGGATTTAGATAAATTTTAATAAAATACCTAATGATTGATTAGACACTAGATTGAATGAAATTTGATGGAATTTATGTTGGAAAACTTACAAGAGACGTTGTTATACGTTTGGTTAATGTTTGCCCCTTGCGAAATAACCCCGGATTGGTGATTTGGTGAAGGATTTTGGTGGTTTTGGTTCGTTCACAGCAGAAGTGGGTGGAATAGGTATGAACAAATGATGTGTTTGGCAAAAGATTTAACATGAATAATGATTTTGGGAGTGTCAGTAGGCCGACCCCCTTAAACATTAAGGGGACCGCCCTCGATAACAAGCCGGTCCCCTTAAACATTAAGGGGGCCGCCCATTAATTTTTGATTTTTCGAGGTTTTGTTTCTGGCACAAACATATTTATACATATATAATTAGATTTATAATATATCAAAAATACGTAGGAATATATTGGCACGATGATGAAGTACTTGACAATTTTTAATTAACGTTTCGTTAATTAAAATGTATCTTGACAATTTCGGATAAAATGATCAAGGCGTCAAGTTAATGGAGGATTTGAGAAATGTTCGGGAATATATATATATATATATATATATATATATATATATATATATATATATATATATATATATATATATATATATATATATACATATTATGTGAAAGTGTGAATAAATAGTGGGTAATTAGATGAAATTGAGAAATGATAAGGAAATGACGAAGATAAGTTTTTGTCGGTGAAAGGAGTTTGTTTCATCCATAGTTTTCTTGTGCAAAGGCGTTTTACTTTTATGTTGATCTACTTAACTCACATCTCTTCATCATCATGAGTTTTCTAATAGTTGGCATAAAAGATTTTTGAGTTGAACATTAAAGTTCAAAAGAGCTAATATGGGGAAGGAAAAGGTTCGATAATGAAGAATTTTCTGGAGTTCTAGAAAGTCAACTAATGACGTATCTAGGTTATCTGCACGTATACGTATACGTATATATATATATATATATATATATATATATATATATATATATATATATATATATATATATATATATATATATATATATATATATATATATATATATATATATATATATATATATATATATATGTGTGTGTGTGTGTGTGTGTGTGTTCAAGAGAAAGAAGGAATTAAACTATATCTACGCAAACAAAGCAACCAATAAAAGAAAATTTTATCTACGCATGGCAATGAGTAGAGAAAGAATGGTGTACCCGGCGGTCTCCAAAAAATCTTCTAAATCTTCAAGATGAAAAATAGACTTTGCAAAAGTCTATGGCGATAGAGCTCCAAGATATTAATAAGGAATGTTGATCTAGCTGTTCGGTCCCCATTGCCTCTTCCAAAGTTGTTTGGTCCAAACATGTTCAACATTTGGTTAGGATGCATGAAAGGTGGTAGTATTCCCCAAGGGTTGTAACTTGGTTGATAGTTCCACATTTGATTACTAGTGTTGTTGTAGTTTTGTTTATTTTGGTTTCTTCTTGGTTGGGGTGTTTTAGATCTAGGATAAGAGTTATTTGGCTTCCTAGGTGGTGGAGTTTTAGATTTTGTTTTAGGTTTAGAAGATCCTACTTCGGTTTTTAAAGATGGTTTATAAAAGGTTTTTATTTCTTCATCACTAGCAAGGGGTATTTTCTTATTATTTATGAGTATATATTTGGGATGTACTTCTAAGGATATTGGGTTACTAGATTTGCTTTCAAACTTAACATTTTTTGTTTCACTAGTTGAAGCTTCAATTTGGTTAAATCCTAAGCCGGTTTTGTCTCCGGATATTCTTTGAATGCTTATTATTTTTTTAAGTGAGTTACTACTATATTCAAATTTTTCAAGTTTACAAATTTCTTCTCTAAGTATTTCATTTTCACTTTTAAGCTCTTGACATAATTTAAATTCGCCAACAATTTCTTTGCCTTTTTCTAATTTATGTATTTTAATTTTAAGTTCTAGTATTTCATTTTCTAATTGGTTGTTTATACGTTTTAGTGATTTGTTTTTAGTCATTACTTGTTGTCCTAATTTGCATAGTCTATTATACTCATTATCTAAATCATTTTCCTTTAATGATAAATTTTCATCACTAAAATATTAGGTTTCGGAACATACCTCGCTTGATGTTTTTGCCATAAGACACTTTTCTTCTTTTGTCGTTTCTTTCTCTTCTTCATCACTATCACTCCAAGCTCCACCAACAAATGCTCTTTGATTTTGATCTCTTGACATCATTGGACATTTTCCAATGAGATGATTTGGATCACCACATTTGAAACACTTTCTATCATTTTTGCTATTCTTGTCATCTTTATTCTTTTGAGATGCTATTCTTTCATCATGTGGTTGTCTAACGAATCTTCCTCGCCTTTTGAAGAATTTCTTGACACTAGTACAGATTTGGCCTTTCGTCACACATAGCATATTTCGAATGGTCACACAACAACATATTTACGTGACTAAATGTACCAGCCTTAAATAAACAGCCACACTTGATCCGACTTGTGTGACCATTTCGTAAAATATATGTCACACATTTGTGTATATATATGACCAGAGGGTAACTGGTAAATATTTTTTTGACATTTTAGTCACTTTCAATTTGGGACGTGTGACGGATACAAATCAGCTCGAGACATTAGTCACACTATAGATATACATATGTGACAAATATATGTCACACAATTGAACAGTGTAACCAAAAAGATATATGGTCACATGAAGTACTTGCGTATGTGGCTAAATTATATAGTCAAGTTTGTCACACATTATATAAACGTGACTGCTATTCTTTGCTGAATAGTTAGCCACGTATGAATTTAAAATGTGTGACAACTAGAAACTCAATTTGAAGCGTTAGTCACGAAATGCATTTAAGAGTGACAAATATATGTCACACACTTGAAGAGTGTGACCAAATGTCATATATGGTCACACTAAACCATAGAAACATGATTAAGTGCAACTAAAATTCGATATATATGGTTACGTAAGTTAATACGTGTGTCTAAAGTTTAGTGTGTGTTTGTTTGCCAAATCCTAATGTGTATAGTCACACTTAATTGAAGCACGATCATGTGACTATAGGATTTACAATAGTCACACCATGTCACACATGTGTTTCTAAATGATGTTTATGGCCACATCATAAGGGTATTATATGTAACCAATAAATTCAAATAGTCACATTGTGAAATATTCATGTGACCATTACTTATAGCAAAATGTGAAGTCAGTTATCATTAACCTTGATATTAGTCACATTGAGTTTTTGTGTGACTAAATTAAAGATGCTATATATATGGTTACATGAAGTATTTATTTAGGTGTCTAAATCATAGAGTCATATTTTGTCACAAATTATTTAAGTGTAGTCACAAATTGATACATATGGTCACACATTTCTGATAACTTATGTACTTTGTAACCCCGTATAGGAACAGTGTTACTTGACGTTCTAAAGTCAATTTTCAACTTTAATGAAGTAACATGTTACTAAATTGCCTGCAAGTGCATATACATGATAAATGGAATATGCAAATAGAATAAAGCTTGCCTGCAAGTAGATATACTAGTGAAAACTGTAAATTCTTTTTGGAGTCTAAATCCATTACATTAGGCTAAATTACACAAACAACTATTGTAATAGCAGTAGTAACTTAATAATAGCATTATTAACTTTTGTACAAACAACAGAGAAGCTACAATTCTCTGTTGAATGAAAACAGAGAAGCTATACCCCTGCTACCTCAAAAAACCTTATCTTCTTTTATTCCGTTCTTACATTTGTCTCTCATACTGAGCACGAATTCTTTCAATCAGATCTTTAATTACCTTTGTACTTCCTTCACATATGATTTTTATAGATATCATCACAGCAAGTATATTAGCACTCAAAGGATACTGATGCGTGGGAATCGCAACAGGCTTTACCTCTCGAGGGATCTCGAGAAGCTTACAACCCCCACCAGGCAGTGTACCTGATCGTTGTAGTATAGTATAGTGACAAGTACCGGGGGATTGATCGTTCAGCTTAGGAATAGTGTCGCTAGGATTAGAAAGCTAAATACTAGTTCTAAAGGTGAGGGATGATTATTTTTGTATTTTTATATTTTTATGAAGGCAAGTAAAATCTCGGGTTTTGGAAGAGTGGGCGGAATTAGTTGCTATTCAACTAACCCAATACTAAGATGCAATCAAAATAAAATAATAAAAATGAAAATAAACTAATTTATACTAAAGTTGTGAGCAGTAATTGGAGAAAATGTGTTTACTTAGATTTCACTACTCCCTATATATCTTTTACACGTTAATTACTTGTTATAATTGCATGGATGACGGATCGTATTCCTTAATACCATTCATGGGGTGGCACACATAACTCCCCAATTCTATGAGCTCTTATCTCCTCCTACACCATGCCCAGCACAACTATAGGGATTGTAAACAGTGGCTCATGCATTAAATACAACCAATAAAGACCTAGTGCGCCTCGGTTCATGTTTCTTAAGACGTTCAAGCATGTTACCATTTGGAGATCTGCCAGTTTTCTTAAGCCTAACATATAAATCATTCATCCAAGACAAGAATAAACAAGTAATCAACACATAATCAATATCTAGGTTTCATTAGATCTAAGCAAACACAAAAGAGATCTAGCCTAGCATGATAGAATTAAGACAAGAACAAGATATAGACAACCAACACATAGACATATTGATTGAATTAGAAGAACACTTATCTTGATTAATCATGCAAGGTATCAAGGGGTTGGAACCCTTGAAAAACCTGTAAAGTTACACCAAAATCGTACTTAGGGTTTCTCCCAAAACTTCTCTCTTTAAATGTGAAAAACTAGAAAACTATATATAGGAAAATAGGGATGACGGCGTCAAGAACAAAGGTGTGACGCCGTCATCTCGCCGCCAAATACTTCCTCGGACGGCCTTGATCTACTTCTGACGCCGTTAAGGCCTAGGCCGTCACACAAATTACTCTTGACGCCCTGTGTGTGACGCCGTCATCAACTACGGATTTTAATTCTTGAGGTTTGACGCCGTCAGGAAAACTCTTGACGCCTTCATGAACTCTCGGATTTTATTATTGAGGTTTGACGCCGTCAGGAAAACTCTTGACGCCTTCATGAACTCTCGGATTTTATAATTGAGGTTTGACGCCGTCAGGAAATTACTCTTGACGCCGTCACCTACTGTTCCCAGCATGGAAAATTGAGACTTTGCCGTTTTCTTCACTTTTATGCTCCAAAAACGTCCAAAATGGCTTCTTTTCCAAAATTCACTCTCCAAGTACCTAAAATCACAAAAGGAACGATTTAGGGCAATATTTGATCAAATAAGTTCGGATTCGGGCTTAAATGACCCCCTAAAAGTGGTTCATTTTTCGCCTTATCATATACCCTTACACTTGAGATTTGCTTGTCCTCAAGCAAATGCGCTTTTATTCTAATCAAAAGACAAGTTAGAGGTCATTTAACACTAATATAAAAGTAATTACAACAAATAATCGTTCCACTAAAGACCAATAGACAAGCTCGGAGGTCATACACTAGCACCTTACAAATAGTGTTTAGATACTCACATCTCTCGGGTGTAAGAAAGTAATATAACATTATGGAAATGGAAGATATCTCTCACTACCTGTCATAGCAAAATAGATTACCATAGGCTTGGGAAAGGATCAAACCTCCACCACATGGCGTAAGCACCTAGGATAAACTATCAAAGAGGTCTTTTAAAGGGTTGTAACGTTAGGTATAGGGATATGAATTACACGGTTTTGTTGGATAAAGGAAGTTATTACTGGTGGCGAGCTAACAATCTTGGTTAATTACATGTACAATATGGCGTTGCTAAGCCAAGACTAGACTCGACTTAAGCTAATAAATGAGAAATAACAAAAACATAAAATGAACATAGAATAAAAAGGGATGGTAGTCCGTATGTTTTTTTCTCTCTCTTTTTTTTTTTTTTTTTTTTTTTTTTTTTTTTTTTTTTTTTTTTTTTTTGCATACACTCTTACCCTACCATCCGAAATAATACATCATAGGGAATGAACATTTCCCTTACACTTGAATTTTTACATACTTTACAATTAACTAATCTAATGACTCGAATTAAGAAAATTAAAACACTTGGAGCACTTTTAAGATTAACGTACATATGGGGTTAATAATTGATGTTCTTCCCCATTACTCCATAAAATAAGTACTTACCCATGAGTCCCAATCGTCCCAAAACAATATGTACAAGGATATGACTCGACTTAGCAACCATGTAATCAATTAGATAGTTAACTTAGGGTTTAACAAATAACAATAATGAACTAAAGATGAGTGCATACACGGAAGGCTAAGGCAATTTGGTTGTACATTTAAGTGGGGTGTAACAAATTCTTCCTTTAAGTAAAAATGCTTAAAGTTAGAAACGAAAAGATAGGCTCGGAGGGGTGTACTAGGGGTTTCGTGTACTAAAATGAGTACAACGCTAAGGGTGTGGGAAAAATTAGTTGACTTAACTAGCCAAATAATATGACTTAAATGGTCAAATAATTATAATACGGGTTTAACACAAGGGTGATCCTAATGCCTCTTATCATGTAGTAAATCCTACCACACGAATGTAGTCTCACTAGCGGTCTCGGGATGCATCACTAACGCAAGTTCTAGAATCTAAATGCTACCAGTACACTCATAAGCACTAATAATGAATGTTTTTCCTATCAAATCTAAAGGCGAACCTCACATATTTGGGTGGAAAACTTTTCTGAATATACGGTTATGTGCTAGTCATACAATCTCCTATCCATGAGACGCTTGCTATGGCTAAAGTTTCACTCCTAAATGTTGTAAAAAATTTTAAATTTGGCGCTAAAATTGCATTAACAAGTATTTCTCATAGTTTTATTACACATCTACCATTAAACAAAACAAACTCAAGCGAAAGTGCATATGTAAGGTATCATCTTTTTACCCTCCCCTTACACTTAAGATGAACATTGTCCCCAATGTTCAAGTAAAGAATGTATAAGTGAAAAAGTAAAGAGAATGAAATCAAATACTCCCCTGATTCGCTCGGTATGGATAATAGGTTGGCCAGGTTAGATCTTCCTCCAAGAAAATGAACAATCAAAGCATCCCTTCCAGAATATAAATCATCTCCTTGTCGAACATAACCTGTAAATCCTGACAAAAATAGACAAGACAACCTCGCGTAAAATCGGCGGCATCCTATATAAGTTACTAAATCCTAGAAAATAAAGTAAGATATAATGCTTGTGGAATGAAGTTTGCAGATTTCCTGGAGATTATAAAACTTAATAATTCACAAAAACCATAAGACTCCGTTAGAAAAACCAAACCGGTAAAATTTCCAGATTTTTACTCCTGACGCCGTCAAGAGTAAACTCATGACGCCGTCAGAATGGACCTGCAGAAATTCTTATGTTAAGTTTCCGGAAAATTTCTGGAAAAACTTGGTCCTACTTCCTGGAAAATCCTGCAAAACTTCATTATGACTCAATACAAGCATTTGACTCTAACGAATACGAATATACATGCTCACTTAAAATTGTGGAGAATCATGATCGTGTGTTTCTTGAAAACATATTTGGGTTTTCCCCTTACACTTATCTTTTGTAAAAATACTTTTATGTTGAAGTTAAGACTAGGCCAAACAACATAGTAAAGTATTTCCACTTTTTAATTGAGAAACATGATCTACCAACAATAAAAATTAAGCATGCATACGGAAGCAAATAACAATCAAACAAATAAAATCACACAAAACATGGGTTGCCTCCCAAGAAGCGCTTTTCTTTATTTACGAGTCTTGTAGCTAGACTCAAGGTCATGGGTTACTACGTGATTCGGGTGAGTTCCTCATTGAGGACATCTTTGGGATCAAACTTAGGTTTCAATTTCCTATCGGTTTCCTTAGTGTGGTATGACCTTTCAAACTTTTCTCCATCCGGATCATACAAGGTCATTCTAATATGCCATGACCCGTCACCTTCTTTAGGTGGCTTGTCCCACCTCCATTTACACTTGTCTCCCTCTCTTTTCCATTTATTCCTCTCTATGTTGATGGGCATTACGCTCAAGAATTCAATCATCTTCCTAAAGACTAAGGGGTCCTCAAAGGGGTCTAGCTTTTCATCTCTAGCTATGAGTTGTTCTACCGAATGTGTCTTTTCTCCGAAATCTTTCTCTAGATAAAATGGGCATTGAGGTCCTATGAAGTTCCTTTCTATCCAAGGTCCGTATCTAGATGGTCTCCTATTCATCTCTACCCAATGCGGTGTCGGTTCATCATCACAATCATAACTATGCTTCTTTACATCGTATACCGACCAAGTATCTCCTTCACCTACCGCTATCTTAGACTCCTTACAATCTATCATGGCGCTAGCGGTTGCTAAAAATCCTCTTCCTACCAATAATGGGCATGTAGTGTCACTAACCATGTCAAGGACGTGAAAATCCGCTAATATAGTTAACTTTCCTACGTGAACAACTACATCTTTAATCATTCCAACCGGGTGGGCAATACTCCCATCCGCTAGCCCTATCAATACCTCCGTTTCCTCTAACTTTCCTAGCTTAAGGGCGGTGAATAAGGATAAGGGAATCAAGTTGAGGCTTGACCCTAAATCGGCTAGTGTGTCGAAAGCTTCGGATCTTCCTATCTTACAAGGCAAAACAAATATACCCGGATCATCAAGCTTTTTAGGCAACTTGTTTTGAACGAAGGCGGTCCCATTTTTACCTAGTTTGAACTTCTCATATTTTTCTAGGAGGGCACTATAGTAAGGAGCACGCGCTAAGACATCAATGACGGGGCGTTCAAGGTGAAGTTCCTTGAATTCACCGTCAAGGTCTTGCGTAGGAGGTGTTTCAACTATACTTTTGACCGGTTCTATATTGGGTGTCTTGTTTGATTGGTCCTTTGGTAGAACTTGGTTTTGTTTGAAACACGTGCTCGTTGATTTGACCGAGTAGTATTGTGGACATGAAGTGGGTGACGAAACTGAAGATATGGAATTAACGTTTAGTTTCGGATTCTTGATTGTGTCGCTTGGGAGTGCTCCCATTTCTCGGTCATTGAGAACTTTCAACAATGCGTCAATTCTAGTGGTCATCTCGCTTTGCTTGTGTTTGAAATCGGCTTCAAACTTAGATATGCGAGCTTCTTGAGATGCCATAAACTTTGACATCAACCCTTCAAGATTGTTGGTGCTACCAAAGTTGTTAGAAGGATTGTTGTTGAAAGTACGGTTGGATGGTGGACCGGTTGGTTGGTAACGATTAGGCGGATTGAAGGAATTGGGTTGATTTTGTTTCCACCTAAGGTTTGGGTGATTTTTCCATGAGGGGTTGTATGAATCACTGTATGTGTTTGGCTCGGGCTTGAAAGTGTACCACTTATCTCCCGCTTCGTCGGTACGCGTGGATACGTAGTCCGCAAAAGCTGTTCCGGGGAGTTCCACACAATCACGAGTGTCGTGGGGACCACTACATAATTCGCATGAAGAAGTGATTTTGTTCACTTGGCTTGAAGGCTTAGGAGCTTCGTAAGATTTCATGAGAAACTTGACTTGGTTCTCAAGTTCCATGATCCTACGGTCGGGAGTGCTAGAATTGTTCGAAGGCAAAGATATTGCCTTGACCATTTTGTTCAAGTCACGGGGATCATTCCAACTTTCGTTGTCATAGAGAGCAAGATCTTCTATGAGTTCCCATGATTGTTCCGCACTAAGATCACGTAGCTTACCACCGGTCGATTGGTCAATGGCTCGCCTCGTGGAGATGTCGATATGGTCATAAAAGATTTGGACTTGGAGCCAAAGATCTATGCCATGATGAGGGACTTTTTGGAGTAAGTCCTTGAAACGAGTCCATGCTTCGTAGAAAGTTTCACCCCGCTGTTGCTCAAACATCAAAATGTTCCTTCTAAGCATTGCAGTCTTTTCCGGTGGAAAGAATTGGGTAAGGAAGCGATTGGCGAGATTGTCCCATGTGGTGATGGATCCCGCGGGTAAACGCTCAAGCCATTGACTAGCTTGATCCCGTAGAGAGAATTGGAATAGACGTAAACGGGTAGTCTCTCTAGTTGCAACATCTAGGTCTATGGAATCTACGATTTTGAGGAAGTCCTTAAGATGTTGGTTTGGATCTTCGGAACGAAGTCCATGGAATGCACATCCGCTTTGCACCAACCGGATGGTGTCGGATCGCAAGGGGGTCACATTGGCTCCGGTGAGCTCAATGGTGTTTCGGTAGCCTTGGTGGCTAGGTCGGGAATACTCTCCTAAGGTTCGGGGCCTAAGGGGTTCTAGTGGTGGGTTGACGGGTTCAAAGATGTTACCACCTTCCATGATGTCGGATGGTAAAGAGTTACGAACAAAAGCACGAAGAAATAAGATAGACTAAAGAAGACCTAAAAATAAAAATAAAATCTTACTAGAAAGGAATCTAGCAAGTAGACCTAATAAAAAGAAATCCTAACCTAGACAATAACTATTCCCCGGGCTGCGGCGCCAAAAACTTGATGCGTGAGAATCGCAACAGGCTTTACCTCTCGAGGGATCTCGAGAAGCTTACAACCCCCACCAGGCAGTGTACCTGATCGTTGTAGTATAGTATAGTGACAAGTACCGGGGGATTGATTGTTCAGCTTAGGAATAGTGTCGTTAGGATTAGAAAGCCTAAATACTAGTTCTAAAGGTGAGGGATGATTATTTTTGTATTTTTATATTTTTATGAAAGCAAGTAAAATCTCGGGTTTTGGAAGAGTGGGCGGAATTAGTTGCTATTCAACTAACCCAATACTAAGATGCAATCAAAATAAAATAATAAAAATGAAAATAAACTAATTTATACTAAAGTTGTGAGCAGTAATTGGAGAAAATGTGTTTACTTAGATTTCACTACTCCCTATATATCTTTTACACGTTAATTACTTGTTATAATTGCATGGATGACGGATCGTATTCCTTAATACCATTCATGGGGTGGCACACATAACTCCCCAATTCTATGAGCTCTTATCTCCTCCTACACCATGCCCAGCACAACTATAGGGATTGTAAACAGTGGCTCATGCATTAAATACAACCAATAAAGACCTAGTGCGCCTCGGTTCATGTTTCTTAAGACGTTCAAGCATGTTACCATTTGGAGATCTGCCAGTTTTCTTAAGCCTAACATATAAATCATTCATCCAAGACAAGAATAAACAAGTAATCAACACATAATCAATATCTAGGTTTCATTAGATCTAAGCAAACACAAAAGAGATCTAGCCTAGCATGATAGAATTAAGACAAGAACAAGATATAGACAACCAACACATAGACATATTGATTGAATTAGAAGAACACTTATCTTGATTAATCATGCAAGGTATCAAGGGGTTGGAACCCTTGAAAAACCTGTAAAGTTACACCAAAATCGTACTTAGGGTTTCTCCTAAAACTTCTCTCTTTAAATGTGAAAAACTAGAAAACTATATATAGGAAAATAGGGATGACGGCGTCAAGAACAAAGGTGTGACGCCGTCATCTCGCCGCCAAATACTTCCTCGGACGGCCTTGATCTACTTCTGACGCCGTCAAGGCCTAGGCCGTCACACAAATTACTCTTGACGCCCTGTGTGTGACGCCGTCATCAACTACGGATTTTAATTCTTGAGGTTTGACGCCGTCAGGAAAACTCTTGACGCCTTCATGAACTCTCGGATTTTATTATTGAGGTTTGACGCCGTCAGGAAAACTCTTGACGCCTTCATGAACTCTCGGATTTTATTATTGAGGTTTGACGCCGTTAGGAAATTACTCTTGACGCCGTCACCTACTGTTCCCTGCATGGAAAATTGAGACTTTGCCGTTTTCTTCACTTTTATGCTCCAAAAACGTCCAAAATGGCTTCTTTTCCAGAATTCACTCTCCAAGTACCTAAAATCACAAAAGGAACGATTTAGGGCAATATTTGATCAAATAAGTTCGGATTCGGGCTTAAATGACCCCCTAAAAGTGGTTCATTTTTCGCCTTATCAGATACTCTTTTTCTGCAAGCATAAAAACATCAACTCCACCTTATGTTGATAACTGATGTACATTGCAGCTATCATAAAACTTCCAAGAAATTGAGAGATCATGAATTGGGAAGTTCCAATAGATATCAGCTGGATGGTTCATGTAACCTATGTAACTCAACCCACAGCTCTTGCTCTTTCACATCTGGCTTCTTGATTGTGTAGATTTTTTTAACCAAGTCCCATAATCTGTCTAAGTCTTCTCTGTCACTTATTCTTATCAATTCCTGAAAACTTTTGCACACTGCTGATCCTCCACCAAGCCTGATTATCTTCCAAGCCTTTCCAAATTTATCTTTGTAAATCTCCCAGTCAATGATTGGATGTCTAGATTGAATAGGATCAACATATAATGTTTCAGGAACAATCACCATCATCTGATCAAGAGAAGAATTGTCTTCATTTCTTTGTGAATCATTCTTCTTCTCAGCATGCTTGTCTTCAATGATCTTTTGTTTCTTTGATGGTGTTTCTTCTGTACCCATGGGGATAAACTTTTCTTCAATATATCTCTTGAAGTGGTAGTATAAATGTGCAATTTCGTCATATGACTTTCCCCTAAGTTGATGAGGTTTATAAAAACCTTGATTCTTTAAGTATGTCTTCATTTCACTCATGAGCGGAGACTTTGTGGTATTTCTTTTCCTCTTCTGACTTTGACCTTGCTTCATTGACTTACTTAGCTGACTCAAAGCTAATTCTACACCTCTTTCATTTATCAAATCAGCAAGTCTTTGTACTCTGTTATCATCAGTTAAAGTCTTATCTTTGTAAAGTTCTGCAATTCTAGCCTGTAGAACTTCATCCTCATCAATAAAAGCTTTCATTTTTTCTGCATGAGCTCTTTTTTCTCCTTTTTATTGAAGAATGAATGCTACTTGCTCTTCTGTTTCAAATTCAGACACTTTAGATCTCCTTTTCTCATCCATAAAGTTTGCTATTTCAGCTTCATCAACTCTCTTTGCAACCTCTTCAGCAGTAGAAACTTTATTTGTTGTAGTAGTAGAAACATCTTGTACCACCTTAGCCAGTTGTTCAACATTACTAGTAGCAGCAGTTTCTCCCAAACTAGTATTAGTCTCCATTATGATCTTTGAAGCTTGTACAATATTTTCACCTGAAAATTCCACTACCTGCTTTTTATTTACATCTTCCAAAACCGCCTCATTACCCTCATTGTCAGCAACTATATAGTCATCATCCATATGATCACCACTATCAATCCCAATATCCATATCCACATGCATATCAGCACAAGCACCTTCAACATGTGTTGTTTCCTCGCCTGAGACTCTGCTTTCATTCCTCCCCTGTTTGGGAGCATCCTTCAAACTAGCAGCCTTAGAAGAACTCATCCTGTGTGATGTGCCCACCTTCTTCAAACGTCTGAACTGAGTTTTTCTTGAGCTCTGTTGACCTTCCAAATATCAAAGTCTCTTTTTCAACTTTTTGATCTTTTCACCTTGTTTTGTTGTGCGCTTTTGGAGGCCAAGAACATCCTTTTCTAACTGGGTACAGTTGTCCTTCAAATCCTGTATAAGTTTCATTCTAGCCTCACGACTTTGGCTTATGTTACCTAGCCCGAGAGATGGATCATTGGAATTGACATTTTGTACATCAGTATCCATCAATTCATGTGTTTCAGATCTACCCTCATCACTTCGGGATGTGTTATCTTCACTGAGAGGTGAATCAACGGCAGTATACTCAGTCTCATGTATGTTACCACTGGCCTGCTCTGCTTCTAAGTTAGCAGCAGAAGTGGCAGCCCCTTCCATGACATCCTCACCCTTTTTTGTTGGAAGGTTCACCATATATGGAAAAAGTAGTGTAACCCTTCCTGAAAAATCATTGCCATTATTTTTCAGATTTGAAAATACTTTCTTTTGTAGTGAGGTGGCATAAAAAGTTGCTCTATGTGTCTTAATAGTAGTCAATTGATTTGGAATAATAAGCTGCAAAAACCTTGCATATAATAAAGAGTTACCATCATCATCGAAGGTCTTGATCATACCCTCCAAAATCATTTTTGAAAAATTAAAAGGTTTTCCTTTACTAAGGCATATCACAGCTAATGCCATGGTAGTACCAAACTCATTCCAACCTGTTGTTTTAGGATTCAAACAATGTAAGAGAGTATGAATCAAGAATTTCCACTGAGATGAGAAGAGACCTTTGTAAAATTTTAATTTATTATTCTTCTTCTCATACCCCATTTTTTCAAACCTTTGAAAATGGTGGCATTTTCAAGACACACAATCACTTCATTATCTGGTAGGTTAAGAGATTCCCTAATAGATGACTCAGTTATGAGTATATCTTGGCCATCTACCTTAGCCTTAATCTGTTTTACTTCATTAAAAGTTATGACCTTAGCAGTAGCACAAAACTACTTAATAAAATAAATGCATATAGGAGGATTTACAGTTAATGCATACCTAATAGGGGTAGCATTCAAGAAATTGATTATCTGTGTGAATCTTTCAGAACCATCTAGTTTCTTCAAAAAAGCGATCATGTTGTGTCTCTCAACAAATGTGCGTTTTGATTCAATTGGCAACACCATCTTGAATTAGGGTTTTGTGATTTGGGGATTTTGAAAATGATTGATAAAAGATGTTAGTGTTTGTGATTATAGAGAAATTATGTGTGCGTGAAACTGAATTATCGATTTGATTGGGGATTTAAACCGTTAAGTTTAAATGTTACCAATCCACCCCTGCACTCTCAGTTCTAGCAGTACAAACCCAGCTGAAGTAACGTTTTCTTTGCAGCAGATTTTCATTTCAATGCAAAGGGTGAATCATTATATTAATATCAACAATTAATGAGAAAATTGAGCAATGACAAAAGTACAGGAATTAAGATTAAACATTTTCCATTAAAACTTGAAATGCAAAATTACAAAATAATGTACAAAACCAGCTGCTGTAACGTTTTCTTAGCTGCAGAATCTTTTTATACTGCAAAGGGTGAATAATTATATTAATATCAACAAGTAATGAGAAAATTGAGCAATGACAAAAGTACTGGAATTAAGATTAAACATTTTCCATTAAAACTTGAAATGAAAGATTATAAAATACTGGAAATAAAAGTTACACATTCTAAAAATCTACTAATCTAATTTTGGAGATTTCTCCGGGTCAATTGCCACATGTGCATCTTCGTAATCCAACCCATCAAACTCCACATCAGAAAAATCATCATCATCCAATGTCTTGTACGCCTTGGGATGTTGTTTGAGAGATGGTTTTTTTGTTGCTTTGTACTCCTTTTCATCCTCAGCATGTTGTTTGATAGATTGTGTTTTTCCTACTTTCTTTCTTTCAGCAGCCCACCAATTTGTACCACGCATTTCCATCCAATTTAATTTTTTTACACTTATTGCCGCTTTCTTTTTTTAAGCAGACCTGCTTGAACCTTCTCCTTCAACCCATTGTGTTGATCTCTTGTTGTTTGCAGACATTGTTTATGAATACTTCCTGCAGGTTTTTGTTTAGAGATTTGATAAACTAGGATTTCTGATTTGAGATACACATGGAAACGAGTATAAAAAGAGGATATAGGAAAACCAAAATACCTATGTTTAATGCAGGAAAGGATTGATGTTTTCCATAGGTGGCTTGAACCTTTTCAACATCTTCAGGCCAATCATGATCCATTGGGACGAGCGTTTGCCAGGGATCAATGCTTATAACTCTTGACAGAACTATATACATATTAGTCGCCAACAAAGACAAGCCACAATGGAACATGATTGACTTGAAGAAATCTGCAAAATTTCATGATTGACCTGATCCAAATATCCCTTTGGAAAGTAGTCAGACCATGGATTTGCTGCAAAAAAAATTAAAAAATATATTAAAATTTTAAAAAATATAGTGTAAATGAAATAAAAGATAATGTTGCAATTTAGGGTGTGTTTGAAACAACCTTTGTTCTTGGAACTCCAATGGCCACATGATGAGGCAAAAGGTGTACCGCTTTTAAGGGGTCATTTAAGCCCGAATTCGAGATTATTTGATCAATTATTGCCCTAAATCGTTCCTTTTGTCATTTTAGGTAATTTTGAGGAGCAATCTGGAAAAGGAAGCATTTTGGACGTTTTTGGAGCATAAAAGTGAAGAAAACGGCTAAGTCTCAAAATTCCTTGCTGGAACAGTACCTGATGACGTCAGGAGTTTACAAGTGACGGCTTCAAGAGTGATAAAAGAGATGGATGTGGAAATTAAAACGTGACGGTCCAGAAAGTTTTCAAGCTTATTGGTCTGACGGCGTCACCTAGGCCGTCAGGGTCCAATTACTAGTGACGGCCCAGAGTGTTTCTCTACATGAAGGCATCAGAAGTGGATCTAGACAATACGAATTTTATCATGGCGGCGAGTTGACGGCATCACAAGTTAATACATGACACCGTCAAGGTGTAAAATCTATATATGGTTTTCTAATTTCATTCATTGTGTGCAACTTTGAGGGAATAAAACCCTAGACGAATTTTACAGCTTTTTCAAGGGTTTCAACCCCTTGATTCTTCCATGTTCAATTGAAGATAAGTACTTATTCAAATCATTCAATATGTCTATGTGTTGTACGATTATATCTTACGCTTGTCTTCTCTTTAACATGCTAGGCGAGACTTTTATTGTGTTTGCTTAGATGTAGTGAAACCTAGATGTTGATTATGGGTTGATTGTTTGTTTATAATTGTTATGGATAATTGTATTCGATGTTAGGCTTAAGAAAATTGGCAGACCTCCATTGGTAACTTGCTTGAACGTCTTAAGAAACATGATCGAAGGTGTACTATAATTTTTGGTTGTATTTAATGCGTAAGAAAATTCTAATGATCCCATGTTAGGAGCTTCTAACGGCTCGACATAGGAGTGAAGTAGGATCTTATAGAGTTAGGGAATATTGTACACGGCCCTACGACTAGTATTAAGAATATGACCCGTCATCCATGCAATTTTAACAAGCTAATCAACCTGTAAAAGATATCTAGGGAGTAATGAAATCTAAGTAAACACAACTTTCCTCATTATTGTTTCCACCACATTTGATAATTAGCTTTATTTTCATTTTTTTTTATTTTATTTTGATTGCATCTTAGTTAATTGGGTTAGTTGGCTAGCAACTAATTCCGCCCACTCCATCGAAACCCGAGATTTTAATTGCTTTCCATAAAATATAAAAATACAAAAAGAATCAACCCTCACCTCTAGACCTAGTTTAGTAGGCTCTCTAATCCTAGCAACACTATTCCTGAGTTGAACGATCAATCCCCCGGTACTTGTCACAATACTATACTACAACGATCAGGTACACTGCCTGGTGAGGGTTGTAAGCTTATCAAGATCCCTTGAGAGGTAAAACCTGTTGCGAGGGCGCAATCCACATGCATCAAGTTTTTGGCGCCGCAGCCCGGAGAATAGTTATTGCTAGGTTAGGATTTCTTTTTATTAGGTCCACTTGCTAGATTGCTTTCTAGTAAGGCTTTATTTTTATTTTTAGGTTTTCTTTAGTCTATCTCATTTCTTCGTGTCTTTGTTCGTAACCTTTACCATCCGACATCATGGAAGGTGGTAACGTCTTTGAACCTATTAACCCACCACAACAAAACCACCCACAAAACCCACCACTAGCAAACCAACCTCCTAGGCCCCGAACTTTAGGAGAGTATTCCCGTCCTAACCACCAAGGCTATCGAAACACCATTGAGCTCACTCAAGGAGCCAATGTGTCCCCCTTGCGATCCGACACCATCCGGTTGGTGCAAATCGGATGTGCATTCCATGGACTTCGATCCGAAGATCCTAATCAACATCTCAAGGATTTCCTTAAAATCGTAGATTCCATAGACCTTGATGTTGCAACTAGAGAGTCGACCTGATTACGCCTATTTCAATTCTCTCTATGTGATCAAACTAGTCAATGGCTTCAACGTTTACCCGCGGGATCCCTCACCTCATGGGATGATCTCACCACTCGTTTCCTTGCTCAATTTTTCCCACCGGGGACAAGCAATAAGCTTAGAAATGATATCTTGATGTTCCAACAACGTCAAGGTGAAACTCTATATGAAGCATGGACTCGTTTCAAGGACTTACTCCAAAAAGTCCCTCATCATGGCATAGATCTTTGGCTCCAAGTCCAAATCTTCTATGACCATATCGATCTCTCCACAAGGCGAACCATTGACCAATCGGCCGGTGGCAAGCTACGTGATCTAAGTGCGGAAGAATCATGGGAACTCATTGACGATCTTGCTCTCTATGACAACGAAAGTTGGAATGATCCCCGTGATTTAAACAAAACGGTCAAGGCAATATCTTTGCCTTCGTACAATTCTAGCACTCCCGACCGTAGGATCCTGAAACTTGAGGACCAAGTCAAGTTTCTCATGAAATCCTACGAAGCTCCTAAGCCTTCAAGCCAAGTGAACAAAATCACTTCTTCATGTGAATTATGTAGTGGTCCCCATGACACTCGTGATTGCGTGGAACTCCCCGGACAAGCTTTTGCGGATTACGCATCCTTGCGTACCGACGAAGCGGGAGACAAGTGGTACACTTTCAAACCCGAGCCAAACCTTTACGGAGATTCCTACAACCCTTCTTGGAAAAATCACCCGAACCTTAGGTGGAAACAAAACCAAAACATGCCCCAAAACAATTCTTCCAATCCACCTAATCGCTTCCAACCAAACGGTCCACCCTTTAACCGTACTTTCAACAACAATCCTTCCAATAACTATGGTAGTACCAATAATCTTGAAGGATTGATGACCAAATTTATGGCATCTCAAGAAGCTCGCATAGCTAAGTTTGAAACCGAATTCAACCAACAACAAACGAAAATGACCAATAAGATTGACAACTTGTTGAAAGCCCTCAACAACCAAGTGCTAAATACACCTAGGAAGGACACTAGGGACACTAGTAGCAGAATCCAAACTAAGGACCCCTCATCATCCAAACATGTTCACTTTGTCAATGTTGTTACCATTAAGCCAATATATAAGAATATAGAAGAAGGTGACGAGGATGAAGTTGGAATAGAAACCGGGACTAAGGATGAGGTTAAGGAAGTTGAGGATACTAAGAAAGAAATGTTAGGGGAAGTAGAAAACGTTGAAGAATACTTTGATAAGTTACCCACCAAGGAAGAACGGGAATATCATAAGAATCTATTCGATGACCCCTAGACACCATACGTCCTTGGTTCACCACTTATCAAAGCAGGAGTTCCCTCTAACATCAACATACCATGCAACATTGGGCATATGCATGTATGGAAAGCTTACATCGATCTTAGGTCTCCTATAAAAATTATGACTAGGACCTATTATAATTGGGTAATGAAGAAGCAACTTGGATATAGGATGATGCCTAACACGAATTGGATGAGCAACTTTGTAGGAAGAGTGAAAGGATTACATGTCTTTGTAGGAAACTTCACGTATATTACCGAATTTGTGATTGTAGAGGATATTCGTCCGGTAATAGATGGTTGCTTAAGTCAGGTAGTATTCGGAAGACCGTTTGTTGAAGCCTCTAAGATGAATTATGACCCGTCCTTAGGGATAGTTAGATTCAAGGATGAGAACGATGAGATTGCTTACCAAATGACCTATAAGATTGAACAATACCGTCTTCTATCAAACCTTGAAAAGGAACACAAGCAAGCGGTCTACTATAGGATAGACGTAGAGGAGTAGATTATGTCATGAGTAGAATACTCAGTTTCTATAAGGAATGTATGCAACTAGGTCAGGAATACAAAACTAAGATTGGAGATGACCTAGATAATGACACCAATGATGAGGTCACATAATAGCCCATGACCTTGAGTCTAGCTACAAGGCTCGTAAATAAAGAAAAGCGCTTCTTGAGAGGCAACCCATGTTTTGTGTGTTTTTATTTGTTTGAATTTTATTTTTTTTTTCCGTATGCATGTTTTATTTTTATTGATTGGTTGATCATGTTTCAAACTAAAATTGTGAAAATGCTTTATTTTGTTGTTTAACTTCGTCTTAACTTCATATAAAGGTATTTTGCAAAAGCTAAGTGTAAGGGGAAACCCCAAATTTGTTGATAAGAACGAAAATGATCATGATTCGCCACAATATTAAATGAACATATATATTAGTATTTTTTAGAGTCAAATGCTTGTATCGAGTCATCATTATGTTATGCAGGATTTTCCAGGAAATAGGACATAAGTTTTTTCAGAAATTTTCTGGAAACTTAACATAAAGATTTCTGCAGGTCACCTCTGACGGCGTCAGGGTTTAACACCTGATGACGTCACGTGTAAAATTCTAGAAATTTTGCTAGTTTTGTTTTTCTAACGGAGTCTTAAAGTTTTTGTTGATTCTTTAGTTTTATAAACTCCAGGAAATCTGCAAACATTCATTCCACAAGTATTATATCTTAAATTGCTTTCTAGGATTTGTTAGTATATATAGATTGCCGCCCATTTTACGCGAGGTTACCTGGATTGTTTTCTTAGGTTTAACAGGTTATATATGACAAGAAGATGATTTATATTTCTGGAAGGGAAGCTTTGAACATTCATTTTCTTGGAGGAAGATCTAACCTTGTTGACACACTATCCACACCGAACGAATCAGGGGAGTATTTGTTTTCATTCTTTTACCTATTTTACTTTTACATCCTTTAATTGAACATCGGGGACAATGTTCATCCTAAGTGTAAGGGGAGGGTAAATGATGATACCTTATAGGATACAATTGCAGTTGAGTTTGTTTATTCAATGGTAGGTGTGTAATAAAACTAAGAGAAATACTTGTTAGTGTAATTTAGCGCCAAATTTAAAATTTTTTACAACATTTAGGAGTGAAACTTTAGCCTTAACAAGCATCTCATGGATAGGAGTTGTATGACTAGCACAAAACCGTACCATTCAGAAAAATTTTCCACCCAAATATGTGAGGTTCGCCTTTAGATTTGATAGGAAAAGCATTCATTATTAGTGCTTATGAGTGTACCGGTAGCATTTAGATTCTAGAACTTGCGTTAGTGAGGCATCCCGAGACCGCTAATGAGACTACATTCGTGTAGTAGGATTTACTACATGATAAGAGGCATTAGGATCTCCCTCGTGTTTAAACTCGTATCATAATTACTTGACCATTTAAGTCATATTACTTGACTAGTAAAGTCAATTAATTTTCCCACACCTTAGCGTTGTAATCATCTTTTGTTTCTAACTTTAAGCATCTTACTTAAAGGAAGAATTTGTTACAACCCACCCAAATGTGCAACCAGATCGCCTTAGCCTTCCTTGTATGCACTCATCTTTAGTGCATTATTGTTACATGTTTAAACCCTTAGTTAATTATCTAATTGATTACATGGTTGCTAAGTCGAGTCATATCTTGTACATATTGTTTTGGGACGATTGGGACTCATGGGTAAAGTACTTGTATTATGGAGTAATGGGGAAGAACATCATATATTACCGCCATATGTGCGTTAATATTTAGTACTCCAAGTCTGTTGATTATCTTAATTCAAGTCATTAGAGTAGTTTATTGTAAAGTATGTAAAAATTCAAGTGTAAGGGGAATGTACATTCCCTATGATGTATTATTTTGGATGGTAGGGTAAGAGTGTATGAAAAAAAAAATCAAAAAAGAAAGAAAAAGAAAAAAACAGAAAAAGAAAAGAGAAAAACATACGGACTACCATCCCATTTCATTCTATGTTTATTTTATGTTTTTGTTATTTTTGATTTATTAGCTTAAGTCGAGTCTAGTCTTGGCTTAGCAACGCCATATTGTACATGTAATTAACCAAGATGATTAACTCACCACCAGTAAATATTGCCTTTATCCAACAAAACCGTGTTTTCCGTATCCCTACACCTAACGTTATAACCCTTTAAAAGACCTCTTTGATAGTTTATCCTAGGTGCTTACGCGAAGTGGTGGAGGTTTGATCCTTTCCCAAGCCTATGGTAATCTATTTGCTATGAAGGGTAGTGAAAGATGTTTTCCATTTCCCTATTGTGATATATACTTTATTACACCCGAGAGATGTGGGTATCTAAATACTATTTGTGAGGTGCTAGTGTATGACCTTCGTGCTTGTTTTTGGTTTTTACTGGAACGATTATTTGTTGTAATTACTTTTATATTAGTGTTAAATGACCCTTAATTTGTATTTTGATTAGAATAAAGGCGCATTTCCTTGAGGACAAGCAAATCTCAAGTGTAAGGGTATTTGATGAGGCGAAAAGTGTACCGCTTTTAAGGGGTCATTTAAGCCCGAATTCGAGATTATTTGATCAATTATTGCCCTAAATTGTTCCTTTTGTCATTTTAGGTACTTTTAAGGAGAAATCTGGAAAAGGAAGCATTTTGAACGTTTTTGGAGCATTAAAGTAAAGAAAACGGCTAAGTCTCAAAATTCCTTACTCGAACAGTACCTGACGACGTCAGGAGTTTACAAGTGACGGCGTCAATAGTGATAAAAGAGATGGATGTGGAAATTATAACGTGACGGCCGAGAGAGTTTTCAAGCTTATTGGCCTGACAGCGTCACCTAGGCCGTCAGGGTCCAATTACTAGTGATGGCCCAGAGTGTTTCTCTACATGACGGCGTCAGAAGTGGATCTAGGCAATACGAATTTTATCATGGTGGCGAGTTGACGGCGTCACAAGTTAAAAAAGGACGCCGTCAAGGTGTAAAATCTGTATATAGTTTTCTAATTTTCATTCATTTTGTGCAACTTTGAGGGAATAAAACCCTAGACGAATTTTAAAGCTTTTTCAAGGGTTTCAACCCCTTGATTCTTCCATGTTCAATTGAAGATAAGTACTTTTTCAAATCATTCAATATGTCTATGTGTTGTATGATTATATCTTACGCTTGTCTTCTCTTTAACATGCTAGGCTAGACTTTTATTGTGTTTGCTTAGATGTAGTGAAACCTAGATGTTGATTATGGATTCATTGTTTGTTTATAATTGTTACGGATGATTGTATTCGATGTTAGGCTTAAGAAAGCTGGCAGACTTCCATTGGTAACTTGCTTGAACGTCTTAAGAAACATTATCGGAGGTGTACTATGATTTTTGGTTGTATTTAATGCGTAAGAGAATTCTAATGATCCCATGTTAGGAGCTTCTAACGGCTAGACATTGGAGTGAAGTAGGATCTTATAGAGTTATGGAATATTGTACACGGCCCTACGACTAGTATTAAGGAATATGACCCGTCATCCATGCAATTTTAACAAGCTAATCAACCTGTAAAAGATATCTAGGGAGTAATGAAATCTAAGTAAACACAACTTTCCTCATTATTATTTCCACCACATTAGATAATTAGCTTTATTTTCATTTGTTTTATTTTATTTTGATTGCATCTTAGTTAATTAGGTTAGTTGGCTAGCAACTAATTCCGCCCACTCCTTCAAAACCCGAGATTTTAATTGCTTTCCATAAAATATAAAAATACAAAAAGAATCAACCCTCACCTCTAGACCTAGTTTAGTAGGCTTTCTAATCCTAGCGACACTATTCCTGAGTTGAATGATCAATCCCCCGGTACTTGTCACTATACTATACTACAACGATCAGATACACTTCCTGGTGGGGGTTGTAAACTTCTCAAGATCCCTTGAGAGGTAAAACCTGTTGCGAGGGCGCAATCCACATGCATCACCACATTACTTGGTGGATGGTTGGTTTTAGATGATAAAAAAGATTGGAATGCAATAAACGAACATACGTAACCCTTCTAAGTTCCTGCTACTGCTCGCTTTGTCGTTTCAACTCCCTTTGAGCAAAGAACTGCACCAGCCACATTGCTAGATTATTGAAAAAACAAAGCAAATAGTATGGGAACTTAGAATGGAAAGGTATGTTGAAATTGGCACACAGGTTGAGTAAAGAATAGATACAAATGTTGAGTAAAGAATAGGGTCTAAGTAACATCACCCATCTTGAATGCAATAATGAACTAGTGTGGCCTGTCATGAACAATACACACTTTATCATTATCGCATTGAAGACGTCTCAATTATCAGGCCAGATCCATCTAACGTTGCAGAAAGGTTCCATTGCTTTGTTTTTTGGATACTGTATAATAACGGTAGTGTGCTTCATCTTGATCACGCTTTGGCACTTTCAAGAATGTATCTTATTGAAAGAGCCAAAACTGGTGATCAAGATCAACCACACAAACGGTAGTAGACGTTTTCCAAATTAAGCAAGGGAACCAATCTACAACGTTAGATAGATCTTGCCTTATAATTGAGCTTTAAGTTATTAGAAAACAGATTCTTACTATCATTTATATCGCTCCCTTAGATGTGACGAACATACATATTAATTATGTAGATTCTACGACATTAGAAAGCTAATTATGCATGAATGACAAGTTGAACATATACTTGATAATTGTTTCTGTATTTTGGCAAAGAGCAAAGATGAATCAGTAATGGATGAAACACCAGAACAAGTTTATGTTCATACTTGAAAGTGGTGTCTTTTCATCCATCACTGATACTTCTTCCATCTTTGATACTTGGATGTTTTAGCCTAAATATTCGCACACGCATCCGCCACATTTTTTCCTTATTCTCTCAATACAAATGCAACATAATTCTTATATAAAAAATACATCATACATATATATAAAGCAAACAGAGTGATATAAACAATCTACAAATATTGAGTAAAGAATAGAGTCTAAGTAACATCATTCATCTTGAATGCGATAATGAAGGAGTGTGGCCTGTCATGAACAATACACACTATATCATTATCGCATTGAAGACGTCTCAATGATCAGGCCAGATCTATCTGATGATGTAGATGGGTTCCATTGCTTTAATTGTCAGGAAAACTAGAAGGGGGGTTGAATAGTTTTCCCCTCTTTTTTTTCGTTTATAAAAAGTTTGTTTCAAAATGTTGATTCAAATTTATTCAATTGTTTGTTTGAAAAACCTTCAATTAGAGTTTAGTATGAAAACAACATATAATCAATATGATCAATTATATATATGAGCTTTTAGATTAGTTTTCCAAACTTAGTTTTATGAATGGAGCTTTGGTTGATCTTTATGTGAATACGCTTTCCTTTTAAAATCTTAAAACATTTTGTATCAAATTATCTATCAAGTTAAACTCAATATGAGAGGTGTGAATAATAATCTATTAGACCATATCATATAATTATACACACAATCATAATATTAACTTGTAACTATAACACAATTAATCATCATGACAATATAAGCAACTATCAACACATATTTGCAAGCATAGATATAAAGCGATAAGTGCAAGAATAAATGTAAAGAGATACGAGAAATAAAATGCAAATCGAACACGATGATTTATAGTGGTTCGGCTACAAGGACACCTTCCTTGCCCTACTCCACTCCCCGAGTCACCTACTCGAGAGTTTTCTTCACTGCTCAGCAAGCTCCCTTTTGGCGGAGAAAACCTTACACAACTTTTGCTTACATCAATTAACGACACTAAGCTAAATGTCGAGTTATAATAGTAGCTAGAACCAATCTCACAACTTCAATCACTACACAACTTCTACACGACTTCACGACTTCTTCACTGCTTCATAACTTCTTCTATACTCCACTACATATTCACACATCTACTTCTTCACAACTACATGACTTCTCCACACTACTACTTCTTCCCACTACTTCTTACTCACTCATAAACTCACTACTAAGTAAGATCATCTTGATCTACTTATTACATATACATAACTCACAACTTCACATAAACACTAACTAGACCCTAATACATCTTTGGCTTTATGATAGGGAGGATTCTTCTCTTACACTTTGAGTGGTGAAGGACTGGATCACTTGAAACAAAGACTTATAATCTTATGATCAAAGGATTTAGAAGGATGTTTTGAAAGGATTGGGACTGAAAATTTTCGTGCAAAAGGTGAGGAAAAATTGCAGAAATGAACCAGTATTTATAGGCAAAAATTTCTGACAACTCGAGCGTGCCGGTCCCCTTAATTGTATGGCCGGTCCCCTTAATTATTAAGGGGGCGCCCATAATTAAGGGGGTCGCCCTTCAGAAACGGTCAGAAATTTTTGTCTTTTCTGGTGAAAGTTTATTTGGTGAAAAACTAACTGATTTTGGTTAAAAATTTGAATTCATATATTTGTTATGAATTAAACATTTTCCTTTAATTACCAAAATTGTTTTTCAAAAATATATAACATGTTTATATCATTTTATAAACTTTGTAATATTTAAATAGAATCCCTTTGATCATAAAATGTATTAGACATTTGTTTGTACATACCTTAAGTGATTGTTGAGGCATACTCGAGACGTTGAGATGTCGAGGCTTGTTGACGCATGAATGCTTAGATGAATTGTGATCACAAGTAACTTAAGCACTTTACGTTATATGTTGTAACTTACATCTTCGTCATCATTAAAACATGAAGAGAATGTTTAGATTAAATATCGTAATATTCATGCCAACAATCTCCTCATTTTTTATGATGACAAACTATGTAAACTATAACTCATAGTCAAATGTATAAGTTACTTGTTTACACTTCTTCTCCCCCTTTTGTTGAACCAAAAAGGTGGACTCTTAGACGAGACTTCTACTATGCTTGAACCCTTGAGATAGAATGTAAAAGACGAGCTTGCATCATCGTAAGTGAAGCCTTGATCCTATCAACCTTAATGCTCCCCCTTGGTGTATGCTCAAAACATGTTTTGGCTACCAAAAAATCGAGCGATGAAGTAATCCTTCAAAACAAAGTTAGTAGACAAGTGCACATATATATAATGATGATGATAGATATATGCATGACACTAATAGGGGAACAATATATGGACGTTTTAGGTATATGCACTAAAAATATGACACATGCAATTATTGTTTTAAAAACAACAACCTAAATCCCAAAAAAAAAAATACCATGACCAAAGCTTAAGACATGATAATGATTAGAACCTAATGCAAAGATTCTACCGATATATTTCGGCGAAAGATGCAAAAATATATATTCTAAAAGAGTTAAAGAAAAAATGAAGATGAGAATGATACGTTCTTTTAAAAACGTAGAAAAATGAAGAAGGATGAGCATGAATGAAAAGGGAAGGTAATGACAAAAGGTTGACAAATATGGTTTAGATTAATATATCATTTGACAAGGGTGGATGATTGGGAATCATGGGATTTTTAGGTGTTTTGTTGGTTGACGACCGAAGATGGATATGTGAATAAGGTGGTGATGACTCGACAACACTTGAAGCTTGGATATCTTCTTTGTGTTCTTCACTTGCTAGGAAGTGGAAAATATGTATTTCATAAAGAAATTCGCTTGACTCTTAGGGATTTAAGTTTTGGTGGTGATGACGCACTTAGTAGAATGTAGGGAATGGTTACATGGTTGAATCTTGTTGTGAAGATGGGAAGTGGAGATGACTAGGTGGAAGCGAAAGAGTGATGTTCAAGGAAGCGAAAGAGTGATGATACTCTTGTTGGATTAATGGAGGTATATGTTTGGGTGCATGAGTGTTGGAGAGTTTGGTGGTGGAGAGTTTAGAGGTGTAGAGTTAGGAGCGGAAGAGGTTGATTGAGGTTTTGGATGTTGTTCAAGTGAGGGTATTGGATGTGATCTAGTGAGAAGATATTCAATCCAAGTGAAGTGTTCATTGAATGTAATGGTTTTTAGGAGAAAGATGCAACAAGGTCAATTGTTGACATGTTTTTCAACTTGATTCAAGTTGTGGAGTGATGAAGGAGAGCTAGAGGAAAGTTATTCCAAGTTGCATTGAGCAAGGTGTAAGGTAAGAAGAGCATAAAGCTCATGGACTTCCTTGAGTTCTTCAATGAACTTCAAGTGTTTAGAGGAAGGTGATGATGGTGGAATGTAGTTGTTATTAGGGATGGATGATTGGACATGCGACATAGGAATGGCATGTGAAGTTATAGGGTGTGGTGGTAACACTCTTGGTGGTGGAGACATGTTTGAGCTTGGGTAATCATGAAAGCATGATATGGATGGAAGATAGGCTTCATGAGTGGATGGTGTTTTTGTTGAATGAGCATCAAGTGAAGCATTAGTGATGAGGTTTGGAATGTTGTGAGATGGGTTATTTGTATAACCATAAGATTTGGGTATTGGTTGATTTGGAACAACATCACTTGAGCTTTGACAAGAGTAAATTTTTCTCCTCCAAACGGGTTTTACGGAGATTTAGCAACTCTTGAGAGTTTAGATCTTGGGTTGTTGGGCGATGACATGTTTGGTTGGATGATCATTAATGATAAAGGAGATGTATTTATAGTGTAGGAAATGTGTGGTTTAGGAAGGTAAATTTTGAGGGCATGGAAATGGTGGATGACTCGAGATTGGTAGTATAAAGGATGACTCGGTTTTTCATTTCACATTGGTGGTTTGAGGATGTACTGAAGAAGGGTTACGAGGTTTGAGTGTAAGGTAGAAGGATATATGTGAGTGAGTGTGTTTTCCCTTCCCATTAAATTTGTGCTCATCCAGACATAGAGTGTGACACAAATAAAGATAAACCAACATGAAGACTATAAGTTTGACAATGACACGAAGGATGAAGGATACCATACAAGGAAGTTTTCCTAAAGGTGGACGGAAGGTGTTTGACATCTATATAACGATAGAGTCAAGACTCAAGAAGTGGACATGAATAATGAGTGACATTTTAATTTGCATTTTGCTAGCTAAAAATACTTAAACATTTCGGATGAAATATTTAAGTTGTCACATCAACTTAGAGAAGTATTAGATTACAATCTAACTATCTCTTGACAAAGGAGTGAATTGTTTGGAGGAAAACAAGATGGTGAATGAAGGAGTGACTATGCATGAAGACTCTAGAATACCTAAGACAATTTTGAGACTATTATGACCTATCGGATTGTGACATTAAGGTTCTCATGCAATAAGGGTGTAAGATCTAATGACAAGAAATATATACCTAGATGAATGAGATATATAGAGTTAAGAATGTAAAGGCATACAATCAAATCACATAGGAGCAAATAAACATCTAGAAACAACATATTTGCGATATGCCATAAATCTAGGAATGACATAATCTAATGAGAAGTAAAGTTCATAAAAGAAGCTTAGTGTTAGGTATATTTAGGAATAACAATTTAATCAAGTTGGAGAATGAGTATGAGACTATTACTAGTGGTGCTCAATTCAGGCTAAACACGACCATTTTTACGGGTTACACACACCCAACTTCTCACATAGAAGCAATTCAACTGTTATGTTAAATTGAATTTCTAGTCAATAGATTCTCCAGTATTCATTCTCTTTTTAGAAGAAATTAAATTCCTAAATTCACCTAGCCAAAAGTTCTTTATATATCCAACTTTTACCATAAAACCCATCAAGCAATCTTAGCCATTCATTTTTTTTTATCAAAATAAAAAAATAAGTTTCCACCCTTTTTTTAAAACTTAAATACTTCGCAAACCGTAAATCGTCAAGCAACAAAAAAAATACCATCGCGACGAGAATTAAATTATCTTTCTATAGACATGCATTGTTATATACTTTCGACGAACTTTTTTTTCGATGAACTTTTTTTTCGCCCAGAAACATCATATATGATTCAATTTTAACAAATCATATATGATTCTTACGAATCATATATGATTTCTAAGAATCATATATGATTCGTAAGAATCGAATCATATATGATTTTTTACGAATCATATATGATTTTTACGAATCATATATGATTCTTTCTGGGCGAAAATTTTTAAAAAAAAAAAGTTCATCGAAAGTATATAACAATACATATCTATAGAAAGATCATTTAATTCTTGTTGCGAGGGTATTTGTTTTGTAGCTTGAAGATTTACCGTTTGCAAGATATGTTGTTTTGAAAAAAAAGGTGGAAAATATAAATGGGTGGCTATGATTGGTTAGGTTCTATGGCATGTATGGGTTCTTCATGGATCTCAACTCAATTCACCTATCGAAGAGTACCAAATATGAATTTTGCTTGGTTCACTAATACTTGGCTTAATGTGACTCAAACATCATGTTTCTATGAAGGTAAATATACATGATATATTTTACTCGCTATCCCAATAGAGATGTGTTGAATATTTAGATAAGAGTAAACACAAAGTTTTAATCTTTTGTTCATGATTTACCGGTTGTTTGGTTTTGATGGCATATTACTTGATTTAATAAATGTGTTAGACTTAAGAGTGCTCCTTAGCATATCTTGTGAAATGAATATAATTAAGATTATTTATCTTAAATGACTTTGTGATTCTCAAATGATATCAAAACAAGACATTAATATATTCATAGACAAATATTGTTTTCTATGATTTTTGCCATTGTTATATATCATAATTTAACTAGTATTTGAAAAACAAATTTTACTTGTTTATGGATTGTCACAAGTTATTTTTCAATTTTAATAACTTATATTATTTCAAAAAGGAAAGTGTAGTGCATTATCTTGTAACACAATCATTCATGCTACAAAGAAAATGAAATACATAGAATATATAGTGTGTATTATTCTTAAATATGTATTTTATCTTGAAGTGATGATTTTAAGTAGTGTGAGCAAAGTTTACATAAGTTGTTAGTTTGCTCATGTTTAGTTTTTCAGATATGACATATTTATCAATTGCATTGCAATGTAAATTGCTTGAATATTTCAGATGAAACATCCAAGTCATCAATCCTACTTCATTATATATTTTATGCATGTGTTAAACATGTTATTCTAATATTTGGAACACAACTATTGGACAAGTAGATTCAATATGACATTATCAATACAAGTGTGAGTTATGATCCAATGCATATTCTTTTCATCTACAAAGGATGTACACATTTTCATATCAATCTAGTGTGATTGAGTATGCAGATTCAAGACTATATCTTTTGTTATAATTTGATATAATCTTGAAACTAAACAAATAACAACCCAATATCTTGTCCACACTAAAAAACATGTCAATTAGATTTGATGAATATATCAACCATAATTTGAATAATGAATTGATATAATATCAAGATCTTTCTTGACCATCACAAACAAATATTTAAAATAAATAAAGATTTTGATGGTGTATTCCATTAATCCTAAGATTATTTATGAGTGAGATTAGTGAATGATTGAAAGTTGACATATTATTTCGTGATTGTTATATGTTTTGTTTATGTGAAAAACTATTTATTGTTACATGTAATAAACACACTTAGATTTTGAAAATAATTTTTCTTTTATATAACTACTAATATTTTAAAATGATCCAATTTATCTTGTTTCAACAATCTAAAGTAAAACAGGGTAATTTATTGAAAATATTTAAGCGTTTGTTGAAAATAGATTAGATTGTTTGAAATATTTAGGTAACTAAATTTAACTCATTTACAAGATGTTTAAGTAACGTTAAGCCATCTATACCTATATGCAATGCAAGACTAATTATGCAAACTTAACGCAAGAAATTTAGCATAAGATCTAGTTAGGCAAAAACGGACAACTAGCTATGAACTAATAGATAACATGGCACATATGCTAAGAAATCAAATAGCTAAATTACAAATAGCAACGATTATCTAATAAACTCTATTAACAAAATAAAATTACAAATGAGTTCACATAGCACATAAAACACTTGTCGTCGTTTTGTGTATTATATATACCAATGTTTACTTAGCTCGATTTTATTTGAAACTAAAATAGTTTCCTACCCATTTTAAAATTTAATTAAGATCAATATTTTGAAAGCATAAATGCTTAATGTTTCAAAGATATACCGACTAGGAATGCCCAACTCGAAGAAAAAGGTAAGATACAAGTTTTACGTTAAAACAAGACTTAAATTTTTGATCTCCGTGTAGTATTTTAACTATTTGACTTATTTAAGTTTGTAATGGTTACTTGTAAGTATTTTTAAATAAAATTAGACTCAATTACCTTTAAAACGCCGGGTGGCGCGACTTCTACGGAGTTACGGTTATTTTTATATGATTTTTCAAAGTTTCTGAAAAAACTGCGAACAGACAGGCGGACCCCTTAAATATTTAAGGGGGCCGGCCAGACAATTAAGGGGGCCGCCCATCTGGTACTCAAAATTTCATTTTTTCTAATGGAAAGGTGTGTAACTTTCTGATTTTGATACCGAACATATAACACTTATTTTAAGCATAATATTATTTCGAACTAGTATAATTAGTGTATATAACATCAAAACTAATACAAGTTAATCAACAAAACACTTTTTATACTTAATCCTCCTTAATGGATAATTTGATACATGGATCCTACTCAATTTTTAAAACCATTTGTTTTAAAAATTAGAGCGACGTGGCTCTGGTACCGATTGTGGAAAACTAGAAGGGGGGTTGAATAGTTTTCCCCTCTTTTTTTTGTTTATAAAAAGTTTGTTTCAAAATGTTGATTCAAATTTATTCAATTGTTTGTTTGAAAAACCTTCAATTAGAGTTTAATACGAAAACAACATATAATCAATATGATCAATTATATATATGAGCTTTTGGATTAGTTTTCCAAACTTAGTTTTATGAATGGAGCTTTGGTTGATCTTTATGTGAATACGTTTTCCCTTTAAAATCTTAAAACATTTTGAATCAAATTATCTATCAAGTTAAACTCAATATGAGAGGTGTGAATAATAATCTATTAGACCATATCATATAATTATACACACAATCACAATATTAACTTGTAACTATAACATAATTAATCATCATGACAATATAAGCAACTATCAACACATATTTGCAAGCATAGATATAAAGCCATAAGTGCAAAAATAAATGTAAAGAGATACGAGAAAGAAAATGCAAACCGGACACGATGATTTATAGTGGTTCGACTACAAGGACACCTTCCTTGCCCTACTCCACTCCCCGAGTCACCTACTCAAGAGTTTTCTTCACTACTCAACAAGCTCCCTTTTGGCGGAGAAAACCTTACACAACTTTTGCTTACACCAATTAACGACACTAAAATGTATTAGACATTTGTTTGTACATACCTTAAGTGATTGTTGAGGCATACTCGAGACGTTGAGATGTCGAGGCTTGTTGACGCATGAATGCTTAGATGAATTGTGATCACAAGTAACTTAAGCACTTTACGTTATATGTTGTAACTTACATCTTTGTCATCATCAAAACATGAAGAGAATGTTTAGATTAAATATCGTAATATTCATGCCAACAAATTAGACCCCATTTTCTAATGTGGTGTTTGATCTTGATTATCAGTTTTGGTTCTTTCAATAATCAAGATTAAACATCGTTAGAAAATGGGGTCCAATTAA
Source organism: Artemisia argyi (assembly GCA_030686995.1). Classification (NCBI taxonomy): domain Eukaryota; kingdom Viridiplantae; phylum Streptophyta; class Magnoliopsida; order Asterales; family Asteraceae; genus Artemisia; species Artemisia argyi. Next base: position 51,208,976 of record CM060691.1, read on the forward strand.
AGCGATGGAACTCATCTACATCGTTAGATAGATCTGCCCTGATAATTGAGTTTTAAGTTCTTAGCAACCAAATTCTTACTATCATTTATATTGCTCACTTAAATGTGACGAACATACATATTAGTTATTTAGGTCCTACGACATTAGAGAGCTAATCATGAATCAATGAAATCATATTAAATTTATATCAACAATGCAATGAAAATATTTTCATTGTAACTAAATACATAAAAATACTCTTTAAGTTCTTGATATGTTTATTGTACTTCAACCTAATCCAAAGATAAAATAAGCTAATCCAAGCAAACCTTAATATCTCTTTTACTCTAATTATTCGCAAAAACAACACAACATGTTCTTCCTTATTCTATCAATACAAATGCAACGCAATTCTTATAATAGATAATCAACCTAAGCCTAAGAATAAATAGCTCTAAGGGGGTATTTAGATTATATTCATTTGTGATCTTATCAGCTTTTTGAGATTTGGGATCAAAACCTAGATCCGAGTGAGTTGTAACTGTGAGTGTGAGAGAGAAAGAGAGGATTATGGAAATGTGTGAAGTGTGTTTGATAAGTTTGTGTATAATATATATATATATATATATATATATATATATATATATATATATATATATATATATATATATATATATATATATATATATATATATATATTACTGTAGAAGTTTAAAAGTGAAGTGTGTTTGATACTCTTGGTAGGGGTGTTCACGGGGCGGTTCGGTTCGGTTCGGTTCGGTTAGTTGGAAGATTTTAACTATCCATCGCGGGACGGGTAATTTATTTATATTATATACGGTTCGGTTCGGTTAACCACGGATTACCCATGTTAATTACCAATTGTCAACAGTTATGGATATGTCGTAACATGACACTATAAGCAATTATCCACCCAATGCATATGACCCATATGATCGATGTCAAATACCCATTAATTAATGAATGTGACCAGTGATAACCTAATGCACATGACCCATGACCCATATGAATTAGCCATTATCACCGGTCATGCATGGTTTCCATTACACTAAAAGCCACTATAACCCAATGCACATGACCCATGTTAATTACCAATTGTCAACAGTCATGGATGTGTCGTAACATGACACTCTAAGCAACTATCCACCCAATGCATATGACCCATATGATCGATGTCAAATACCCATTAATTAATGAATGTAACCAGTGATAACCTAATGCAAATGACCCATGACCCATGTGAATTAGCCATTATCACTGGTCATGCATGGGTTGCACCGGCTTGGTAGGTGTATACCATTTGTCACAGACACTAAGAAGCAAGTATCCAGGGACCTCCCGGTCATATGTTATCCGAGGTCGAGAAAGTTTGAACTCGGATTGAGCTTGACTCGAAAAGCTCGATTTATCTGTAAAGATGTGTTTTATCACAAAAATTAAATTTGAAATATAACCTAAGAATTGAATTTGGTTCGACTTCAGCTCGAAAAGCTTGATACATTCATAAATAAGTATTTACACTTAGTACACTTACATATTAAAAAAAACACATATTTTATATCACTTACAAGCTCGAGAACTCAACAATAACTCGAGTTAAATTTATATAAGGTTGAGCTCAACTCATTAAACATTTCGAGCTCATTTGATAGGCTTTCAATCTCCAAATTTTTAATATAGCGCTCAAGATCCCGCCCCTTAATTTTCCCCAAAATTTCAATCTCCCGCTCCGCTCATATGGCGCCCCTTCTTTCCACCCAAAATCAAAACATTAACAGTACTAGCTTAGTCAGATCTATCTTCTCTCTATTCATCTCTTATCCTTCTCTCTAGAACCGACTCACACCACAGCCACACTTCACCACCTTATCTCGCCGTCGTTCCACCAACCATCGATCCTCCACGCCATCACCGTCATCAAGACAAGGGGACTGTATGGGTGATATTTGTAACACCCCCAAAATTTGGTACAGCGGAAGACTCAACAAGCTTTCGGGGTGCTACGGGGATTGGTATCCAACACAAGACATAATAGAACGAGATAAAGTAAACATAATTAAAACACAACCAAAATGGGGTTTTAAAGTTTACATTTATCCCAACACCATTCAGAGTCAGGCCCAAAGGAAATAAAAGTAGGTCCACAATTTAATATCAGAGTTTAGAAAAATAGATCCATAAACCAGGAGCCTTAGCCGAGCCTTCCAATCCATGCATCCATATCATCACTTAATTACCTGAGAAAACGTGCTAAAAGTCAGCTTTCGCTGGTGAGATCATAGGTTTAAATTCATCAACAATATAGTGGACATATACGCAAAACGCTTGCTAGCTAGACTAAGGATTTACTAAAAGCCTGCGGATACCCTCCGCTCCAACATAACACACGGATACCCTCCGTCCTAACATAGATATTCGGGTAACACCTGCATACCATAAATACTCGGATAACCTCCGAAGTATTAATAACCTATAGGTGCACACTACAGTATCTAAATAAGCCAACCTTGAATAGTACACACGAAACCGTGTGACTAAAGCTGACAATTCCAAATAAGCCAACCTTGAATAGTACACATAAAATGTATGTGACTAAAGCTGACAATATATCCTAGTCCATACGCATAGCAAGATTTAGAAAGAATATAGAAGCGATAATAGTCCACATAAAACAATTTGCACGTTTCTCACCCCAAGTATTGAAAACATAGTTCAAGAGTAAAAGTGGGGCTATGACTCACCTCAAGTCCAGAAATCAGCAAGAAGAAATCGGTAGGAGTAAGATGTATAATAACTCACAAGACGGCAACTACGGACTCAGCACGACCTAACAATATCAACTCGTTCAGAAATCATTTCCTCGAATTCAAATATTCCCAAACCCGGATGTATTCCATTTTATTTTCCGAAAATCCATTTCGTATTAGTTTGGCGTATTTACGTTTGGTATCCATACGGGTGGTGGGTCGACATAAACAAACCAAAAAGGTCACATAAAAGAATAACAAAATAAACTATAGATCTAATATTAGCCCAATATATTATTTAAATAAATCGCCGAAGTTCATCAAATCCGTCAATTTGATAATCCCCATATTTATTTACGTAACATACCGTTCCAAGATTACACCCAATCCTAAAGCGCATAGCACACAAATACTATATGGTATATATCGTAGTTTAATAAACTAATTATATACATCGTCAAATTGGCCAGATTTCCCGATATATATATTTAGCAATTTATTATCCTTTACATATACCACAACCTATGGGCGTCGTAGGATACGATGCCCATTAATATACTCATTTCGTATAGCCAAATAACTCGGTTTAACCTGTCAGTTAAGTAAGTTATTTAGTTATAGAAAATATTTATATTAATCGTCATATATCCGTGACAACACAAAAGTCACAAACGATAACTTACCTGGACTCAAGTGACCACGACTCCGCATAACTCGATAGCTTTTCTCGTTATATATATAAAATAACATTTCATGTGATATTTAGTTAACGTCGAGAATTTCTCGTTTTATAATATTCATTCTTCTTAATAATACTTCCAATAATATTACCCTACTCTCGTAGCATAATATATTTAGTCGTATTATTTATAATACAACTCGTGATTTTTGTTATTATTAATATACGCATTTATACAATTATATATACGTTATTCACGTCTATATATTTATATAAACGTTCATATTACCAATAATATTATTACGAGTTTTATTATTTGTGTTTTAAATTGTAAATAGTTATCGAGTCATACGAAATGGTCACATGTCCGAGTCATGACTCTCGGCTCATTGTCCAAGTCCAAAATAATATGTAAAAGTCACAATAATCAATACATCTCCGTCCAAAACAATCCCAATCCACGTGCTACAACAATAGGGTCCGACTACGGCACCCGACTAACCTATCTCCGTCAATCTAAGTGACCGTCTCACAATCGGTCCCCAATACCACTTTTCGTCAACAACTTCTCAATACAATAATCCATTGTCGAGACCAAACATGATCTCGAGCCACAAGTATTCGGCCAAAAATCAACCAATGCCGAAAACAATATCAAGTAACCAAAATTTAACAAGAAATAATAAATATAACCAAGGTCTATATTCGGGTTGGTTTACCAAGCCAAACCCGAGTCTCTTGACTCAAACGAGTCTCGGCACAAACCATGAGCCACAATGGCTCGAAGCAATAATCAAAGGTCACAAATAAGGCTCCAAGGAGCACACCCAACTTGCCCATTCGACCACAAAGGGTCTCGGCAACAATCAACCATATACGGCCATCAAGCCGTGACTCCATCGAGTCGAACCAAAATCCCAACGCAAGCAATACATGAAACCACAACTCAAGACCAAGAGTAGCAAATAAATCGATCCCTAAGCTCGGATCTAACACCATGCCGTGAGTCTTAGACTCACGGTTCGATCGAACCATCAAGAAATACACCAAACCCGGATACCAAACCTTTTGAGAAACACGTTTTCAACCAAAACCCATATGAAAACCATGTTTTTATTCATTAACCCGAGAGAACATCTTCAAGTCGTGACCCTAGGTCACGTTTTTTATCAAAAATACGAGTGAAACTCGTCTCACCTTCGATCTTTAATACTCAAACCGAGACAACCTTCGAAAAACAAGAAAGTGGTGGTGAATTTGGTGGTGATTCGAGGTGAAATAAGGGGGTAAATGGGCGCGCGTAGTGGTAGATCTAAGAGAGTAGGTGATGGGGAATTGATTGGCCGTGGCGGTGTAGAGTGGTGGCCGGCGGTGTGACTGTGGTGGTGGTCGGATGTGGGGCGGCTAGGGTTAGCCAAGAAAAGAGAGAGAGATGTGAGGAAGGTGAGGGTGTTGTGTGTGTTGTTTGTGAACCGACCCACAAGGACCAATTTGTATATTACTCTTTTTTTTTTTTAAATAGTTTTTTTTAATAATAATAATAATAATAATAATAATAATAATAATAATAATAATAATAATAATAATAATAATAATATTACTAATAATTATGAGTGGGTAAAAATGGTTAAGTGTAAGACACACGATCCGAAACCTGAACTCATTTCAAACGTCTAATATCTCACGAAACATCCCGTAAATAATTAAATATAGTCGGACTCGTAAAATCGTGTCATAAAATTTTCGTTAGGTAATCCTAGTGCCGGAGTCAACGTAGTACCAAGTGAGAATTCAAAATAAATCTCCAAATAAAATTCCATAACGAATCATTAAATAAATCTCAAATCCCATAACGATATTAAATATAATTAACCATAAAATAGGTCTTACAAGTCCGTTACGAATAAAATTCCAAATAAAATTTATAAACGAATGATTGAGCCCGAACCACCTAACTTATATTGACCAAGGAATGGTCAACAAAGTCAAATAGCCTAGATCAATGCTCCGCGGAATATAGTGTTTCCCCGGGTCGTTATGTCCCGACGAGGTGTGAATTGTATTCAAACGGTTTCGTGATCGGGTGAATTTGGATGAGAAAAAGGGTTTGTGTGTGATTTAGCTAAGGAATCTACAATGAAATAGCTTAAATAAGCTATACGAATAAGACTGGAAAGTTTGAAAAACCAGAAACGTTTAAAACTTAAAAACGCGTACGTTACATTTAAATAAAACGTAAACGTACCAAAATAAAATGTAAAAACGGAAATCTGGAAACACCCAGGGGGTGAAAATGACTTTTATACAAACTTAAAAGTAAAAGAAAATTTTAGAAAAAGAAAATAAATTTTAACCCTAATTAGTTATTTAATATTAATTAAAAACTATTTAATACTTATTATTAATACTTAAATAACTAAAATACAATATAATATTATTTAAATACTAAAAAGGTGAAAATAAAATTTCTAAAATTATAAAATAACTAAAAACAAGTTTTAAAAATAAAAATAAGTATTTTTGTCTTTTTGTGGATTATCTATTAATTAATAACTAATTAATTACTAATTAACTAATTAAACTATTTTAAATTAAGAAAAATAGAAAATGAACAGTGAAAATTCTAAGAAAATTTCTAAAATTATTTTATAACATATAAAAGCTATAAAAAATATAAAAACTAAGTTTTACTTAATAAAAACTAATTATGCTATTTTAAACTTAATATTAATTAATAATTAATAAAACTAATATTAAATATAATAAATACCAAATGATGAAATAAAAATCTGATAAAATTATTATAACTACTTTAACTTAAGAAGAAATTAAGAAAAATATAAAAAAGCTAAGTTCTTAATAAAAATATAAAAATGAAAATTAAAATTAAATAAAATTAAATAGAAACTATCACTTAAAAATACTTTGTTTTTTCTGGATTTTTATTTTAGAAACCTACTTTACATCTAAAAACAGCAAACTTTTGTAAAAACAAACTTTTTAGAACTTAATAATAAGCTGTGGAGAGCTTATTAGTGAGACAGTTGACCACAGTTGACCAAAATGGAAAATGAGCTTAAATGACCAAGAGTGGGACCCACAATGATTAAGATTGATACAATTAACTTATTAGAACTTGTTTAAGCTGGAAAAAGCACAAGTGGACCTCAGAATAAGCTAAAAGCTAGCAATAAGCACATTGGAAACCTGGAATTCAACTGAAACTGGGACAGAGATTTGTGGTGATTTCAAGTGGGATCCACAGGTTTCTAGGTCAAACCTAAGGTCAATATCTAAAGCCTACCATGGGGGGAGTTCAAAAGACCAAGTTTTGGGCCATGGGACCCACTGGATTGGCTGGAAAACCACCACCAAGTGGTGGTGGTGGGTGGTGGTTCTGTGCAGCAGGGCAGACCTTGCCCTGCAAGTGTGTTTAGGGCAAAATGGGGCCCAGCAGAAAAATCACAAAAATACAAGCCCTATGGAATCACAAAGATGAGCTGTTGGACAGTCAAATGGTGAAAATCTTAGATCCTAAATCATATTACACAAATCACAATAAATCTTTGAAATCTGGGGAAAATCTAAAACATGCTATTTGACTTTTTGAGTAAAACTTGAAAATTGACTTTTATGAAGTTATGATTGATCCTACTGAACATATAAGTTGTATTAAGCTGAAATGAGTCTAAAATAAGCTAAATGACTGAGTTCTAAAACAAAGAGATGAATTTCACAGCCTATAATCTTCACAGATTACCACAGTCAAGGCAAAATCGATTCTTTGACTTTTTTAAGACTTGAGACCAAAGTAAATGGTAGATTATACTTCCTAAGACCTAAACTAACATTGTAAAACAACACTTAATCAAAATACCAAGTGGAACCTAGGTGAGCAGGTTAAACCAAACACCCCTTATACTACTGAAAATGGATTTTTAGGAACAGACAAGCAATATAAACCATGAAAGTGCATAATTAACTCAAACTAACAGTAATTAAACCTAGATGAACTAGATTGAGCAACCAATGAGGTACATAAATATTGAATGCAAGAAAAAAAAATGAAAAATGCTTACTATGGAAGCCAACTGAGAGATGGAACTAGGGAAACCAAACCACAACCTACACCCCCCTTGGGGTTCTAATACCCCTGAAATCCAAATACAACCAAGTCTCTTGCCTTCTTCTTTCTTGAAGACTGATTTTTATTTTCTTTTTATTTTTCTTTGATTTTTCTTGGATTTAAGTAAAACTGAATTAGAAGTCTTCTAGGTGGAATCTAAGCTTCAACAAGCTTATAAATGACTGATTTGAACTTAAAGGAACATGAATGAACAACAACTAACAAGATTCAAGCAAAGTGTCAAATTTACTTGAAAATGTTAAAAAATTGAATTTGAAATTAGAAACTGAAACTGAGATACTTGAACATTAAAATTTCATTAATATTAAAAACAAGATACAAAGTGAAATTAAACTGGAATTAAAGGTTTCAAGACATAAAATTAAAGTTACACTACGAATTGGTCTAAAACTAGTGACCACCATCTTCCTCTCTTTTTCTTCAACTTTATAGCTCTTCAGAAGTTACTTGGACTTTTCCCACACCTTGTGGTCCGTTGGATTAGCTTCAAATGATCAGAGCCTTTGAATACCTATTTTGGCGGGAAAAGTCCACATGGCAGTTGGTGAGGTTTGGTGTGGTAATAAATGAGGGGAGGAGGGGGGTTGAATGTAGGTGAAGTTATTAATGAGGGTTGGTGAGGAGGGGGGAGACAGGATGCTGGAAATTAGGGTTGATAATGGAGGATGAACAGTGGTAATGGGAGGTTAGGGATGGGGTTTGACTGTTTGTTGACCCTGCATTTTGACTTGTTGACTTGGGCGGGTTATTAGTTTAGGATTGGGCTTGGTGGTGGGCTTTGGGTAGATTAGGGATGGGTTGTTATTTTGGATCAGGCCAAGTTGTTTGGTTTGGTATTGGTTTATAAGTTTGATTTGTATTACTAATAAAACCATAAGGACCAAACATGTAATATTCAGAAAATACATGGACTGATTTTGAAACTTTCACAAAGTACAAATGAGGACATAACTTTCCATTTTCCAAAATCCAAGGGCATACATGTTATTTTCCAAATTTTAAATTTCCCGGGGACCATTTTTGCAAATTTCCAAACTATGAGGACCAAATATGTAATTTCCTCAAACTTCACCCCGAGGACTAAAAATGATTTTTGTAACTTCCCAAGGACCCAAAATGATTTTTCTTTCAAAAATATCCCACCAGGGACTGAATCTGCCAAAGTTTGAAACTCCAGGGACTAATCTTGTAAATTTCCAAAACTTTCCAATTTTTCACCAAAGGACTAAATATGACAACTTATGATTTCAAAATGACCTTTGGTGATAATTTTTCATATTTTGAATATCCAGGGACTAGATTTGTAATTTTATGAAAGTTGGGGGACTGAAACTGCCAATTTTGCAAACTTTGTGCATTTTTCATCTGTTTTTGCTCATTTTGCATCTAAAACATATAAAACACAATTTTGAAATATTTTTAGTATTTTGATGCATTTCTGAGTGTTTTTGTATGTTTTGCAGTTCAGATTAGACAAAAAATGATGAGTGTTTGAGCACTCATCAACGAACTTTAACGTAATGCGAGTTTTCAAAATGGCTCCCTAAATTGCCGGTTGTCACATCCTCCCAGTCTCAGAAGAAACCCGTCCCGGGTTTATCTCGGAACAATTCATCTACGAAGTGAAAAGCTTCGGATATTTCTTCCGGAACTCGTCCTCACGTTCCCACGTAAATTCTGGTCCGTGTCGGGAATTCCAACGAACCTTGACGAGCGGAATGCGACTTCGCTTGAGTCGTTTAACCTCACGATCTAAAATCTCAATCGGCTCTTCTACAAAATTTAATTTCTCATCAATACGAATATCCTTCATCAGAATAACAGGCATCTCATCAGAAAGACATTTCTTCAAATTACTAACATGAAACACATCGTGGACTTTACTCAGTTCATGTGGTAATTCCAACCTATAAGCCACGGGCCCAATTCTTTCTAAAATAAGAAATGGTCCAATGTAGCGTGGGTTGAGTTTTCCACGTTTCCCGAAACGTATCACACCCTTCCAAGGCGAGACTTTCAGCATCACTTTGTCTCCAACCTGGAACTCAAAGGGTTTACGTCTCTCATCGGCGCAACTTTTCTGCCTATCTCTGGCTGCTTGCAACCGATCACGAATCTGAGTTACTTTTTCAGTAGTCTCCAAGATAAGTTCAGGGCTTGTGAGTTGGCTATCTCCAACTTCCGCCCAACCAATAGGCGAACGACATTTTCGGCCATACAAAGCTTCAAATGGTGCAGCTTTAAGACTTGTGTGGTAGCTATTATTATAGGAGAATTCCGCAAGGGGTAGATACTTCTCCCAGCCTTTACCAAAGTCTATGATACATGCACGAAGCATATCCTCTAAAGTCTGAATGGTCCTCTCACTTTGACCATCGGTTTGGGGATGATATGCAGTACTCATATCAAGTCTCGTCCCCAAAGCCGTTTGAAGTGATCGCCACAAAACTGACGTAAAGCGGCTATCGCGATCAGAAATAATCGATATCGGGACTCCATGACGAGAAATAATTTCCTTCACATACAATCTCGCAAGTTTATCCACACTATCATCTTCACTAATCGTCAGGAAATGAGCAGACTTAGTCAAACGATCCACAATTACCCAGATAGCGTCACAACCGCTAGCTGTCCTCGGTAATTTGGTAATAAAGTCCATTGTAATCTGCTCCCATTTCCAAACTGGAAGTTCTGGTTGCGTCAATAATCCTGACGGTCTTTGATGTTCGGCTTTAACCTTAGAACATGTCAAGCACTTACTGACATACAATGCTATATCTGCCTTCATATTTGGCCACCAATATAACTTTCTCAAATCCTGGTACATCTTGTCAGATCCAGGATGAATAGAGTACCTTGACTTATGCGACTCATGCATAATCAACTCTCGAATTCCTCCATATAAAGGTACCCAAATCCGATCTCCAAAACATAGTAATCCATCAGAACGCTTGACAAATCCCTTCTCATTCTCAGCCATCCCAAATATGTTCTCAGCAGGTCGGTTTTCTGTTTTCAACGCTTCCGTTTGAGCTTCAAGTATTTGAGACAGTAACGGTGATACGATAGTCATTCCCAGCGACCTAACTCGTAACGGTGGTATTCTTTCCTTTCGACTAAGAGCATCAGCAACAACGTTTGCTTTACCGGGATGGTAGCGAATTTCGCAATTATAATCGCTTAGCAACTCGATCCAACGTCGTTGTCTCATATTGAGCTCTTTTTGATTCAAGATATGTTGTAGACTTTTGTGGTCAGTAAACACAACACACTTTTTTCCATACAAGTAATGTCTCCATATCCTCAAGGCAAAAACCACAACACCTAACTCCAAATCATGGGTGGTGTAGTTTTTCTCATGCTTTTTGAGCTGTCGGGAAGCATAAGCTATCACTTTCTCTCATTGCATTAACACGAATCCCAAACCTTTATGCGAAGCGTCACAATAGACGACGAAGTCCTCGTTACCTTCAGGTAACGCTAAGATAGGAGCACTACACAACATCTTCTTGAGTAATTGAAATGCTTCCTCTTCTTTATCTCCCCATTCATACTTAACACTCTTTTGAGTCAATTTGGTCAACGGTTTAGTTATCTTCGAAAATCCCTCGATGAATCTTCGGTAATAACCGGCTAAACCTAAAAATTGACGAACTTATGTCGGGGTCGTAGGTACAGCCCAATCTTTTATTGCTTCAATCTTAGCAGGATCCACATGGACTCCTTGTCTATCAATCACATGACCCAAAAATTGTACCGTCGAAATCCAAAATTCACATTTGGAGAACTTGGCATACAGTTGCTCCTTCCTGAGCAATTCTAAAATAAGTCTTAGATGCTCCTCATGCTCCTTCTCACTCTTTGAGTGAATTAGAATATCGTCGATGAATACGATCACAAACTTATCTAAATAAGGCTTACACACCCGATTCATGAGATCCATGAATATCGCCGGTGCGTTAGTCAACCCAAACGGCATCACCTGAAACTCGTAATGCCCGTAACGGGTTCTGAAAGCCGTTTTCGGAATATCTTCCTCGCGAACCCGAAGTTGATGATATCCCGATCTCAAATCGATCTTTGAATACACACTCGATCCTTGGAGTTGATCGAACAAGTCGTCGATCCTCGGTAACGGGTATCTATTCTTCACCGTTAATTTGTTCAGCTCTCGGTAATCAATGCACATACGAAACGATCCATCCTTCTTCTTCACGAATAAGACTGGGGCTCCCCAAGGTGAAGAACTTGGTCTTATGAATCCTTTTTCGGCTAACTCCGCTAATTGTTTTGACAACTCTTCTAGTTCGGTGGGTGCAAGACGATAAGGCGCTCGTGCTACAGGTGCAGCACCAGGTATCAACTCAATCTGAAACTCCACTTGTCTAGTAGGCGGGATTCCCAGCAAATCATCGGGAAACACATCAGAAAAATCACGAACTATAGGCACATCTCCAATGCACCTTTCCTTCTTCTCCTTCTCTCCTTTCTCAGAAATTTGAGCTAAGAAAAGGTAACATCCTTTCTCCATTAGCTTTGGTAACTTAGTGCACGAAATAACTGCTAACCGGGATGGGCTCCTCGAACCTTTTCGATCTCCTAGTATATTTAGGATTTCCTTTCCGTAAGGTACACGCACGATCTTCTCGTCGCAAAGTATGTGAGCACGATACTTCGACAACCAATCCATACCAATGATGACATCGAAACTTCCTAATGTGGCGAGTAAAAGATCTATGTTGAAAGGGTGGTTCAAGAAATTTAACGTGCAACCGCGAATGATGGTATTAATCCTTTCTATGTTCCCATTTGCTAACTCTATATCATACCCAATTCCTAAGGCCATCGGGGGTTTCTCTAGTAAGGGTGCAAACGTAGTGGACACAAAACTTCTATCGGCACCAGTATCAAATAGTATGGAAGCATAACGATTATTGAGAAGGAACGTACCCGTAACGACGTTCGGATCTTCTCCTCTCTCGTTCCCAAGTGCATACACTCTTCCCTGAGCAGCTCCAGCTTCCACACGTTGGTCCCCGTTATCTTGTCATCCACGGTTTCCTCCAGCTCCATGGTTTCCATGATTGTACCCATTACCACCCGATCCTTGATTTCCTCGGTTCCACGATTCTCTACACTCATTCCTATAGTATCCCTTCTTTCCACACCCATAACAAGTAACGTCTGCCTTATTTCTCATTTCAGGAGCAGCTTGAACCATAGCAAGAGGTCGAGCTCTACAATCCTTAGCTGTGTGTCCTTTCTTTGAGCAGTTCTGGCATCTCACACTACACCATTCAGAATGATTCTGGTGGCAACAACCACACTTGGGTGCATCACCGTTCTGGTTCTTCTTATCTCCATTCCCAATAGCATAAGCCTTAGCTTGTCGCTTGTTTCGGTGATCATTACCCTTAGAGTGATGGTCTCTCTTTCTCTTTCCATTCTTATCCTTATCAGCTCCTTCTAATTCCAACGAATCCATTAGTTGTTGAGCAATTGTGATTGCCTCATGGATGTTTGCAGGCCTAGCAGAAATCACATCATTCCTCGTAGCTACAGGCAACCCATCGGTATACCGCTCAATCTTTTGAGTCTCAGTTTTTACCATATCTGGGCAAAGCAAGGCCAACTCCCGGTAACGACGATTGTAAGTCGCCATATCAGTAACCTTCACTTTGTGATTCCAAAACTCAATCTCTAGCTTCTTAACCTCATTCCTTGGGCAATAAGTCTGAATCAGCAGAGACTTAAATTGCTCCCAAGTCATAGCATAAGCCACATCACTCCCAACCGAATTTCGGTAATTGTTCCACCAAGTTAAAGCTTCATCCTTGAAAGTAAAAGAAGCAAACTTTACCTTCGCATTCTCTGCACAACCACTGACATTAAACACTGACTCAGTCTTCTCAATCCACCTGACCAAGTAAACCACTCCTTCAGTTCCACCAAACTCAATAGGTCCACAAATCTTGAACTCCTTGTAGTGACATCCACTAGCACGAACAGGTGGAAATGTTCCAGCAGAATTGTTGGAATGATTTGACTCAGCCAGTAGTTCAGCAACTCTTTGCTCCACAAGTTGATTGATCATTGCTTGATCCACAGTAGGTGCATTAAGTGGAACATGATCATTGTCTCCCTGAACATCAACATTTTGATTCCTGTTGTTGCGGTTAGTAGTGTCCAGGTTGTCAGGAGTAGGGGTTTCAACATTTCGAGTAGGACGGCATCCTCGGCGACCAGGGGTAGTCACTGCATGACCAGTTCTGGTAGCTCTAACAGGGTTTCGTCGTGGGGCCATTGATCTGAAACATCATACAAGTTCATGAGTCTCCAATAGAACTTATCAATATGCTCAACAATAGAAATTCAACGAAGCCAAGTCATGGAAAGAATACCAAAAATACACCATAAAACCTCAATAAAGCGAATAGGGATTCAATTTCCATAATACCCAAAAAAAACACATAATATCATATACTAATAACCATCAACCATACAATAGAGATCCAACATCGTTCCAACTACTGGGAAACACAAAACATGCTAATCGTTCCAAAAGAGACGAATACTGAACAAAAATACATCAAAACATGATAACTAGCTTTTCTAACCGAACACTCCTCGGTATAGAAAGCAACAAGACAACATAACCCAAACATCTAGCCATGCTGCTGGCGGAGGCTCCTCAACTCCTGCCTCAAGCCATCAAGATCTCTCCATAATGATCCTAGCTCCACACTATGGGTGTCGCTGTCTCTCCTGAGGTCTGCCACCTCCTTCTCTAGCTCGGTGTTCCGCTGCCATAACTTGCGGTCGGCCTCTCGAGCTGTGATAAAACCTCGCTGTAAACTCGCGATCTGCTCATGAACCTCCATCAAAACTCTCCTCATCTCAGTCGACCTGCCCTCAACAACAGTCATATCAACTCTCAAATCCGCTATAAACTCTCCAATAACTCTCTCAAGTCGATCAGATAATCGCGAGATCTTCTCGCCTTAGGCAGTAATCTGAACCCACAACCTGCCACTCTCACCTAACTCTGCCTACTCAGCAGAAACCTCAGATGACGCATCCGACGCCACTAGACTACCAGGTGGTGAATCAAACAGAAACGGATGGTCAGGTGAAACAGGCTCAATCGGATGTATAGGTAAATTAGGCTCCTCAGCCTGAGCTGGTGGCACTAACACATCATCATCATCAGGCATCTCCTCCTCCTGAGGATCGTCCTCCTCCTCAGGATCATCATCATCACCCTGCTCAGCCTCCTGAGGATCATCCTCCTCCTCAGGGTCATCATCATCACCCTGCTCAGCCTCCTGAGGGTCATCAGCCTCATCCTCACCCTCGTACTCCTCCTCCTCCTCATCGGAAGAGTACATCATCAATCGTCGTCTCCTAACAGGTGAACCATGTAGAGATGTGGTAGGTGATCTAGGACGACGATGCAATGATGTGGGTGACGCCTCTGACAGAAGAGAGTGGGCATCAAACTGTAAAGGTGATGGAGTAGGGCGTACCGACATACGTGCCGTAGCTCGGTGGGCAAAGCGTGGGGCCACACGAGCCAAAGCCTGATGAAGAGTAAGCTGCCTCTATGTACCAGGGAACCCTTGTGAAGATGAGGGTCCCTGCGTAGATGCAGCAGGCGGTGCTGAAGTAGAAGTTGTCTGCGACACAGTAGCTGAAAGCATGGCAACCTGGTAAGGATCATCAGATGCCATAGTGAACCGTGCTGGTAATACCGGTGCAGTAAGAATATCCTCGACAACATCGGGCATATGGGAGGCCATAGTCTGTGACAACGGCGTAGGGTAGGTGTAAGTGTTTCAAAACAACTAAATCGCAACTCAAAATACCATACCAAAAATCCTCATCATATAATTTCAATCATATAATCTTAATAAAGAATTTCAAATACCGCATTACTAAAACATTTATAAAACAATTAGACCATAAAATTCCTCGAAACGCCATCTTATCACTAAGTCAATATATTCCATAATCTCAAGTCATCTCAAATATCTCATAATACCTCAAAATAATCGAAGACGCTTCGGCTTGGCGGGCTGGCGGGCAATGGTCAAGGATCATTTTCTATAAAAATTCGGTTATAGTTTAGGTGTTTATTTACCTAGTTCTCTATAACCTTGGCTCTGATACCAATCTGTAACACCCCCAAAATTTGGTACAGCGGAAGACTCAACAAGCTTTCGGGGTGCTACAGGGATTGGTATCCAACACAAGACATAATAGAACGAGATAAAGTAAACATAATAAAAACACAACCAAAATGGGGTTTTAAAGTTTACATTTATCCCAACACCATTCAGAGTCAGGCCCAAAAGAAATAAAAGTAGGTCCACAATTTAATATCAGAGTTTAGAAAAATAGATCCATAAACCAGGAGCCTTAGCCGAGCCTTCCAATCCATGCATCCATATCATCACTTAATTACCTGAGAAAACGTGCTAAAAGTCAGCTTTCGCTGGTGAGATCATAGGTTTAAATTCATCAACAATATAGTGTACATATACGCAAAACGCTTGCTAGCTAGACTAAGGATTTACTAAAAGCCTTCGGATACCCTCCGCTCCAACATAACACACGGATACCCTCCGTCCTAACATAGATATTCGGGTAACACCCGCATACCATAAATACTCGGATAACCTCCGAAGTATTAATAACCTATAGGTGCACACTACAGTATCTAAATAAGCCAACCTTGAATAGTACACACGAAACCGTGTGACTAAAGCTGACAATTCCAAATAAGCCAACCTTGAATAGTACAAATAAAATGTATGTGACTAAAGCTGACAATATATCCTAGTCCATACGCATAGCAAGATTTAGAAAGAATATAGAAGCGATAATAGTCCACATAAAATAATTTGCACGTTTCTCACCCCAAGTATTGAAAACATAGTTCAAGAGTAAAAGTGGGGCTATGACTCACCTCAAGTCCAGAAATCAGCAAGAAGAAATCGGTAGAAGTAAGATGCATAATAACTCACAAGACGGCAACTACGGACTCGGCACGACCTAACAATATCAACTCGTTCAGAAATCATTTCCTCGAATTCAAATATTCCCAAACCCGGACGTATTCCGTTTTATTTTCCGAAAATCCATTTCGTATTAGTTTGGCGTATTTACGTTTGGTATCCATACGGGTGGTGGGTCGACATAAACAAACCAAAAAGGTCACATAAAAGAATAACAAAATAAACTATAGATCTAATATTAGCCCAATATATTATTTAAATAAATCGTCGAAGTTCATCAAATCCGTCGATTTGATAATCCCCATATTTATTTACGTAACATACCGTTCCAAGATTACACCCAATCCTAAAGCACATAGCACACAAATAATATATGGTATATATCGTAGTTTAATAAACTCCTTATATACATCGTCAAATTGGCCAGATTTCCCGATATATATATTTAGCAATTTATTATCCTTTACATATACCACAACCTATGGGCGTCGTAGGATACGATGCCCATTAATATACTCATTTCGTATAGCCAAATAACTCGGTTTAACCTGTCGGTTAAGTAAGTTATTTAGTTATAGAAAATGTTTATATTAATCGTCATATATCCGTGACAACACAAAAGTCACAAACGATAACTTACCTGGACTCAAGTGACCACGACTCCGCATAACTCGATAGCTTTTCTCGTTATATATATAAAATAACATTTCATGTGATATTTAGTTAACGTCGAGAATTTCTCGTTTTATAATATTCATTCTTCTTAATAATACTTCCAATAATATTACGCTACTCTCGTAACATAATATATTTAGTCGTATTATTTATAATACAACTCGTGATTTTTGTTATTATTAATATACGCATTTATACAATTATATATACGTTATTCACGTCTATATATTTATATAAACGTTCATATTACCAATAATATTATTACGAGTTTTATTATTTGTGTTTTAAATTGTAAATAGTTATCGAGTCATACGAAATGGTCACATGTCCGAGTCATGACTCTCGGCTCATTGTCCAAGTCCAAAATAATATGTAAAAGTCACAATAATCAATACATCTCCGTCCAAAACAATCCCAATCCACGTGCTACAACAATAGGGTCCGACTACGGCACCCGACTAACTTATCTCCGTTAATCTAAGTGACCGTCTCACAATCGGTCCCCAATACCACTTTTCGTCAACAACTTCTCAATACAATAATCCATTGTTGAGACCAAACATGATCTCGACCCACAAGTATTCGGCCAAAAATCAACCAATGCCGAAAACAATATCTTAACAAGAAATAATAAATATAACAAAGGTCTATATTCGGGTTGGTTTACCAAGCCAAACCCGAGTCTCTCGACTCAAACAAGTCTCGGCACAAACCATGAGCCACAATGGCTCGAAGCAATAATCAAAGGTCACAAATAAAGCTCCAAGGAGCACACCCAACTTGCCCATTCGACCACAAAGGGTCTCGGCAACAATCAACCATATACGGCCATCAAGCCGTGACTCCATCGAGTCGAACCAAAATCCCAACGCAAGCAATACATGAAACCACAACTCAAGACCAAGAGTAGCAAATAAATCGAGCCCTAAGCTCGGATCTAACACCATGCCGTGAGTCTTAGACTCACGGTTCGATCGAACCATTAAGAAATACACCAAACCCGGATACCAAACCTTTTGAGAAACACGTTTTCAACCAAAACCCATATGAAAACCATGTTTTTATTCATAAACCCGAGAGAACATCTTCAAGTCGTGACCCTAGGTCACGTTTTTTTATCAAAAATACGAGTGAAACTCGTCTCACCTTCGATCTTTAATACTCAAACCGTGACAACCTTCGAAAAACAAGAAAGTGGTGGTGAATTTGGTGGTGATTCGAGGTGAAATAAGGGGGTAAATGGGCGCGTGTAGTGGTAGATCTAAGAGAGTAGGTGATGGGGAATTGATTGGTGGTGGCGGTGTAGAGTGGTGGCCGGCGGTGTGGCTGTAGTGGTGGTCGGATGTGGGGCGGCTAGGGTTAGCCAAGAAAAGAGAGAGAGATGTGAGGAAGGTGAGGGTGTTGTGTGTGTTGTTTGTGAACCGACCCACAAGGACCAATTTGTATATTACTCTTTTTTTTTTAAAGTTTTTTTTTAATAATAATAATAATAGTAATAATAATAATATTACTAATAATTATGAGTGGGTAAAAATGGTTAAGTGTAAGACACACGATCCGAAACCCGAACTCATTTCAAACGTTTAATATCTCACGAAACATCCCGTAAATAATTAAATATAGTCGGACTCGTAAAATCGAGTCATAAAATTTTCGTTAGGTAATCCTAGTGCCGGAGTCAACGTAGTACCAAGTGAGAATTCAAAATAAATCTCCAAATAAAATTCCATAACGAATCATTAAATAAATATCAAATCCCATAACGATATTAAATATAATTAACCATAAAATAGGTCTTACAAGTCCGTTACGAATAAAATTCCAAATAAAATTTATAAACGAACTTTAACGTAATGCGGGTTTTCAAAATGGCTCCCTAAATTGCCGGTTGTCACAATATTGTTTGCTTCGGTTGTTTGGTTCGAGATAACCACCACATCCACCACCATCACAGTCGAGCCACCATCACCCTCATCTCACCTATCCTACTCTGTTCATGGGTCTGCTCAAACACATATTTAATTTATATTTTCTAAAATGTGTAATCGAATATAGAATGATTTATATTGATTTTCGTGGATTAAAACTAGCCTAAAATATGTTTTTTATTATAAATTCGTGTGGTGGTAATCGTTGCAGGTAGACTTATTAAGACGAAATTGTTTTCCTGTGTATTGGAATGGAGACAATCGACGTGTTCTAAGAGGCCACAGTTTTGCTCGTAAAGGGAGTCTTGATTGGATTCCACTCCGGGAGGATGTTGCTGAACAGTTGGAGTTTGCTTATCACAGTCGCGTAAGTGATCTATCAAAAGATTAACATAACATCTGTTATATAGGAAATTAACTCAAATATGGTTGCTTTTTGTCAAACTGTTTCATTTGTAACAGATGTGACTATGTGAGTGATTTTCTTGCTTGGTAATATGTTTGACATTTATTCGTTCCAGGTAATTTGGCACGGCAGAACACTTCAACCATCTGGATTATTTGTTGCCCGAGTTGATATGCAAGGGTCTACCCCGGTATGTTGGTTTTTGATGCTAAACTTATATTTGGGACATCTAATTTTGTCGTCTTTTATGTTAGCATTAAACACGTTACTTGTTTCTTGCAGGGGCTACATCCTGTTTTCACGGGTGAGGATGATACATGGGATGCCTGGCTAAAAATTCCCTCATCTGGATTTTCTGGCACACTTCATTTTTGGGGGACTAGAATTAAATTGAGGCGTGGGTATGCTCCATCTCAGTCACCCAAAGCCAACCCATGTAAGTATATTTTTACGGTTTCATGGTTGACAGATCTTGTATTATATTATGCAGCATTATTATTGCCTTGGTTTCATACAGTTCATAGCATCTGTTTATAGGATGACTTGCTTTTCAGTAGATAGACTAAGAAATGGATGATTATTATTCACAGGTAAAACTAATGGCGTAGTGTATTGTGGATCAAAGGAAGGGAAAACAAAGACGGAGAATCTCCAGATGCTGAGATTAGTTCACTGGCAGATAAACTTGTAAATTTTACTCCAAATTCTATTATCATGCTTATATACCTGTAGCATTGACTATGTACTAGCCGTACTAACTTTTAATACCAACATTTCTAATATTTTTTTTTGCAGAAAGAAGCTGATGAAAAGATCAAGTAAGGAACCTTGAATGTTGATGATGGCAATGATGCAATTGTATATATATTTGGTTCATTTATATACATTCGAGTTTTATTCAATTTGAAATACAACTGTGCATATATTTGCTTCATTTGTATGCATTATGTTTTATATATATACTAGCAGTTGTAACTCTGCTCCAGCAGTACGAACGTAGTACTAGCAGTAGTAGCGTAGTACTAGCAGTACTAACATTATTGGTCACTCTTTGTTTAATTCGATGTGTGACTAAATATTACAAAATGCCACACAAACTAAAAATTCATGTGACCATTGGATGAACATTAGTCACACAAAACACACATGTCTGCACTTTAAACATCATATGGTCACACTTATTAACACTTTTGGCCACTGTTTGCTTAATTGTATGTGACTAAATACCCAAAACAAAAATGCTTTGTGTGACTAAATATTACAAAGGACCACACAAACATAAAATTAATGTGGCCATTGGATGATCAATAGTCATACAAAATACACATTTCTTCCTTTTAAACAGCATATGGTCACACTTATTAACACTTTTCGCCACTTGATGCTTAATTGTATGTGACTAAATACCCAAAACAAAGATGCTTTGTGTGACTAAATATTACAAAAGGCCACAAAAACATAAAATTAATGTGGCCATTGGATGATCAATAGTTACACAAAATACACATTTCTTCACTTTAAAGAGCATATGGTCACATTTATTAACACTTTTGGCCACTTAATGCTTAATTGTATCTGACTAAATACCCAAAACAAAGATGCTTTATGTGACTAAATATTACAAAATGCCACACAAACTAAAAACTCATGTGATCGTGGGATGAACAATAGTCACACAAAATACATATGTGTTCACTTTAAAGAGCATATGGTCACACTTATTAACACTTTTGGCCACTTTATTTTAAATTGTATGTGACTAACTCCAAAAAAGCAACACCCATTGTGTGACTAAATCATCACAAACGTCACATTTATTGTATATTCATGTGGCCACAGGACGGGAAATAGTCACACAAAATACACATTTACTAGAAAGAATCATCTCAAATGTCACATATATTATATATTTATGTGGCTAAAGGATGAACAATAGTTACTCTCAAAAAACATTCGTGTGACTATAAGGTCTTTACGGTCACGGATACTGACTAATCCAACAAAACTTGTGCCAAATTTGTCACACATATTCGGGGTTTTGGTCACTCTTTTTTTTATGGAAAAGGCCACGAACTCAACAAGGTCACCATATGCCACCTACGGTGGCGGGACCTTTTGTGACACACAACGAAAAAAAAGTGTGTGACCATATGCATATCGTCACACATTTTTGGCGTGACCAATAGAACCTTTTGTACCAGTGTGAAATCTCTTACGGCCATGGCATATTCTTCGTCATCACTTTCGGAAGATGAGCTATCTTCGTTACTAGATTCCTTTCTAGCTTTCAAGGCGATTGACTTGCTTTGCTCTCGTTTTCCTTTGACAATTTCGGAGTCCTTTTTTATAATTACTTCGTAGACTTTCAAGTTTTCAATTAATTCATCAAGTTGTAAAGTTGACAAATTCTTTGATACTTCAATAGTCGTCACTTTAGCTCGCCATTTTGGGTGAAGAACCCTAAGAAACTTCCTAACAAAATTCTTACTAGAAAAATTCTCATCAAGTGCTTTTAAACTAGTGATGATAGTGTTAAACCTAGCGAAAGCATTATCAATTGATTCCTCTTTCGGATTCGTGAATTACTCATATTGTTGAACAAGTAGATCTATTTTGTTATCTTTGACTTGACTATTACCTTGGTGAGTTATTAGTAAAGAATTCCAAATTTCTTTTGCGGTTTCGCACATAAAGATCCTTTCGTATTCTTTACGTGATAGTGCATTGTAAATAACCATTTTTAGCAAGTTTTCTTTTTAAATCATCGTTTTGTTTTTCAAAAGGTATGATTTTATCTTTCTTTGTTTCGGGGTTATTTTGAAGAGGTAAAAAATCACAGTTAGTAATAACATGCCAAAGATCTAGATCTTTTGATTTCACATAAGTTTTGAATCGATTTTTCGAATATAAAAATCCATCACTTTCAAATAGTGGTGGTCTTTGCATAGATTGCCCTTCTAAATATTTTTCAGATTCTACAGATCGTTACAAGTTTTAAAATACAATATCTTTTAAAGATCTTGCTAGACGTGACTCCTGATACCAATTGTGGAAAACTAGAAGGGGGGTTGAATAGTTTTACTTTCTTTTTGTGTTTATTTTCAAAATCTTTTGTAACTTATAAAAACTTTTATTCGATCTTACGTGAATTCAAATGTCAACAAATGTGAGCAAGTCTAAACAAGTATAATCTAATAATGTAAGTATTGTAATGAAATGAAATAAAGGTAGAGATAGAAAGATCAAACCACAACACGCGAATTTATAGTGGTTCGGCTACAAGGACACCTTCCTTGCCCTACTCCACTCCCCGAGTACCACACTCGAGAGTTTTCTTCACTATATCAACAAACTCCTTATGGCAGAGAAACCTTACACACCTTGGTTTACACCGATTAACGACACTAAGCTAAATGTCGAGTTCTAATCATAGCTAGAACTAATCTCACAACTTCTTCACGATTGCTCCACAACTTCTTCTTCTCGTCTACTTCACACCTTCTTCTATGCACAACTAATTCACAACTTCTTCACTACTTTACAACACACCTAATGTCTACAATCAACTAAATCACACAACACTTTACAAATATTTAGCACTACTACAAGATGATACTAACTAATCACAACACTACTACAATTGTATGGATGTTGAAGGAGTGTTCTTTTTTTTTTTTGCACTTATGTGGATGAAGCTTTGGATCACTTGGAAACAAAGACTTATGAATTATATGATCAAAGGTTTTTGGGATAGAAATGGATAAGAGATCAGAAAGTTTTGAGTGCAAAAAGGTGGGGAAAATTTGTGAAATGAACCAGTATTTATAGGGCTAAAAAAATACTGTTCTAGAGCATGCTGGTCCCCTTAATCATTAAGGGGGCCGCCCTCTCCAGAACGTTGGGTTTATTTGTCTTTTTGTGGGGAAGGTTTTTCTGGAGAGAATTTGCCCTTTTTTGTTAGAAATTTGAAATCATATCTTTGTGGTTTAATAAAACAATACCAAGAATGATTTACTAAAACATATAAAATGTTAATGTCATTTAATAAAAAAATTTGTGTTAAGAAAATGCTCCCTTTGATCATGTAATGCATAAGATGCTTAGTTTATACATACCTTAAATGATATTAGTTGTAGAAGTAAATATTTGCCACTAAATACTTGTTTACGTCATAATCTTGACTTAATTTAATTTACATTATGTGATTATCAAAACGTGGAGTTATTGAAAAATATTAATAACGTTTTTAAGCATGATTTATATCAACACAGTGGTTCCTCTTATGAAACGCAATTGGATTATTAAGGTATGTGATGCGATATCTTTAATCTTTTTATCATTTATTTGAATTATTTTGGGTTTAGTTAATTATATCTTTTAAGTTTGTATAGAATTGAAAGCGTTTAGAATCATGGTTGGTCTATACTATATATGCAGGTACGATAAATGGCGGGTTAGTTAACGGGTAAAAATGGCTTTGGTTCAGTGCGGCTTTGATTCAGCGGCTTTGGTTCAGCTGCCTTTTTTTCGGCGAGCCTTTGGTTCAGTGTAATTCAGCAACTTTGGTTCAACGTCCCTTTTTTTTCAACGGCTTTGGTTCAGCATGGCTTTGATTCAAAAGTTAACAATTTGTAATCGTGTTGCATACTACAAGTAAATAGATATCTCCTTTGGTGATGTTGACGGTGTGGCTTGGTAAAGGAAATGGAAGCTGAGGTAATGAGTCGAAACTGTTAAAATATCACAAATAAAGCAATACATGCCTTAATGTTGAGCACTAATTAAACTTTTTGTAATACTAATTTGAGATTTATCCTCTAATTTCACCGGTAAATAATTAGAACTTCCCATACACTCATACATTGATCTTCAACCATTGATGGTCTTAACTTTTTGTAATACTAATTTGTCAGGTGTGAAGAATTGCATCAACAAACCATTGCTGGTCTTAACCTTTTCAGTATTTTGTTGGCCAAGGTATGCATTTTTGAAATTGACATGTTTGCAGCTACGATATGTAGTCTTGAGCAATAGTTGTTTGAGATTGTTTAAAAAAGACGTTTGGTTTAACGATATTGTATGGTGTTTTACAACGTAGGCAAATGAAAACGTTGTTTTGTGAAGTGCTAACGGGAAATATGAAAGATGAAATGGGAAAAAGGAGGTGTTTTTACAATATGCGGGTGGATCTGCTTATTTCGAGCCCAAAAGGGTGCGTTGGATCTGCCTATTTTCAGCCCCGAACGGGTGCATTTGGTTGCTGATTTTTCTGCACAAAAAAATGTGTTTTGTTGCTGATTTTTCTGCACAAAAGTGTCCATTTTGCTGCTGATTTTTCTGCACAAAAGGATGCATTTGGTTGCTGATTTTTCTACACAAAAAGGTACATTTGGTTGCTGATTTTTCTGCACAAAAGGGTGTGTTTTGTTTGCTTATTTTTCTGCATAAAAGGGGTGTTTGGTGCTGCATATTTTCAGCCATCAAGGGCTTTTAGTTCAGCTTATTTTCAGCCCATAAAGGGCGTTTGGTTTGCGTATTTTCTGCCCCGAAAGGGTGTTTGGTAGTACAAAATTTATCGTTTGGAACATACATATTTGCTGTGTGTACTCAGTTTGTTTATATGAATTAACAATTTGATGCAACCAATAAATCAAAGAAAGATTTTCATATTACAACGTCTAAATATTCTACTTTATTCACGGAAAATCACCTCCGCAAAAAAAACAGACCCGCCCGCAACGCGGTGGACCGCTGTCATTCTCGTAAACTTAAAAGTTTGTAAGTTCTTAAAGTTTATAAGCCTATACTAAATAAGCTCACAAACTAAAACTAAGCTTAAACAAATACTCCTTAATTTATAGTTTTATACTCCAATTATCAGAATAGTTAGAAGTATTATAAAGTTTCTTACTTTTAAGAGTATTTAATTTTTTAATACAACTATAACAATTTTAGGATGATCATATATACTTATAATTTATATTTTTGATAGGCGAAGCAAAACAAGCGTGGAACCAAGAAATGATCCGATAACTTTAGATCAATCCTATTGCGACGCGTATGCGTATAGAATCTCACTTCATACTAAACATAAACTAGAAATGAGGTGAGCTAGCAATAAGGGTTACAAAGTGACAACATGATATTAAATCATTACAATCCAGTTAAGAAGCGATTTTCTACTAATGGGCATTCAGTTACAAGAAGGTAATGATCAAATTTAAAGGAATTTTACACTTGCTCGTACTCGTCGGCATATTGATGCATTCTTACACATAGGTAGCGATATGGGTACTTTATGGTGCAATGTTGTTCCAAAGAAGGTGAACGTGTTTGCATGGCGAGTTATGTTGGATTGGTTACCTACACGGTATAATCTATCGCGTAGAGGAATGGAAATCGAGTCTATCTTGTGTCCCACATGTGGAGTTGGTATGGAAACCTTGTCGCATGCTTTGTTTGCTTGCTGCTTTGCAAAGGAGGTTTGGATCATTGGATGCATATTTATAGATGGTGTAATATACCTGTGTTTATTGGTGAATCGTTTTCTGAGTGGTGGGAATGGTGTGATTTGTTTCCAACTAAAAACAACCGGAGTTTAAAGATGCAGGTTATCGGGCTTGCTACATGTTTGATGATTTGGCGATTCAGAAACTCTGTGTTGTTTGATGCCGGAATGATGCGTAAAAGAGATGTAGTAGATAATATTATTTTGTTGTCATTTTCTTGGCTAGCTCATCGGAACAAAAAATGTAAGGTTTAGCGGGTTGATTGGCTTAAGCATCATTTGTAATGTTTTTTTTTAGTCTAGTTCTTTGCTAGACTCTCGTAATGAAATGCTGTTAAAAAATAAAAATAAAAATAAAAGGATTTTCTACATCTATTAGTAATCCATACTCAAAATATGTATTATTCTTTGGGGTTTTGAATCGAAACATAAACAATTTCTAGATATAAAAACATATGTAAGTTACCACACAAATGCTTTGAAAGAATTGAAGAGCAATTAGTGCTCATATAATGTCTACAAAATATTTTTGGCACAATGACATGACATGTGAAATTTAATTAAAATTCATTTTCTTTCTATCTTTTTAATTGATCATCGCATTTCTCTCGAACCAAAATAATTTTGTAAAAAATATTTTGTAAAAATTATATGATCATAGCATTTCTCTCGAACCAATTACAAAACTTGAGGATTGAAAAGACAAGTCCAAAAGAAAGAAGCGATCCAAAAGGGGAAAGTTCCATATTCGACCACTCAAATAGTTGCTTCTCCATTATTAGATCCATGCCTATTTATAGCCAGTTACTTTTATTCCCTTTGCCCTACAAAAGTCTTTTTCATGTTATCTAGTTTTATATTAGTTAGAGGTGTGCTACACCCACTCATAGTTTACAAAAAAAAAACCCACTCGCTGACGTGTCAGCAAGCTGATTGGTTGATTTTTTGTGGCCCACAAAAAACCAACCAATCAGCTCGCTGACACGTCAGCGAGTGAGTTTTTTTTTTTTGTAAACTATGAGTGGATCTAAAAATATTCATAAAACATCTATGAATGAAAGTAAAATTATCTAGTTAACCACTTCATGAATAACTTAGAGCACAAGGGCTATTAAGCTTGACATGGACCGCGCCAAAACACCACTTGCACCCTGTGCTATAACCCACACCACAAACATGACATACGTCATACTTTACTTTATTATTATTTTTATTTCATTTTATTTTTAACTTTTTGACCGTTGGAAAATCCAACGCTATTTTTAAAATTTTCTTATGTATCATACTTCTTTAACAATTTTCATACTACTTTTAATCCTCCACTTTTTCTCAAACTTCCAATATGGAATCCGATGATGAAGGTGATTATTTGCTTTTGATGAAAGCTTACGAGTGTCACCAATTGTTGCAACAACAAGAAGCTCAAACTTCAATATCACGGAATCCGATAAATCATGAACGTGATGTTGCAGATGAACGTTTGTTGGCCTACTATTTTGGAGATGATCCAAAAAAAACCTGGAGTACTATTTTAAGCTTCGATATCAGATGCAGGAAACTATTTTTAGAAATAGTAGAATGCATATCAACTTATACTTTTGATCCTCTTCCTGAGAATTTTGAATTCTTTAATTTCCGGTCTAATGAGTACAAGTACTATTTATGAAATGCACTTCTACCATACGTAGTCAACTGCATACAACACATCACATGATGCATTTGATAAATATTTACAAGTTGGTGAATATTGTGCACGCGATTGTTTAAAGTTTTTTTACCATAGATTTGTACATGTCTGAGTATTAAGTAAAACAAGACTTTAATCACATTCAAAATTTATATGCTCCCCATGAGAGTGTTCATGAGTTTCTGAGAATACTTGAAAGCATTGAGTGTATGTGTTTAGTTGGCCACCTGGGCTTCTTCTTGAGCTTGGGGGAGGTTTTACCCAGGGTTCAAGTCTCGCAAGAGACAAAAAAAATCCAGGTTTTCCTCCTAGTGCGAAGCCGTGAGTTCTAGGGGTTTTCCTTCACGGGTCTCTCCTAGTGGTTTGGGTCCTGGGGCCTACCCGTTTGGATGGTTTAACTCGAATGTCGGATTTCAAGTGTAGTGTCGTTTAAAAAAATGTCTAAACTCATGCAACGAGCAATTCCCAATAGGTGATAAAAAAATTACCCCAACTATGATGCATGAAGTTGTTGCGTCTTATGATTTGTGGATTTGGCATGCCTTTTTCAGTGTATTAGGTTCGAATAACGATCTTATTCTCTCTTGTTTGACGACCTTATTGATGACATCGTTCCGATGGCTCTGTTTATGTAATTCGTATTTTGTATTTAGTGATTGAAAATCTAGTTGGTTAAAAAGATGGAAAAGAAAATTAAATGGTGAGACCTACAAGAAGATGTTATGTAATATTATGAGATATGGTAATCGTGGAGGTGCGAGTTCTGTTGATGTTAAAGCTAATATAAAATGACGTGACACTTAGACACTTAAATGGTGAGTGTGGTGTTACCTAGTGGCGGAGCTATGGGGGGGGGGGGGGGGGGGTAAGGTGGTCCATGGCTCTCCCACAAAACCTTAAAAATTATACATAAGTGTTATGTAAAAATCTCAGTGTTGTAAAGTGTAACTAATATTATTTTTTTTTTGCCCACCTTATCAACTGATGAATATATGTAGGAATACTAATTGTTGTACAACTGATCCATCGCCCCTTATCAATTCTTCTATAAATACTTTACAAAACTTGATTGGCTAAATAAATAAGTAATCCTCAACATGTTTATGTCAAGTTCTTGTCCACACAAAATATAGTTACGTCAAATTCCTCATCAAGGTTACTAAACGGGCATTTTCAGCCATGAAAATTGTGAAAAATAGACTCCGAAATAGAATGGATGGTGACTTCCTTTATGACAATTTAGTTATGAAAGATATAGCTAAGGATTTTAGTTTAGATTCACTTTAATTTAGATGATTTCAATGATGATGATGAATATTGTATGCAACTAAAAGCTAAATGAACAAATTTGTTGTAACATTTTTACATAATTATATATTATAATGTTTTTTTAACATTTGCTAACTTCTTTTAATTTTTTTACTCTCTCATAAACAAATTTCTAGCTACACCCTGGTATTAGTGTTACCAGGTGCTTGTAATATAACAAGTACGTGTTAATTCTAGGTGAAGTCATAGGGCAACGACAAGTGGAGAGGTAAGATTGGAATATTGTTCACTATGATTGGTTAGCTAGGGTTACTCCATCTTTCTATTCTTCTTCATGCTTTCTTTTCCCACTTATTTGGCATTTTTTTTATTCTCATAACAGCATGATATTCATGAAGTGACAAAAAGTGAAATCTCTCTAGATTTTCGGAAAGATGACGATCGTATGAAAAACGAAACACCGAATTAACTCGTTATAGGCTTTTTCCATTTCCATGTGATGTTAACATGTTTTGCTAGCTTCAGTTCTCACTATCAAGTCAATCCAACAAAAGTATATACAATAATAGCTAAATTAGGAAAAAGGCCGAAAGGCGAAAAAATGTATACACAAGACAATCCAACACAATAGCAAAACTGGGAAAAGACGTACAACATGGTCTATATATTTTATTTATTATTTACAAAATAATATCCTACCGACCTACATATGCACTAGATAAATACTAACGGTTATTATTATCTAAATTACTAGTTATAATACCTGTGCACGCGCGGATTTTTTTAAAATTTTTTAAATTATATATTTTTATTTATTAAAAAACAAATAATTTATTCTTTGTTTTGTTTGATTTATTATGTTTAATTATAGTTTTTTTATTATTAAAGATAATTATTTAAAATTTTTAATCTTATTATTAATTTCATCTTATTTATATTTTTTGTATTTATCTTCTACTTGTGTTATGGATAAATATAAAATATTACTTAATAAGAAAATAAACTTTTTTTTTAAATAAAATTATTACTAAATAAGGTATGAATGCATTTTTTTGAAGTGGCCGAAAAATTCCCAATATAGGTTTTGTTTTATTATTTAAAAGATTTACTCTCACATTTATATTTTCTCTAAAAGGTTTAATTCGACGAGAAAACGAGGACCTCGTGCTTTTTTATTTTTTATTTTTTATTTTTTATTATTATTATTATTATTATTATTATTATTATTATTATTATTTTGCCGACTGACCCTTCTTCAAAGACCTAGTCTCAAACAACTATGGACGTACCTTTATAGGGGCTAGGAAGGGTTGTCGCACTCCCCAAATTTTAGGCCATTAGTATAAAGTTTTGATATTTCACGGGTTGTTTTGCTTCATAACTAATTTGACCCTCCAAGAAAATTTGGCATGCTTGAATATCAAAAACGTGAAAAGGTCATTTCATTTTTTTCAACTCTTGGTTTTAGAGTCAAGATAGGCGTATGACATGTGTTCCGTTTATTATTGTGTATTGTTTTTAAGCTTCTGTAGTTACGTTATCAATTGTTAAGCATTCTAAAGGTTTACAACTTTACATTATATTCTTAAATGTGGGTCTTTTGATTATTTTCATTGGTTTCTTAATTTTGATGTTGCAGTTTAAGTTGTATGTTGTTTTAAATGAAATATCTCTATTTTTGCATATCTTTTAAAAAGCTAATAATTAGTTGACATAAATAATATTATGAAGTTACATCTTCAAAACTCAAAAGTATAACTTAATGGGAATTTAGGCTTTATCGTTTACTATTTGATGTCCTCTTGTAAACATGACCGTGTTATATGTCGATTTTTCAAGTATAAAAAACGCTAATTTAAACTTTTTATAATTTCAGCCCTCCTAAGAAAAGAATTCAAGTTCCGTCATCGCAAGTAACGAGTTTTGTAAGGAGTTACAATTAAATACATGATGTATTTCTCCAAAAGTCATCTTTAACGGGTCAAAAACTGAATGTTTGCGATAATCGAGGGATTCCGCTAAGGCACTACTACTATCAGATACTTTAATTTCACTCACAAAATATCAAAGTAGAATATACTGGAAAAAATATGCTACTCGTATTTTACGCTAGCACACGCAAGCACTTAGTTAGTTATAAACATGTATATGGAGACATTTTCCTCTATAAATAGGGACATCATGTAGTCTTCATATCCATCCAACACATAGTTCCATCTCTTCCTTTGTCTCCCATGTGAACTATGAGCTAAAGATAATTCGTTAATAATAGAATGAAGAACACACATGAATGCAATGTTGTTGATCTTAATCGGTTAGTACGAATCTTCCATTTTTGTGCTTGGTTAATGTTTATTTTATCATCATTTCGTCATATTCTTAGTCTAAAGTTTTCTTTTAACCTTTCATATCATCTCATTCTTACAGTGTTATTCAAAATCAGGCTATGTAGACATTCGAGGTTTTTGAGACTCTTCAGCACAATTAATTAGGGAATGCACACTAATGCGTCATGCATGCATTTTAAGTAAGTAAACGCTACACAAAGTGGCTCCAAAGGAGACAATTGAGGATGTTGACAGAAGATAGAGAGCGCTAAGAGGACATGAGGTGCACAAATATGTTGCATCTCACTTCTTTGTGCTCTTTATACTTCTGTCATTACCCTATATATTTCCTTATCTTTCTCAAAGATTTACACTAGTAAGCAAATTGCATATTTATTTTAGAGGACTGATATAAATTATGCTGAAATTTTTGTATTAAAAATGACTAAAATATATATAAAAAGGTATAAAATATACATAGGGTCAAAAATTTTTGGGGGCCGCACCCCCCCCCCCCCCCCCCCCCCATTGTTCCCTTCAAAGTTCCGGTCCATGCATTAAAACCAAATTATAATTCTATGACTATATATATTCTAAAGAGTAAATGTCATAAATCGTCCATGTGGTTTAACGGGTCAAATGAAAATGGTCCCTAAACTTTTTTTTTACCTGGATCCAGTCCTGTGGTTTTGACTCGATACTGATTGAGTCCCTGAGACTAACTGTCGTTAGTTTTTTCGGTTAGCTAACGACCGTTTGCAATAAATGTTTGCACCGTTAGTCCTATATTTGCACCTTTAATCCTTTACTAACGACCGTTTATATACTTAACTCAATTTTTTTTCCCTTTTATACAAATTAAAAAAATTAAAAAATTAAAAAAATAAAAAATAAAAATTTGGTTTTCTAATATATTTTTTTTAAATATCTTTAAAATTTATAGACGTTTTTATACACATTTTTATACACGTTTTCATACACACATTTATTTCACCTTTTTATATACAAATTTTTATATTCAGGTTTTTATACACACGCTTCTACAATGGGTAAATCAACTAAAAGCTTTTCACTATTGTAAAAAGCTATTTAAAAGGGTTTTTTGCATTGCATAAAAGACTTTTTAAATAGCTTTTTAACAGAGACTTTGTAAACTAAAAGTCTTTGCAAAAAGCTCTAGTCATTAAGTAAGTTAAGCATTAAATGCATAAAGTCTTTAAGACTTTTCCCATTGTAGATGCTCTCATAACCCATCTGGCAAGAGTGACACACCTACTTAGTTATAACTCATCTCGCAAGTGTGTGTGCAAATATACGTATGCGAGTGATAAGGATTTATTTGGTACGTTTTTAAGAGGTCATTTAAGGCTTAAATCGTGTTTTTATGATGAAATATTGCCTCAAATCGTTTCTTTTCTATTTTAGGTACTTGGGACGTGATCTCTAGAATTTGGAGCATTTTGGACGTTTTTAAGCTCAAAAGTGAAGAAAACAACATAGTCAAGAAAACCTGTCAGGAATTGCACCTGACGGCGTCAAGCCTTAATATCTGACGTCGTCACTTGAAGACAAAGGAGTTGGAAAATATTACACATGACGCTCCAGTGAACCCTTGATGGATTTACACCTGATGGCGTCAGGTGTATTTGGAAGTAGGCCGTCTAGTTATAGCTTAAAGAGAGACGACCTAGAAGACATATAACGTCACGACGTCAGAAAGTTGGATTGCACAAGACGAAACCCTAAAAGCGGTGTTCTGACACCATCAGAATTTATAACCTGGCACCGTCAGCTTTGTAATTCTATATATACTTTTCGATTTTTCATTAATTAGTGTGCAACTTTGGAGACAAAACCCTGGGACAAATTTCAGAAGATTTTAAGGGTTTTCATACCCTTTTTTCTTTCATGTTCAATTGAAGATAAGTTTTTTTTTAATCATTCAATATGTCTATGTGTTGTTTGATTATCTGTTTATGTTTTCTTCCTTTTAACATGCTAGCTTAAGTTTATTAGTGTTTGCTTAAATCTTATGAAACCTAATTATTGATTGTTGATAAGTTGTCTCTGGTTTAGTTGATTGATTCACGTTAGGTTAAGAAAATTGGCTGACCTCGTTTGTGTAACTAGCTTGAACGTCTTAAAATACATAATCGGATGTGCACTACGGTTTTTCTTGTTGTATTTAATGCATGAATAGATATTAATGATTCTATGGTTTGGATGCTTAACGCATAGCTTTAGAAGAAATTGATATTCATAGAGTTAGGGAAGGCTGTGCACACCCCACGACTGCTATTAAGGACAACACTTCAACTAAAACAATTGCACTGTGACATTCAGTGAATCAACAAGAGATAAATAGGGAGTAATTATATCTAAGTAAACATGTTTGTCTAACTATAAGAAGTCTACCACTTTTTCTTTTCCTGTTATTTTATTTTATTATTAGTTTTGAGTTAGTTGATTAACAACTAATTTCACCCACTTTTTCAAAACCGAGATGTTAATTGTTTTTATAAAACATAAAAATACAAAACAAAAAAAAACAAAAAAAAAAAAAAAAAAAAAATCCCTCAGATTTAAATTGACATACACTTCAACCTAACGACACTACTCCCTTAAAGAACGATCAATCCCCCGTACATATATATATTACACTACAACGACCATGTACACTGCATGGAGGATTGCAAAGCTTCTCAAAATCCCTTGAGAAGTAAAACCTTTTGTGAAACCGCAATCCTCGCATCAACGAGCAGAATATGTAATAAAATATGCATGCGTAAAAAAATAAGTTTATATTATTTTCAATGATTTTGCCATTAAGTTCAATTTCATATTTACTAAACTTAAACACAATAATCATATTTTGAAAACACTTTACTGGGTGAAGTTTTCGTTTGTAACGTATAGAAATTGTCCTATAATGACACAAAAAAAAGTGTCATTAAAAGCCAAAAAAGTGTCGTAACGTATAGAAATATAAACAAAAGTTGGAAAAAATGTCACTAGATTCTTGGGTATTATTCCTACACTTTATGTTTTCATGACACATTTTTTGCCTTGCGGTACACATTTTTTCACAAAAAGTGTCATTACTCTAAAAAATTGTACATTTTGCCCACACTTTGTAAAAAATGCCACTATAAAGTTAGATTTAATGACACTTTTCTGTGTCATTAGAACATTGCTAAAGTCAATTACTAGTGGTTCTACGACGATCAATATTGAAGCGAAGAAAAGAGGAAGGCTTATTGACCACAATCATGAGCCTCCAGCTGCTTCCAGCTTACTAGAACACATTCCTCCCAAATCTGGACATACGTATAAAGAATGAAAAGAACATAAGGAATTGTTCATTTTCAAATCAAAACATGCGTGGTTTAATTAACAAAGAAAACCACCAAAAGTGATGAGAATGAATACAAACCTTGATCCACTGACATCAATACACAGAAAATGCCCATCTTGCCATCCATTTCTAAAATGACCAAAAGAATATATCACCGTTTGTTGAATAGAAATGTCCCTCACCATTAGCCTTTCCCTTCCAGAAATTTACAAACCACCTATCTCCATATATATGAAAGTAAAACAATCCCTACATAATAATCATCAAAAGATTTATATACATGGATATAGCCTTATAAACATAAACTATTTGTAATATTGTTTACCTTCCCATGCATAACATCGTCCCTCCATGACCCAGTAAAGACATCTCCGTTGCTGAAGCAGAATGTTCCAAATGCTGATTTCTTACCACAACGCCACAAGCCATCATACATGCTTCCATTCCGTTGTTTAGTGACAAACGACCCTGCAGAACATGGTAATTAGTAAGCACTTTCATACACAAAGACGATAGTGCTTAGTATCTTGTGTTGGATCAATCGTTTATATAAAGTGTTTGCATGCATGGCTGACTTGCATGTAAATGTTCTGTTTTATTAGTTGCCTTTAGAATTGGTATTCTAGTTGACCGAAGTTTTAGGTAACTGAATGTCACGTTGTGTAGAAGAGGCTATGTTTACCTTTTCTCTAGCTAGTAGTGTGTACCTAGTTTTATAGTCTCTTGTAATGGCTATAAATAGTCATAGGTTTAGTTAATATAGTACATAAGAATATCAGTAAACATTTCTGCAAGTTCATTCATCACATTCGTTATTATTGAGTGTGAGTTTTGAGTCTTGATATTCTTCATCTTGGTTTTAAATTGTGTGCGGCGATCCGTTGCGCTCAAGGTCCAAAAGACCGATGCGTGATGCGCGATGTGGTTGCGAGCGCATCATGGACGCGCGGCGCTAGGTAATAAATACAAAATATAAAATATTTCTACCTAAATTACTGACAAGTAAATGGTTAAATATGAAGTCAGTCTCGTGCATATTGATACTACTTAATGTTATAACATCAAATATGTCACCTACATACATATTCCTAGCGAGTAACGACAATGTCAAAAGTTAGTTACTATATACTATGCGAGCAATACACTGTTGCGACATGATGCGTCAATTGCGTCAGTTGCGAGCATCACAGTGCTGCGACCTGATGCGTTCGCATTAGGCCGCATCATGGAACAACATCGCATCAGGTTTCGCGTTGCGTTTTTTCAAATGCATCACTCTGATGCGGGATGCGAGCGCAACGATGCGCGCAATTTTAAACCAAGCTTAGTATCTTTCACATGTATATGAGATAAGCTAAGCACCTTTCCTTCACGAAGACCTCCCTGACAACGGGCCACGTATATACCGGCCTCCACGGTAGTTTATCTCCGCTACAGGATTCCACTTCTGTGACTCACGTTCAGATTCCTATATTAAGATTACCCATTTATTTAATAATGTTCAAGGCCCAATTGTATTTAAATGTAACCAACTCCGGTTTTACTTCTGTTTTCAGTAACTAACTTATTTTAGGTCGTAAAAAAGTAACGAAATTGATCAGAGGCAAAATATACCCAAGTTAACAGGTGTTTAGAAGACAACATGGTCAAAAGTTCACTAAACGTAAGGTGTCACTGCATCAGTTTAAAAGGGCGACCTACTCAGATTGCCCCAAATCGAAACATTTCAAGATTGGTTACCTTGATTTAAACTTTCTGTACTCTTGTGGGTTTTATCAAAATACGATACAACAAAATGTTTAGATTTGTCTGCATGCTGATTTGCACTAGTAGTAATATTAGGTTGACTAAACTCGTAAAAGGGACTCTTCTAACATAAATTATGCTGAAAGTGTCTAAACAAATCAATTCCACAATAAGAAAATGCTACTCATCCAGCATAGATGCTGCACGCAAGGCCTTTCATTCTTCTTAGAAACATCAGTATACACTCTATTCTACTGGTGCTTGCAAATTAGCATCAGTTGATTCATCAAATGACAAACTTACAGAAAACTGAGCCTTGTTATTCATCTGAGGTTCACTATTTCCCTCTGGCGAGTGCATGGTGACCCGACCATCTTTCTGGTCTACTTACGGCTTTACACAACAGGAATTTCGACCCATTAAATTACAAATGGGCCAACTTGTCTTATATCAAACATGTCAAATAGGCTAAATAAAAAGAATTAGCTAAAAGGGGAACAGACCAAACGGGTCGAAAGATACTCAAGGTCTTTTTATAATGCAAACAGCCCCCTAAATCGTTTTAGTTAAACATTGAGATTATTGCTGTAGAAATATTACGCATTTACTTTTTTGTAGTTATAGTAAACACACTCAAGGTCTGTTTATAATGCAAAAAGTCTCGGTGTTTTTGGTAGACCCAACCCGGCTGGGCCCTTTGGACCTGTAGTAGAACATGCATGTTACCCAACCCACAAATCTTGCTGCCACTATCGACCATAGTTCAATAATACGACTATACCTTCATCTGTCTAATTGTAGAGGGTGGCTTGTGAATATTCAGCATCAATATCTTCAGTAGCATTGCTCCATATCGACTGAAATTCAGCAGACCAGCTCAGATAACCTTCAACGGAACCATTTGTGAATTTTACATTTGGGTTATTATATTTTTCCGGCTTTACGCCCGAGTATCCAACGAACTGTTTCTTGATTGGCACCGGGCTGCGAATTTGGCTTCAAAATGTTGATAATGGAAGGAAAACATTGGAGTTTAGATATTATCCCGTCTTTTTTAACAGATTCACACCCTATAGAGCTGAAAAGAGCATAAGACGTGTGACATACTAAATTAACGAAAAAATTGTAAGTAAACAATCATTTTAAAAAATTACCCGGCAGTAAATATGGTTGTCGCGACTGAGCCAGGACTTATATCTGGTTCACAAACAACTACTGAAGTTATAATGTCACCCTCCCATTCTGCAGCTTGACCAAATGTACCCAAAATGCCGTCAATATCACTACTGTCAATGACAGTTGAACTCGCGAGGATGAATACAACAACAACATTTAAGTCCTGGTATTTCATAGAATAAAAACTTATAAGTTAATAATTTCATATCACAATGTTGAAATAAAAGCCAAATTGTACACTTAGTCACAAATAAATCAAACCTTTACACCCGCACCAAGAAAAGGACAATCATATATGGCTTGTATGATGGAAGTTCAATGTCATCACCGATCCCATATCCAATTTTTAGCTCCTTATAGCTTCCTAAACTCAGAAAACGATAAAGTTTAACAGAAAAAATAATTAATCAATATGTAAAAGAAAGAATAATAATCCTATGAAAAACTTAAGTCATAAAACAATACTTGGTATATCTAAAAATGTTATATGTAAATATGGAGTTTGTTGATTACTTACATATGTCAGAATGGAGACAGCATTTAGTGCCATCAAGACAGCTTTATTTGCAATCTGCAGTGCATCAGCGTCAATCACTGCAGTGAAGATAGTAGATAAATTAGCAGAGAACAACTAAAGGTAAATTAAAATAACTCAAACATTAGGTTAAACTTACTGATCAGTGTCCACTCCATCACATTTAAAAGATAATACTTACTGATACTGAAATCTGTAAGCCCCTCAAGTTTAGAAAGCAAGTCCTTCACCTGCTGATGAAGCAAAGTGTCAAAGATGCAAGTATACTGAAATATTTAGCTCAACAATCTATATGCCTATACACAGTATCACATGCCAGCTTGACGCCATTTGCAAAATTGGAGTAATATTTCATACGCATATATATTTAGAAAAACATGATCAATCCAATATAAAAGAGTCAAAAGCTAGAGAACAGCTTATAAAGTCAAAGATCAAGATCAACAAAAAAAAAAAAAAAAAAAAAAAAAAAAAAAAAACTCTTATGATGTCTACTTATAGAATGAGTGGTTTCAGAAACGACTCTAAGCAGAAATCATACAAAGCATCTTAATATGATTCTGGAACTAAAAAACAGCTCATATTGTCATCGTTTGCAAAAGAATTTACAAAACCTTGCCAATAAAGATCACTGATTCATCCCATTATATGCATCGTTTAGTTTTTACCTTTGCCCTTTTTACCCTTCTTCCCTTTGCTGTTTTTTCCAATCCCTTTCTTGTTTTTCGCTTCCTGAGGGCTACCACCACTGGTTTGTTTTTCTAGCACCGGTTCCACCTGTAAAGCGTCGTTCCCTGCTTCCTCATCATGATTCTTCTCGTCACCTGTTTCTGTTTCTCCGAGCTGAGCCGTGCTGCTGCACTCTAACACTAACATTTGCCTAACCTTCCATTCCTGACTCATGACATGACACCTCAAGAAAGCATCTATCTTTTGCATATTACTTTGCAGCCAATATGTTGCCAACGCCACTCTTTTTTGAAACTGAATACTCCACTTCTTGTTGACTGAAAAGTATATAACAACCCATAGTTTAAATTGGTTTAAACTGTAAAATAGTAACTTATAATATCAAAATGTAGCAAGTCTAACCTCATATCAAATGCTTCTGAAAGCACTTTCACGCTGTTTAATGCACATTGTAAAAGAGCCGTATCCTCCCTAGCACAAGAATTTCCCTCCTAAACATTCTCCTTATCTCCATTTACACTTTGAGACGTCATTATTTCTTCTCCTATCTTTATGATCACCATTGCTCCTCCAATCACTCTTACCATCTCGTCTCCTGCCATCATCATTACTATCATCATTGTTCCTTCTATCCCGGTTCTTGTTCCTGTCCTTTCTGTTGATCACTGTTGTCCTTATTCGTGCCCCTTCCGCTCCTTCTACTCCAAACCATTTCTCTCGTTTCTTGATTTCACCAATTTCCCCGTAACTCTCCTTTTTTCCCCTTTCTACCACTCCTCCCCTAATTTGCCATCTTCCTTGTCACTCTAATCATCATTGTCATCACTACTTACTTCCTTACTCCTACCTCTCATTTTCCTCCTATTACTACCATTAATTCGTCAGCCCTTATGAATCGTGTCATTATCATCTTCGTCATCAGTCTTTTGTTTGCATTTAAGGGGAGTGAGGTAATAACAAAGTTTATTATTTGTCTCACGTAGTTATTGAAATCAGATTTATAGTTAGCGGAGTCTTCTTCGTAGAATTTGGAGGCTTCAATAATGGTTTCTTAGTCGGCGGTGAGAAATAAGACTTTTCCTACATCAAAATTATACGTGCGAGCTGTCTGTGATCCACTAGACTAGTTAGTAATGAACACTGACCGATAATTAGACAGTTTATCCCGGGAACCCTGTAACAACATGTCGTAACACCTTTTATGAATTCGTTTCTTTCATCGTTAGTTTTCAATTCGGGAGGTATATGAGAACTCCTTGCTTCATTAGTGTAATCCACCATTGCAATCGAGCTAAGCTGGTTTCAATGAATTATACTAGTAAATAAAAAATTCATAGCAGATTCGGTGATATACACACATATACTAACGATATCTTGATGCCACTCTAGCTGATAACTATTTATAGGTTTGGTCGCTTTGTCTTTGGTGTTTTTTGTATGTTTAATATAGTGTTTATTGGCTTTGGCTTTGGCTTTGGCTTTGGCTATGGCTTTTGGTGTCGGTGGTTTCTGTGTTTTTGAGTGGTGGTCTCGGTTGGAGCCTTATAAATCAAAACAATCAAATTCCTCATCAGGTCAACAAAGTCATCAAACCCTAATTTACATATACCCGCTAAAGACCCATATTAGACTTACATTCCAGTGTCGTGCCACCAATCTGCTCATTTACCATGTCCCAAAAATGGTAAGTTTTATTATGACTACGGAATTCAATTATATAATAATCGAATCGTCGCATCCATATGAAAAAGGTTTTCTTCTTTCTTAGTTATTTCGCTTACTATTATAAGCTCAATAATTAAATGTTTTTGTTTTCTATTATATACCTATTTTTCCTTCTTTATGATCACCATTGCTCCTCCAATCTCTCTTACCATCTCGTCTTCTACCATCATCATTACTATCATCATTGTTCCTTCTATCCTGGTTCTATCATC
Organism: Artemisia argyi; assembly: GCA_030686995.1. Lineage (NCBI taxonomy): Eukaryota > Viridiplantae > Streptophyta > Magnoliopsida > Asterales > Asteraceae > Artemisia > Artemisia argyi. The sequence continues at coordinate 51,249,805 of CM060691.1, forward strand.
ACTGCTATCCTTATTCGTGCCCCTTCCGCTCTTTTTGCTCCATACCGTTTCTCTCGTTTCTTGATTTCACCAATTTCCCCGTCACTCTTACCATCTTTTTTCCCTTTTCTACCACTCCTCCCCTAATTTGCCATCTTCATTGTCACTATGATCATCATCGTCATCACTACTTACTTCCTTACCCCTACCTCTCATTTTCCTCCTATTACTACCATTAATTCATCAGCCCTTACGAATAGTGTCATTATCATCTTCGTCATTAGTCTTTTGTTTGCATTTAATTATTCTGCTTATAATAGTAAGCGAAATAATTAAAAAAGAAGAAAGTCTTTTCATATGGATGCAACGATCCGATTATTATATAATCGGATTCCGTAGGCATAATAAAACTTACCATTTCTGAGACACAGTAATAAGCAGATTGGTGATACGACACTGGAATATAAGTCTGAATATGGGTCTTTAGTAGGTATAGAGAAAGTAAATTTAGGGTTTAATGACTTTGTTGACCATTTGAGGAATTTGATTATTTTGATTTCTAATGCTCCAAACGAGACCACTACTCACAACACATAAAACCACCGACACCAAAAAAACACCAAAAGCCATAGCCAAAGCCAATAAACATTACATTAAGCACACAAAACACACCAAAGACAAAGCCACCAAACCCATAAGTGCCAGGAGTACCACGAATAGTTATCAGTTCGAGTGGCAGCAAGATATCGTTAGTGCATGTGTATATCACCAAAGCTGCTAGGAATTTTTTATTTGCTCGTATAATTCATCGAAACCAGCTCAACTCAATTACAATGGTGGATTACACTAAGGAAGCAAGGAGTTCCCATATATCTCCAAAATTTAAAACCAACGATGAAATAAACGAATTTATAAAAGGTTTTACGACAAGTCATTACAAGGTTCAAGGGGATAAATTGTCTAATTATCCGTCAGTGTTCATTACTAACTGGTCTAGCGCATGAGAGACGGCTCGCACGTATACTCTTGATGTAGGAAAAGTCTTATTTCTCACGGAAAGCCCCAAATCATACGAAGAAGATTTCGCTAACTATAAATCTTATTTCAATGACCACATGAAGACAAATAATAAACTTTGTTATTACCTTGCCAGATAAATTGAACTTGATGTCCGGAAGTTGATCCCGAAGTTGATCAAAATTTTGTTTTTGTACCCATCTTTTTTTGACTTTTTTATTCAAAATTTTATTGCTCATCGCGCGGTAACAAGTTTTTTGTGCATCAAAATTTCGTTTTTTGTGTACTAAAAAAACGTATGAATACTCAAAATTAGAAAAACTTCACACCAATCTTATGGATTTTTTTTAGAATTTTTCTAAAACTTGAAGGAGAGTGATTTACAAAAAAAAAAAAAAAAAAAAAAAAAAAAAAAAAAAAACCCTTTCTAATTTGTCTTATTTATTTAACCTTTCACCCATACACTCAAAACATTGTTTGTTGTTCCATAAGAGGGAGAGGTGTGGGCTCGCCATGGCACCTCGCCGTCCGACGTGGAGCTTGTCATGGCTCGCCACCACACCGGATGTAGCTCGCCACAGCTCGTTGGAGGGCTCCTCATCACCCAGACGACGAAGCAAAGCTTTTGACACCAACTCAAAATATGTCCTTTTGTTTTTTTTCTTTTTTTCTTTTTTGGGTTTTATGGAAGCTTGATGTTTTAAGGTGGTGATGGAGGTGTGTGGGTGGTAGCTTAAAGTGGTGATGGAGGTGTGTCGAGGAGTAATGGAGGTGTGGTTTTAAGGTGGTGCAGCTGTGGTGATGGAGGTGGTGCAGCTGTGGTTTTAACGAGGTGCAGATTTGGTTTGTTGGTTCAGGAAAGAAAGAAGAAAAGGTGAAACAAGAAAAGGAAAAAATGAATAAAATAAATAAATAAATAAAGGTGTAAGTGGTGGGCCGAGTAAGTTGATGTTAGCTATGAGTGAGAAGAGGTTAGTTGAGGTTAGTTGTGAAGAGGTGTTTGGGTGATGTGACACCCGTGAGCCTCAAATGAGGAGCTTGTCACTACAACTCTCACTCTAACCTATAACATGAAGAAATGAATCATAGACCTCAAAACGTAGCCTCAACATAAGCAAAAGAAAAAGAAGATGCGAGCGAAAACCAACCAAAGAAACACAACTAAAAACCCAAATAACACATATAATTTCAAACCACCAATTATAGATCTAGCACAAAACCTTTAGATCTACATAAAAAAATGACGGCTTAGCACAAGACACGAAAATAAAAAATACATGTGACACTTTGTTCTAATTCTAAAACATAAATTCAAGTAAGTGAGATGGAGGCGTTTGTGATTGTTTCAGTGGTGTCAACGTCTGAAAGTGTGTAAAAAACTATGATTGTTTTAGAGATTGGTGACAACAACCAAAAATTTAAGTCAAAACAATTACTAGTATTAACAAAGTTACTTTAAAATTGTTGTAAAATGTAAATAAAGATAAAATAGGTGATAATTGGTGGATGACGGCTCCTCAATTGTTGTAATTTGCAATGTTTATATAGCCATCAAAACCCTAGAGATCCACCTTTTTTAGTGACAGACAGCTGTCCATGTGAGGGCTATTCTTGGGCTATTCTTAGGCTACTTGCGAGCTCGGTTGGGCCTTATGTGGTGAGTTTTCTTTCGATTTTTTACGAGCTTCAATAAAATGCTTAAAATCTCATATTTTTACTTCAAAATCCTCATTTCGTATCTACAATGATAAATAACAAATTTAAATAGTATATGCACATAAAATGCATATTTTAGTTATATATTAGTCGTAAACGATGATATTTTAGCAAAAAAAACATGAATAATTACGCATTAATCAAAGAGCTATTATATCCACGGTCGTTTGTCTCAAAAAAGTTTCAAATTTGTGTCCGCAAGGAGTACGCTGACCAACAATTGGTATTAAAACGCGGTTCAAATATATTCTTTTAAATAAAAAATGTTTGATAAATAAACCTTTGTGCAACACAAAAAGTTGCAAGATTTGACATTGTACTAAGAACATAGATAGAGTTTCAATGTTGCAAAAATCGTGAATCGGTAATCGGGTGGTCGACCACCCTGCAGTCTGTAATCGGTCAAGACAGTGATTAATCGGTTTGGCATTTCCTGCATGTTTTGGGAATTTCTAGAGAGCAAACTAAAGATCTTAACTGATTCCAAGCCTTCTATGTTTACAAACCTCAATAGAAGGCTTCAATTCTGATTATGAGGCCCATTGTACGTTATAAGTGAAATAAATGATCCCCAAATTAAGTAAAATGCCTAAATTTCTATTTTTTTTAAATTAACCGATTCGGCCGATTTTTGACCCATTTTTTCTGATTTTTTTGCCTAGGCCGATTTTTTCACCGATTTTCGAAAATCGACAAGGTGCATCACCGATTAGCGATTAATCGGCCGATTCGGCCGATTTTTGCAACATTGGTTTTACTTATATAAATTGTATAGACAGATTTCTTGTTCACATGCATTCGTTAACATAAGAAGATTGTTTATACTTGCTTATGTTGGTTCAAGAAAATACGAAAATAAGTGAAAGAAAAAAATATAGTATTGATTTTTTTTTTTTTTTTATATTAAGCAAATGATTTTTATTTGTAAAATACAAAATGATTAAGCAAGTGATTTTAATTTGTAAAATACATAATGGTTAAGCAAATGAATCCAAGTAAAAGTTGTTGTTAAGTGAATGATTTGCATTACATTAACATCCATGAATGATGATGATTGGTTGATAATCTTTTAGAAAATGAATACGATTATGAAGAAAAAAAATAGTCGCACATTTAAAACTCAATTGTAAGTGGATATGTTATTTTCTAACAACTAATTATAATAAAACATATCTTCTTAATGATAGCTCCTAAAGTTGTCCTTAGTAAAATCATATGATTTATTACGCAAAACTCATTACTGGTCTTTAAACACACATTACTTACCCCAAGCTTATAATTAATATCTCGTAAACTTATTGTAAGTTAACTATGAAAAAATAATAATAAAACAAACAAAATTACATACCTCGTTTGTCAATAAATAATTATAAGAAACACCCGATATAATAAAACTATAATAACAACAATTTATTTTTTGCAAAATAACATTTGTAATCTTAATTAATTTTTTAAGTTTTTGCTTAACTTTTGTAACCCCTTTTTAAATCGGAAAGCCTTAAAGGTTATGTTGAAGTATTAATACACGCATTTACTACTTACTAGCACGGTACACGCGTAATGCGGTGACGGGTACCCTGTGATTAAATTTGTGGCGAGCAAATATTTTTCATTTATATGCTTTTTCTAACTATAACATTAGTAAGCAATGCTTTCTTGTTGTTCAAAAGGACTGCATGATTTATAAAAAGTTAAGTTTTATGGATATTGGTGTTCAAAAAATATGTGAAGCAAAAAAATCTAGCCGACATGCTCAATGTGAAACCAAAAAAAAAAAAAAAAAAAAAAAAAAAAAAAAAAAAAGATCACTAATAAACCGAAACCAAACTTATGGTTTTTAACATTCAGACACCCTTATAGAAACCCGAGCCTAAATCAACAACCACAAACCTAAGGGTGGTGGCAATGGGGGAGGTATGGGCCGGCGGTATGGCCATACGTTCACCGCCGCCACCCTAGCGGTATGGCCCGGCGGTGAGGTTCAGCGGCAATTGATGCCTCAACGGTTTGAAGAAGAACGTTGCAAAAATTTGACCGTTGGTACCTTGTTTTTAAACATTGGGCACTAGAGAAAAAAAAAAAAAAAAAAAAAAAAAAAAAAAAAAAAACCCCTTATATATACTAAACCAATTCAATTGTTTTTAACACAAACAATACAATAAAAGTTAACAAAAACAATTCACATATTTTTACAATGGTTTCATCCTCTTCTTCGTCCGACTCGATTAATCCGGAGGAATCGTCCGAACTATGGTTATCCGGTAGTATGTAATTTTCTATTAATTATGTTTTTTTTTCCAAATATTATGTATTTTTCTTTTAATTATTAATGAAATATTTATGTTTTTATTAAATTGTTTATTTATGAAAATAAAAAATAAAAAAAAAAAAAATAAGTAGGTGGGTTGGGAGGTATGAAAAAAGTATGTTTGCCACTAAAAAGGGTTGAGAGGTATGAAAAAGTATGAATGAGGTGGAATGATATTATTGGTGGGTTGGGAGGTATGAGAAATTTTGGGAGGCATGATTGCCACCACCCTAAGGGATACAAAGAGTTAAGAAAAGTTTGTACTCGTAGTTACTTATTGCAATGCTACTTATTGTAACCTTTTATTAAATAACTTAAGAGATAGAAACAATTAACATTACAGTTTTAATATTAGCTTAACATTATTGTATAATAGCATGTATAATTGTACATATCAAAATTTAAAAACTTTTTTATTCGTGCATTATAAAAGAGTAAGATAGCCGAGTACATGTGCCTAGTGACAGTCGTTTATGTTTATAATTTTCTGCTTACAATGATATTTGTTAGGGGCCACTTTATCTTGAATCCTAGTGTAATATTTGCGTGTGCAAGTTTTTTTTCTCTTATTTATAATTTTAGAAGGAAGATTGATCGAGATAAAAAAATATTGAAACATGATAGATAAAATATCATTGTGTGTAATTAGATACAAATGGCCTAGCGGCAACCCGTATCTCTTTTTCAAAAAGATTTGGAAATAATTTTCTTTTAACAAATTGTATTTGTTAACATTAAGGGTTACTTTTAACAAATTTTCTAGCAAATATACATGAATGTTACAAGTTAATAGCACTCCAATGTTCAACGTTTTAGTAAATTAATAAAATGGTGGTTACAAGTTTAATGGGTTACTTTTATTTGTGAGTATAATGCAAGCTATTATTTAAAACATCATCAAAAACAGGATATTGAACGTATATTTGAAAAGAAAATTCAATCTTAAAATTCATGAACGTACGGTTTCGATTCACGCTTGTCTACAAATGTGGTACAGTTACATCGAACAAACACAAATAATTTAGCCTGAAATTAACAAAAAAAATTATCATCAAATTTAGCCAAAAAGTAAACTTAATCCAAAAGATACAAAGCTTATTACCAAACTTGGCCCACAACCTCGAACCTAACCTAAGGAGATATAAGGCTTATTACCTTAATATCACTCACACAAAAACCACGCCTACACACAAATGCAGTCAACATTGATATCACCTCATCCTTTTTCTTGTTATCTTTCATTACAAATGAAGCACAAGCCAAAAACACCCTTTTATTACTTTTTTATACAGAAGCTAAACCAAGAAAAAATCACAGCCCTTTTGAATCTTGTTGTTGTTGATGGTTTCGGATTAAAGAACCATGAAATCGGATTTCGTCTTTGTTGTATTTCAAACCCAGGTAGGTGCTTAAGGGTTGTTAGGGTATGCATTTATGGCTCGGAATTATATGGCTCAGAATTAATATGGATGGGTTTTAATGGAGGGTTGTACATTGTGTTTAAATGATTGTAATATTGGGTATAGGGGTTTTTTTTAATGCTATTAATGTATAATACATAGAATTTTGGTCTGAATTTCATTCCATGCTAATTTTTGTTGTACACCGTGCTTTGGTTGTTGTAATTATGAAAATTGATTGCTTTAAAGTGTTGTAAACCATGCATCATTTTTTGTACATTTGAATTTTTTGGGGAGAGAGTTTTTCCTCCATTATAAGTAGTATAGATTCTTTCAATAACACAAAACTTATATATTAAGTATTAATTTTTATTTTTATTTTAGAGTAAATTGCAAAAATTGTCCTTGTTGTTTGACCAAATTGCAGTTTCAATCTTTATCCTTTCAAAAGTGCACTCAATGTCATTATGAGAAACTTACAAATGCACATTTTGGTTACTCGCTAAAATTAAATTACTAAACTACAATCTTCGTTTTCCTTTCACTTTGGTCCATATGAGAGTAATTTAGTCATTTAATCTTGACCAGGGACCAAGAGTGCACTTGTAAGTTCTCATAGAAACGAAGAGTGCCCTATTAAAAGGACAAAGACACTTAAGATCGATATAAGTAAAGCTTATGATAGAGTTGAGTGGCCTTTTATTCGTGCAGTACTTAATTAGCTTCAATTTCCACCACACTTAATAAACTTGATTATGGCTTGTGTATCTTCGGTTTCCTTTTCTTTTAATATTAACGGGCAAGTTTCAAGTTACGTGACTCTGACTAAAGGGCTTCGCCAAGGAGATCCTATTTTGCCCTATCTATTTATTATGTGTGCAGAAGCGCTATCATCTATGATAAGGAAATCAGTTACACTTAGTCATATCCATGGAGTTAAAGTGTGCAGGAGAGCACCTGAGATATCTCATTTGTTCTTCGCCGATGATGGCATATTATTTACTAGAGCTTCAATTGAGGAAAGCCACAAACTGAAATGTATTCTTGAAATATACTGCCACGCATCAGGTCGGGTTATAAATTATGATAAATCTGAAGTCTCTTTAAGCGCCAATGTTAAGCCATCCATTCGAACCCGCATTCTTGGGTACTTGGAAGTACGTGAAGTTATGAATCAAACTAAATATTTGGGCTTCCATCAATAATCGACAGATCAAAGAAATTGGTATTCCAAGCTATTATTGATAAAGATTAAAAAGAAGCTTGAAGGATGGAAGGAGAAAACTCTTTCAAGTGGAGGGAAGGAAATTATTATTAAATCGGTAGATCAAGCAATGCCTTTGTAGGTCATGAATCTTTTTCTACTTCATGAAACCTTAATTGATGATATTGACAAGGCTCTTAATTTATTTTGGTGGGGTGATGGTGTTAAAGAAAACCCCATTTGATGGTGCTCATGGGAGAAAATATATGTGTCTAAGTTTCATGGAGGTCTTGACTTCCGTCACTTGTATCTATTCAATAAGTGTCTTCTAGCAAAACAGGTATGACGTTTGATCACATCTCCAACAACATTAGCTGCAAGGGTCTTAAAAGCTCGTTATTTCCCAAAGTCGAACTTCTTTAATGCAAATGTTGGCTATCGTCCAAGCTACATTTGGCGTAGTTTTTATTTTATTTTATTTTATTTTATTTTTTTATTTTTTGCTGTGAAAGAACTGGTACATAAGGAATGTAAATGGAATTGAGGTGATGGTCGTAATGTGAATCTTTGGGAGGATTTTTGGCTTGCAAACCATAGAAGATTGGGTCCTAAACCAGATAGTTGTGAGGTAGTTTATGTTCGCGACTAATTAAATGAAGTTGGTGATGATTAGAACATGAAGTTGCTCATATCTTTGTTCCCACGTGATGTTGCAAATAAAATTTTATGTTGCTTTGTGAATCAATTAAGTCCAGATACTATTTACTGGTTAAATATCTCACATAGCCAATTTTCATGTAAAACAACTTTTTTTTTTGGCTCTTGATATGTTTCAGGAAGTTGAGCAGAATGATACAGAAGGGCCTCTTAAGTTGCGGTCTGCTACTAGGAAGGTAAATGTGCCTAACAAAATCAAGTTATTTATTTGGCAGGCCTTGCATAACTATGTTCCAACTATTGAAAACATGCGTATTTGAAGGCTTAATTTATCATCAGTAAGTTGTACTCATTGTGGTGAGCTTGGGGAAGTTGTTATGCACATTTGTATAGGTGCTCGGCTGCCAAAGAGGTGTGGGTTAGATGTAGTCTTGATAGGTTGTTTGAAGAAAATGAACCTGACACTTTGGAAGATTTATGTCACGTGGTCTTAGAAAAAAATCCTTTGAGTTGGGAGATATTTATTATGATTCTTTGAGGTTTATGGACGAGAAGAAATGAGCATTTCCATGGCCAACTTCACGGAAGAGAGCGACAAGTGGATGTTGTTGCAAAACATCTACTATTAGAATACAAGGTGGCTAGCAAAAAGGAGCTTGCAACAATATCAAATGAATTAAAGGAAAGAGGTTTTGCTGTATGGGAGATATTTAATATGATAATTGATATTCCACTATTTTTGCTAAACTCGAGTAGGAGGTCTTATGCACTATAAACACATTTTTAGCGATTTAAACCCGATTGACCATATCATTTTAGGTTTAGTTATTTTTAAACCATTTGACCCAATAGATTTATAACTTTGAACCCATTTTTTTCCAACTACTCTTTGTAAAACATAATTCTTTCACTTGGGATATTTATATGATATTGTAAGATTATTTGTGAGAAAAAAAGGAAATGAATAGTATTTCTAAGCTTCTATCTTGGATCAACCTTACCACTCCATCTCTTCAAGATTACGTGACAAGAAAACGTTGGTTCAAATTTAACAAATGCAGTTTTCAGTTTGAGTATGTCTTGCTATGACGATAAATAAAAGCCACGGCCAAAGGGTGTCGAAGGTGTCTTTTGCTATAACGAAAAATAAAAGTAGTAGGTGAGCGGTATTGAAGATGTCTGTGTTTGTAATGACATATTTTTTTCTCATGGGCAACAACTGTAGGTTTAGGTATCATGAGTAAAGAGAAAAGCATGGGTTGAAGATACTACATTGATGTATCAAGAGTAAAGAGCAATAATGGGTTGAAGATACTATGTTTCGACAAAAATGAAAGTGGTTTTTAAACTGTTTATTTCCTTTTATGAGCTACATTTCTTTTTAGTTTTACCTGTTTGAGCTTTTACATATTGGAGTAACAATAATCAATAATCGGTTCATGCATAAGTAAAAAAGATTCATGACGATGATAGTGAAAACAAATAAACTATTAGATCTTTTTTATGTTATACAAAGTGTTATTCGTTTTGTTCATTTTATACTATTAAAAAAGTTAAAATCATTTACATGTTTTATTTTAGTATTGCCTTATACTGGATTGGTTATGATTTCTTGACTGCATATTCACATGGGTCACACAAATCAACCCGGGTGTTCTGTTTATTTTATACAAAACAAATTCACTAGGAAAATTTACGACAACTTTCTTTTTATTTGAATTTTGTTTTTAGGTGTTCACAGAATGAACATGGACTACTCAAGTGTTTGACGTTGGTTGCATACGTTTGCTATTCAAGACAATCTACCACACATGCACATTTATTATTTTAATACTCACAAACCAAATTGGTTATCGTATTATTGACATACTACTTATTATTCCCTTAAAAAACAATTTTAACCTATTTACGTTCGTTGTTGTTTGTTACTTTATTCACACATGTAACTCCTTAATGAATAATTTCTTTAAAAATTTCCATGATTCTAAAAGGTTAACGCCAAGACATTGGTAGTGCATATTTACTTATGTGATCATTGTGAAGTTCTAAAGTTTAACCGTCAACATGAGACTGACTATTGGATCAAGCCCTGAAGATGTAATCGAGATACGAAAATTTTGCAGAATAGATATTGAAAGTAGGAGACAGAGAGCTTGGAGAAGGCAAGCGACGGAGATGTTTACGTTCGTTGTTGTTTCTTACTTTATTCGTCTACATAACTACTTAATAAATAATTTCTTTAACAAGAGCCAAGGTCAATCACTTTCAAAGTTTGGTTTGTACTTGTCACGTCCTATTTTCACACATGGACAACTATACGTCGTTGTTTCACGCGTCAAAAGCAAAAGAGGTTTGAAGGTTGTCATTTGTGATATAGATTTACTACAAATGTTGACTACAAAGAAGTGCATTGAGCTCTTTAATCAACATTCAGAGATATCTACAACATACATATGACATCATTTGTACAATTTCTTAAATTTACATGTATTATTAATCACAAACATTTTTTTTCACTTTGAATATTTTTTTAAACTTATTTGGTGCTCACGGAATTGACATTGGTTTATCACTTCATTAATGCTAACTACATACATTTGTTTGTGGAGATCCTCAAACTTGGATACGACAATGTATGGACGTTCACTTATTAGTTATTATTCATTTACAAAAATAATGGAAGTTATATTGTTTATTGTTGTTTATTATTTTATTCACACACTCAACTTTTTAATGAATAATTTCTTTAAAAACCTCGTAAATTCACGGGTCTATAAGCTATTTTATCAGAGCACAAGGTATGGTGCTAACAAATAACATGTTATTGGTATGCCACCTCAGCGTCACATCATCCCTCCCAAAAACATATCAATAACTAAAACACCCCTCCCTCATAACATATAAATAACATCACCTGTATGTCCTACAAAATACCCCATCAAATATACACTCACAATATATATATATATATATATATATATATATATATATATATATATATATATATATATATATATATATATATATATATATATATATATATATATATATATAACACCCCCAAAATCGGTACAGCGGAAGCATTCGGGTCATGGGGTGCTACTAAATTGGTAATCATAACACAAAGAAATAAAGAACGAATCATATTATCCATTTTAGAAAATACATTTATTTGATAAACGAGTTTCATCATTTTTTTTGAATTGCAGAATACAAGGCCCAAAATAGTGTTGTCCCATAATATAAAAGATGAGAGTCTATGACCAATGCCCTGCCCTGCCTTGAATCATCACATATCATAAAGTTATGCACCTGAGAAAAACATGCTTAAAAATCAGCAAAATAGCTGGTGAGTTCATAGATTTAATATAAAAAAGTAGTTGGACCATAATCAAAGCATGTGAATATAATGTCACTCAAAAGTGAAGTCTATTACGTCAGCACTAAGTTCATGCAACCGAAGCTTGACAGTGTGCATGCTCTAGAAGCACGTTAAATAAAGCCCTTGTAAGTGTCTATCCCGTGACACTCGTGTTTCTACATGTTATACGCTCGCGTTTGCCTATCTGGCCAAACCGAACGGGGGTGTCATCCCCAATAGATCTATTTATAGCATTCGCGCTTCCCCGCAGGAATTAACGGTTCATGAGTTTGAGCATGTGGGATTCAGTGTCTTAGGCTAATTCTACGTAATAGTTTGATAAAAACATGAGTGCAGTTCGGGTCCAAATAAAAGTTTTGCATGTTTCTCACCCCAGAGTTTAGTAAACAAATAGTGAGAGTAAAAGTGGGGCTATAAACTCACCTCAGCAAATAGCAGTCAGATATTGCACTAAATCAGATAGTGTTTAGCACCAACATGCGACCTAGATTAGTAAGACATGCTTTAGTTCATAATTTAAATTTAAGACTCAACGAAGTTTAATTAAACTCAAAAGTTTTCAAGTGTTGTGTTATTGTTGCTTGTGTGGCAGCATTTAAGTTTGAAAATGGTTTTCTAAGCGTTTGTGTGTATTGGCTCTTGGAAGTATGAAATGGAAAGAATTTCAAGGATGAACGCGATTTCGGTTAATGATGACCAAATAATAATGCACGAAAAATACTACATATATATATATATATATATATATATATATATATATATATATATATATATATATATATATATATATATATATATATATATATATATATATATATTAAGTAGGGGTGTTCAAAAAAACCGAGAAACCGACGAACCGAGCCGATCCGCTCAATCCGAAACCGCAAGAAACCGATAACCGAAGAAACCGAAACTGAGAAAACCCGAAACCGGAAAAACCCGCTTATCACGGTTCGGTTTCGGTTTTTACTTTTAGTTATCCGCGGTTACCCGAACCGAACCGATTATAATATACATGCAGGTATCAGCAAATCATTCATAAAAATATACAAGTATTAACTATATTATTGCACTACTTTTATCATATAACAAATTTTTACTTACCTAATGTGATCATTTACTAATATTCATGGATTACATATGATTATAGTGGTCGTAACCTATAAACGTCATATAAATAGTACTACCTCCGTCCCATAAAAACTGTCCAGTTTGACTTTTCAGAGTCAAACTGGTTCAACTTTGACCTTATCTATTTTTGTGGGTATTATATAATACTTGATGAAAAATATATGAATGGATTGAGTTTTAAGTATGTTTTTTCATTGGTATAATTTTTCATCAAATATTATATAACACATAAAAAATATTTAAGGTCAAAGTTGAACCAGTTTGACTTTGAAAAGTCAAACTGGACAGTTTTTATGGGACGGAGGGAGTATTAGTTATTTTGTTACACATGATAATTTGAATATTTTTATTGGGACGGAACAAATTTATTATGCCTCTAATCTCTTCAATGTTACTAAATTTTAAGACAATGATATATTACATTCTAATTTATGTTATTGTTTGTCTGATTTGATTCGATTATTCTTTTAGAATGGTTAACTGTGGCCCGAACCGTGGGTAACCATTCATTTGGGTACCCGCATGTCCGGTTACCCGCCTAGTACGGTTCGGTTTCGGATAGTAAAATGAACTACCCGCCCCGCGATGGATAGTAAAAATCTCTAACCGAACCGAGCCGAACCGCCCCGTGAACACCCCTAATATTAAGATGTTGTTGGTGTGAATGATAAAAAGATATATATATATATATATATATATATATATATATATATATATATATATATATATATATATATATATATATATATATATATATACACTTATGGTATAAATGTGCAAATAACAATACAATGTAGATTTTAATAAATACATTTCAAATAATATGTATGTTTTGAAAAGGTTAAATATATATACCCCGTCATGTATATGTTAGAGAGTTTACAATATATGTTTTCCAAGAAATATATTCCACTTGTAAATTGTAAAATAGTAATTATGTTTATAGAAAATTCGAAATATATTCCACTTGTAAATTGTAAAATAGTAATTATGTTTATAGAAAATTCGGCACGAGCCGAGTGTAAATTTCTTTCTTTCTTTCTTTTATTTATCCGGTTGGACTAAATGCCAAAAGTTGTATATTTTATTTTAGCGAGTTTAACATCCGGTTTTTAATATTCGAATACGTATGTTTTCAAGTTATGATTTCATATAGTTAAGGGTGTGACGTTTTCAATCAAGTTGTAAGTAATACGAGTAACCTCATTCTATTAGTTTATTTTCGAAACTCGTTCGATGTGAAATGTAGTCGGGAAAAAAAAGTAAGCACGAGATTATGCAACTTCGTACGCGCCCGGATGGGCTGACTGAACCAAACGGACCCTTGGTTAACTGGGCTTCGGCCCAAGCGCCAAACTTACATTTTTAACACAAAAGTAAACTTTCTTTTTACTAGACTGGGCTCAAAATTTATATGTTCTGTTTAAAAGAGGCCAAGAGGGTATGGTTCCGCGCCCATACTGACTTTACTAAAATGACTAAAGTTTTTAGTTTTGACTAAGTTTACCAAAACAAGTTTTAGTTTTGACTAAAATATACAGACTTTGACAAACAAGTTTAGATTGCATGCTTAGTTACTTTAACTATTTATTTATTTTTCTTCTTTTCCTTTTCTTCTATGTTTGATGGACCTGACCATTCCAAACGAGACCACTACATGACAATTCTTACAAAGTTTCGACTCGACCAAGCCACGACCTGACACCACAGATGATTTAACCAAAAATGAGTATGCCATCGGACTACTACTTGTTAATAAGCGGTATAAAAGTAATAGTACTAAATCGACTTACTCGCAAAACTTAACAAATGCATTAAACGTTTCATTGCATAGTTAACCTTTTTACTCCTTCAACTACTCGACTTACTTTCACAAGGACGTTTAGTAGAGCTTTACCCAACCGGCTCGTTTCCGACTCTAAGTTTTTATCAAGTTTACTACCTAGTGACCAAACTTAGCACCTCCTATGTGTTTCATTGCATAGTTAACCTTTTTACTCCTTCAACTACTCGACTTACTTTCACAAGGACGTTTAGTAGAGCTTTACCCAACCGGCTCGTTTCCGACTCTAAGTTTTTATCAAGTTTACTACCTAGTGACCAAACTTAGCACCTCCTATGTGTTTATATAGTTAACTGATCCATGGTACACCCTTCATGGGCGATGATGGTCGAACCGAAACAAAACCAGTCATAAGACCAAAAACAAAGAGACTTCCATTTTCGAGCCAATATCAAACTGATTATTTTAATTATATGTATATCATCATTTTAGCCACACAAATCTAGCAACAACAACAAGAGAATAATACTCTATCATTCACAGTAACACAATTAACCGATCGATACACAAAAAAATAAATAAATCAATCGCAAATTTATAATCATTGAACATAATGAAATTTATGGAGTGTAAATAAATTTAAAATCCTTACAAGGGATGGGATCGACAAGAAGAACAAACAAGTCTTTCGAACAAAAATAGACCCGACTCCGATCCAAGCAGGCTAGCCACCACAGGAGACCCTTTTGGTTTGAGATAAATTTTTGAGTGAAGTTGTTGTGAGTGTGGCTCAGCTTGTGAACCGGTGGTGAGATAAAAAGAAATAAAGCGAGTTAAGGTTGATTCCCCTTTCTTGTTACCAGTCGACTTGAAGCCAAATAGGGAAGTCGTCCCCTTATAGCTCATCATCTTTTGGTGGTTTGCGCTGACCTTGAGGCTGGACCAAAGCAAGGACCTTTTTGTCATCAAGATGAAGACAGGTCTGATTTTTTTTCAGGTTGTGGGGTGATGTCGATGCAGAGGATGAAGAGGGGAGGGGACCGATTCTTATTGATCAGGTCTGGTTATCAGGTGGTGGTGGGGGAGGTGAAGCGTAGCAAAGGGAAGAGAGGGAAGAGGGTATGTGCGTTTTTTGGGGATAAGGAGAGGAAAACATTGTACTTGTTTTATCCGGCCTTTTTTTTTTTTTTTTTTTAATAATTAAAAATGAGGGTATATATATTAAAATAAAGTGAGGTTAATTTAAATAAAAGGTAAGTTGTAATATGTTTTTAGCTTTGTAACACTTGCGGGGATTCAAACGTATTTCAATATTTTGTTGGGTTCTGGTTTGTTATAAATGAAGTCCCGGGTAGTTGTGAATACTACCTTCATTGTTTCCAAGTATGTTTTATAATAAAAATTATAAAATCATTGTTTTTTAGCCTTGATTTCAACAAATGTGAGTTTTGCCTTACTAACTTAGTGTTGGTACACGTGTGGTGTTTGGTGCGAGATAATTCTCGTGTTTGATTAACAATGATCAGTAACAGTTAGAAAATGACACATTCACATTTTCTGATAAAATAGCCAATGTAGTGATTTGCTGAAAGCTACAGTGCGGGTTTGTTTTCCCGAAATAGTTATGCAAGCTCATGAATGCTTAAATTAAACAAATTAGGTAATAATAAATTAATATTTATTATTAAAATATTGATGGAAAATTACCGTTTGTCACAATATATATATATATATATATATATATATATATATATATATATATATATATATATATATATATATATATATATATATATGGGTTAAAATAAAAAGTGTGTTATAATAAAAAGCCTAGGAAGCAACCACATCTCGCCACCTGTCATCTAACCCTTGCCCATCAATTTATAAGTAAAGGGGTATTTTTGTTATTTTACATCCCACCTTATATAATCCTTTAATCCTCATTATTTTACAGGTAACGTATTCTGCACCAATGTTCTTCCCTCATTATCTCCCTCTCGTACCTTTACATCCACCTACCTTTACAATCGATCTTTACCACCGCTTCATAGCCATACCTTCACCACCATTCACAACCATACCTTCCCCACCATTCCCCACCCAAGTTGTTGTTAGATTCATCATCTAAATTCAAAAGTAAGGTTTTTTTAATTATTTCTTATTGTTACCGTTGATTAATATGCTTTTTTTTATATTTAATTGCTTGTATATGATGTTCATTGATCGTATTTGTTTAGTTTATGTGTTGTTAAAGATCTAAATATGTTATATTCTGAATTTCATTCTAGATTTAGAAAAAAATTGAGAAAGAAATAGATGCACACAATGTGTTTGATAAAATGTCTAAATGAGATTTTATAACTGTGATACACTAATTTTACATTGTGATGTGTCTACTGTTAAGCTACAGTTGTTTTGGTCATGTTTCAAGTAGAAATGGCTTGTATGTGTGATGCAGTTGTCCTGAGATGCTGATGCAGTAGTTTTTTGTTCGTGGCAACTATAAATTTAAAGGCTTATTTTTTGTTTATGTTCTTAAGAGAATTTGTTAGTGTGTAATTGTATATATCATGAGTTATTCAGAAGTATTGATGCAATAGGTGTTTGTTTTTTTTATATAAATGCGGATCTATTAGCCAATACTTTCGTTATTTTATCAAGAAAAGGCTTGTATATTTAGTTATATATTTGATGCAACTGTTTTGAATTTTAATGCAGCTAGTATTTGTTTGTCGCCAATACAGATTTAGTAGCTTATTTTTTGGTTATTTTATTAGTAAAAATATGATTGTATGTGTAGTTATATGTATGATGCATCAACTGTTTATCATATGCATACATATTTATTACTATATCACAATTATCTTATCTAAAATGTCGTTGCAATAAGTTTTTCTTTGTAACAAATATAAATACGGAATCTTATTTTTTGTTTATGTTATGAGTAGAAAATGTATCTGTGTATAATAGTATGTATGATGCAATTGTTATGAATGTTTGATGCAATAGGTATTTGTTTTTGACAAACGCGGATCTATTAGCTAGTGTTTTTGTTGTTTTATCACGAAAAGGCTTATATGTTTGATGCAGTTGTTCCATAAAACATTTGCGGTTGGTATTAGTGGAAAAATGCTTGTATGTATGGTTATATGTGTGATGTAGTTGTTCCAAAATGATGATGCAGTAGGTGTTTTTATGTGGAAAATACGAAATTATATAACAATAGCAACATACATAATTACTGCATCAACATTTTGAGTTTACTGCATCACGCTTATCTTATTAATTGCATACAAACTGCATCAATAGTTTATCATGTGCATCTAGATTTATTACTGAATCACAATTATCTTATCAAGTGCATACAAACTTATAACTGCATCAACAATTTAAGTTCACTGCATCACATGCATCACAGTTATCTTAAGTGCGTACAAACTTATTACTTCATCACTGATTTCATACCAAGTGCATACATATTTATTATTGAATCAATAATTTAAGTTCACTGCATCATAGTTAATTTATTACTACATCACACTATAAGTATAGTTCATCGTTGTTACTTTCTCTATTGCATCTTTGATTTTTATCTAGTGTATCTTACAGTCTATATATCTTTTTGTAGATGGCTTATACATCGTAGTGTCAAATCCAACCCATCACATGCTTTTCATGTACTGCTTCACTATGTCATATCTAATGCATCACAATATGAATGTAACATTGAAGATTTAGTTCTGATAAATTCATGGCAATTCAAGATGTTTCCGGGAGCGAACTTTCTTTGTCATCACAACCATCTTCTTCTTCATTAGTTGTAAGTTTTCGATTCCATGATTTGCTTCATATATTCATAGATATATTTCAAATTCTAATATATCTGGTATTTGAACTACACTCATTTAGGTAGTCCTTAGCATCTTAAATTTGATTTTCAAGGACCCTTACGACAATATGGCATGTGACATTGTTGTAAAATTTGCAGCCACCATCTACAAAAGTAATTGAAGCATATATGGATCCCTCTCGGGTTGGAGATATTGAGAGTCATATGAAAGAATTGCAAGAGTCATTTGAGCTAGAAAATATAAATCTTGTTGAAAGAAAGCATGTAAGAAAAGAGACATAAGCAGACCTCAAGGATCATGTGGTAGAACTATTGGTATTTGTATCGTTGATGCAAAGTGAACCTAAGAAAATTGAAAGTGATGAGGTGGAGGCACGGATAATACATCAAAATCCATTTTCGAGAGATGCATGTTGGCTGAACAATATAATGAAGCTGCTGGACTCATTTCAAAAAAGAAGATCCACATTAAAAGCTTTTTTATTTTCATTTTTTCCATTTTTTTGGAATAAGTTCGGTACAGAAACATATTCCTTACAAATCATTGATTCAATTGTAGAAAAATGCGTATCATAAAGATCATCAATGCAACATTATCTTAGTTTTATGAAATATCATATACATCTTTTTGTGTTCATTTTTTGGGTGAATTATAGTTTTATTTCTAGTGCATCTCTATTAAATGATTGTGCATCACAATGTAATTCCCAGTGCATCACTTTGTTGTTTAATATCACCAGGGTATCATAGTTATAATGTTATTCCATTAGAGTTCAAAATCCAATGCATCACTGTATTATTTTTAATGCATCACACTGTTTTTACAGAACATCAATGCAACATTATAATAGTATTATCAAATATCATACAGTTTCTTTTTTGTTCTCTTATTTAGTGCATCATAGTTTTCTATATAGTGCATCACTATAATTAATACTGCATCATAGTATGTTACGGCATTACAGTTAATGTATCATGGTGTCATTTCCAGTGCATCACAATGTTTGTTTTACTGCATCACATGTATATATACAATTTTATGCAACCAATTTTTACACTGTGATGCACTTGATATATATTTTAGGATGCATCAGTTGTATACACTATGATGCACCAGGTGTATACACTGTGATGCACTAGTATTTAGTGAATCACAGTTTATAATCGAGTGCATCTCATTCAGAATCAACAGTAATCAAAATTACTTAATATTAAAAAAAAAAAAAAACATTATGCTCATTATGAGGTACAATACTTAATATTAAACATTCAGTCATCCAAAGTGTTACAACTAAAAATTTGAAATGACAATTAACACTTAGTAGAATTTACAACTGTGTTTTGAAATGACAACTGATATTTCTCTATAAATGTCAACACTTCAAATCTCTCTCATTGATATATGAATTCTTTCACATATTAGGTTGATCTTTACTCCATTTTCAGAATTTAGAATCTTGCCCATCTCGTTACCCTTTACATGACGTTTCCTTAGCAAGTTGTTACAAACATGTTAACCTGTGAGTACCAAGATAAATTATTAAACTAATGCACTATTTTATAAACAAACTTATGCACTTAATATAAACATAACAAATTTACTTATTTAAGTACGACAATGCAAAACCAAGTACATCGTTCATACAACCAAGAAACTAAAACACATTTTGACACATAAGGAAGCCTACAGATACCCTAATGCAGCCATATACGAGACAACTGAAATCCTACTGCATCACAGTTTAAAAGTAAGTACATCATAGATACAACCAATCGGAAAAACAAATTTTTACACATAATAAAACCTGCAAGTACCCAAAAATTTCAAAACTAAGCGCATCGGTCATAAAACCAAGAAAATTTCAAAACTAAGCGCATCGGTCATAAAACCAAGAAAACAAACAAATTTCAACACATAATACAACCTGTGTGTAGCTTAATTCAACATTATACGCAACAAATGAGGAACTACTGCATCATTCTTCAAAATTAGGTGAATCGTTCATTCAAAAGAGCAAATAAATACATTTCGACATATAATACAACCTACCGGGTAACCTAATTCAGTCTTATACGCGAAAGTTAAACATCTACTACATCACAGATCAAAATCAGGTGCATCAGACAAACAACTAACCGCACGAACACATTTACGCACATAACGCAACCTACGTTTAACCTAATTCATCCTTATACATGACAACTGAGAACTGACTGCAACTCAAATTTAAGTGCATCTGACAAACAACCAATCATATAAACAGATTTTCACACATAACTTAACCTACGCTTAACCTAATTCATCCTTATATGCGAAAACTCAACACAACTGCATCACAATTCATATTCAAGTGCATCAGATAAACAGCCAAACATATAAATACATTTATGCATATAATACAACCTACGTGTACCATAATTCAATACAATACATGACAACTAAACACCTACTGCGTCACTATTCAAAACCAACTGCATTGACATTACAACTAAGCAAACAAACACATTTCGTCACATAACGTTACCTGCGCATAACCTAATTCATCCTTAGAAGAGACAACTGAGTACCTCATATACAAATTCCTACTGCATTAATTCATAAAAGTAGCTGCATCGATAACGCACAAACATAAACAGAAACACTTTTTGAAAAATAAAATGCTCTGCGCAACTTAAACTAGACTCATACCCACCATACAAATTCCTACTGCAGTACTTCATTAAACCAGCTGCATCTATAGTACACAAATGCACACACAAACACTTTTCAAAAACTAAAATGCTCTGCAGCGTAACCTAACCTAGACTCATACCCCACATACAAGTCCCTACTGCAATATTCATTAAACCAACTACATCGATAGCATATAAACGCACACACAAGCACTTTTCAAAAACTAAAACGCTCTACGCGTAATCTAACCTAGACTCATACCTCACATAGAAATTAATTCATAAAACTAGCTGCATCGATAGCACACAAAAATACTTTTCGGCACAAAAAACATATTTTGCCTAACCTAATCTGACCTCATATGCCACTAAAATCTACCTACTGCATCGTTTGGTGTACACCAACTACATTATGCACTTAAACACACACACACACACACAGACACTTTTCGCCACATAAGGTAACCTACTTTTAACCTAATTCATCTTTATACATGAAAACTTAAAACCTACTGCATCACAGTTCATATTCAAGTGCATTACACAAACAACCAAACATACAAACATATTTACGCATATAACTCAACCTACGCTTAACCTAATACATCCTAATACACGAAAATTGAATACCTACTGCATCATAGTACAAAATCAAGTGCATCACATAAATAACCAAACACACAAACACAAATAACTTATTGCATCACAATTAAAATAAAAGCTTACTGCATTATAATATGAAATACAACTACATCAACATTCAAAACAACTGCATCAGAATATAATTTTAGTGCATCAGAGTTATAAAGTCTAGTTGAGACATTTTATAAAACACCTTATATGCAACTTTCTTAAACACAGTTTGTATTTCTTTCTTTCCATATTTTGTTCCAGATCTAGAAGAAAACATACATAGACATATACATACACACACTCTTCAACATATTTGAGAGTCTACTTCATCATATTCAAACAAATGAACTTAAATTAATAATAAAAAAAGATTTTATCAAACCAAAAATAACAAAAAGATTCAGTAACAAGTTTAGGGTTCATAAATAGACTTACGATGCCGTTTATGATGTAGTGGATTTGAGGTATAACGATTCAACTGTGATTTGAATGTTTATGATGTGGTATAAAAAAATTTAATGATTTGATTATGATGAGATGAAGGAATAATGATTCGATTAAAGAGAAATGTGATGTAGATGTGTGTGAAATTTTAGAGAGTGAAAGTGTGAAATTTTAGAGTGAGAAATGAGATCGAGATATGATTATGGGAAAGAGAAGACTTGTGTATGCATATGTGTAATGTTATAGATTTGCCACTGAAGTTCTACTTATTTACAAGTATGACACCGCGAGTTTTGATCTCACCATATTTGATCCAATGGTTAGGATTCCTTCCTGCCCTTTTTATTCTAACCCACTTTTTATTATAACCCCACCATATATATATATATATATATATATATATATATATATATATATATATATATATATATATATATATATATATATATATATATATATAGAGTAAAGTTAAAATAAAAAGAAAAATATCCGTAAAAAGAATAAAAAGATTTTTTTTAAAAGTTCTCAAAAAATTCCAAAAAAATTCCACAAGATCGGGTATGTTGGTGCAAAAAACTTTTGTGAAAGAAGTTTTTCTAATTTTGAGTTTTTATACGTTTTTTTTAATGCACAAAAAACGAATTTTAATGCGCAAAAAAAATTTAATGCACAAAATTTTCAACTTGTTTTAGTTAGATGCACAATATTATTTTGATGAAAAAAGTCAAAAGAAGTTGGGTCCAAAAACGAATTTTTGATGCACATAAAAGCGATTTAATACATAAACGTATTTTTTTTCGGATAATGTATCCACTTTTAGAAAAACTTCCTTCACAACTTTTTCATGCACCAACATACCCGATCTTGTGGAAGTTTTCAAGAACTTTAAAAAAAAAAAAAAAAAAAATATATTCTTTTTATTCTTTTTATATATAGTGTATTTTTATTTTCAGAATCATGTTAAGTGCGGGAACTGCGAGAACTCCAATTTTGCATTAGAAAACATGCATGTTCATATAAAACATGTATGTTTTCTTACATACACCATAATATACATACCTGCGTAATATACATGTTAATGGTTTTATATGAACAAGTATGCTACGCAGGTATGTGTATTAAGGTGTATGTAAGAAAACATACATGTTTTATATGAACATGCATGTTTTCTAATGCAAAATTGGAGTTCTCGCAATTCCCGCACTTAACATGGTTCTGAAAATAAAGGGCCCCATATATATATATATATATATATATATATATATATATATATATATATATATATGATCAAATAGGAAAAATAATTAAAATAGGAATGATATAAAGTATCCATAACCACACATTACAGATACACTTAAAAAAATAAATGCATCTTCTTTCAAATTTTCCCTCCTAATTTAAATTAAAATATGTGACTATAATTAATTATTATATCTTAATTATTCTTCTATCCTTTCCTTATGAGAACATACTCTTAAAAAACCACACATACAATTCCAATCACCCCTAAGTTAAAAAAAAAATAATAATAATAAATAAATAAAAAATTCCAATCACCCCCGAAAGAAACAGTATTCATAAACCCTCCCCAAACGCACCCCTTTGGATCAAATCATATCGATTTCTTCAAGTAAGCGCTTGCTCTTTTCAATTTTGGTTTTTTATTTCAAGCCATAGACAACCAATTGACTCAATTCTTTCTCGTTGTTTATCAAATTTATAATTAGGGTTTGTCTCTTATAATCATGTGGCTGTTTGATAAGGGGTCTATGAGCTTATTTGATTTAGGCCTATATTTCATAAGCCCGGATTTTCCGGCTTATTTTGAGACTTATATAAATTCATCATTTCATAATAAGCTTATACATGCCGATAAGTCTCAAAATAAGCCTGAAAATTTAAATAAAATAAGCTCAAAAGTCCACTTAAACAAACACCCCCTTAGTTGGTTTGTTATAGTGTGTTGACGGTTCGGTTGCGTTGATGGTTAAGATAATTAATGCCACTACTGTAAGTTTTGGGTTTAGACATTTAAGTGTACAACAACAATACCCAATCCCGCAAGACCAGGGTGTGTGGAACGCCCCACAAAGCCGGAAGTTCCACCACAACCCGTCCCACATTGGTAGGAGATAAGACAATTGGGCTGATAGTATCCTTCTATGATGGTTTTTTTAGTTGAAACTGGAAGGATACCCGAGTAGTCCAATGCTTTCGGCTTTGGGGGGCGTTACAATATGTGGGAGATAGGATGTAGACAGTTGTATTACTACTACCCGTGGGGAGGGAGACTCTTTCCAGAGAGACCTCCGAAAGTGGCGTGTGTAGGCATATATTGAGCAAATATGCGAGTATATATGGTATGAGAAGAGATAGTATAGGTTTAGACATGTAAGTGTGTCTTTCTATATTTAAGTTTTGAAGAATGAAGATTTAAGATGTGGAATTTTGTTTTTGAAAACATTATTTTTAATAATGAGATTTATAGTTTTAGAACATAGACAAGCGTTAATAAGTACCACACTGTGAACTTATCCTTTTGAAGGTTGTTGGTGTTTGTTTAGTTCTCGAACACGAATCTTCTGCTGAGTTTAACCTTTTAGGCTATACTTTTTAAGTTTGAATTGATGTATTTTTTTTTTCTTGGTTAGATATGATGTAAATTAATTTATAGCCAAGAGAGTTTAGAATGTGTTTATGAATTATTTGGTTACTTTAAAATTAAAGTTTTTGAGTTGTTCTATGGAAGTTTTCTACTAAACTTGTTTTTTGCGGATTATTTTTCATAATTTAGATGTTAGCTACTATAATAAGACCTAAAACCTGCACGGGATCATTTTAACTAGTGGATTCTCCCCTATTTTGTCTTTTACCTCTGATATTATAGCTGAAACTTGCAAAGAGAAGCTGAAATATTCAGGTTTCACTAGATCGAAGAGGATGAGTGAAGATATTGTGTCGAGCTTAATTTCAAATATTGCAAATGAAAATTGTGCTGGCCTAGAGCTTGTTAAAAAAGTTGTAGTAATAAGGAATTTTAAAAAAGTAATAAGTTTGACCTTGAAGAGCTTAACGATGTATCTTTCTTTGTGGAAAAGCAGAGAGTATATATTATCGGGTGTAATCGCCATACCACTGACTAAATTATACAAATTCCATTCGGTTTTAAAACCAGATGGTTTTTTTTGCGGCTTCTCAGTAGTATATATGATACCTTTGTAGCTGGTCTAATTATATTGTGGTTATTGTGGTGTATTCTTGAAGCCACATGCGTGGTTTGTAATTCTGTTGTTCGCATGCTCTATCTTCAATTGAAACTTGACATTACTTCAAATGCTTAATGCTATAAGCCTATAAGTTATTTGAATCTATCTAACCCACATAACTAATTTTGTTTACAGGCCCCAGTCTAAACTTCAGACTATAAATATGCTCATTTTTATAAAAATCTAGTGTTTACGAATATGCCAGAAACTTAAGTTCAGACTATAAATTTTATACTTGTTAGAACTGCTGTTTGAGAACAGAGTAGGTTAATAGTAGTTATGATAGGAAAAAAATGATTTAAAAATAGAAAATATTGGCTTAGACAGTGAGAATCAGCAGTTATTTTCTAATTACAGATATCAGGTTTGAAGAATGGCTGACGGAGAGGAGGACTTGCCAAGGGATGCCAAGATTGTCAAAACATTGTTGAAATCAATGGGGGTTGAAAACTATGAACCTCGTGTTGTTCACCAGTTCTTAGAACTGTGGTATCGTTACGTGGTGGATGTGCTGACAGATGCACAGGTGTACTCGGAACATGCTGGCAAGTCTACTATTGACTCTGATGATGTCAAGCTTGCTATTCAGTCTAAAGTCAATTTCAGCTTCGCCCAACCGCCTCCACGAGAGGTATCCTATTAACTAAACCATAATTGACTATTTATTTATATACTCCTTTTATATAGCATGCTTGCTCTGTTTGTGACGTGACTTCTTTTATAGGTTCTGCTAGAATTGGCAAGGACCAGGAACAAGATTCCACTGCCAAAGTCAATTTCTGGACCAGGGATGGTGTTGCCCCCAGAGGCAGACACATTGATCAGTCCAAATTACCAGCTTTCGATCCCAAGGAAGCGAACAAGCGAAGCTGTTGAAGAAACAGAAGAAGAGGAAGAGGAAGCTAGTGATTCAAAGGCAAATACATCACAAGAACAGAGCACTGACTTGCCTCCTCAACGAGTTTCTTTTCCTCTTGGCCCGAAACGAGCTAGGTGAACCATATCTTAACTTGATGTTACTCTCTTTATAGACGTGCTACATGACCATGTTATGATAATGTTTATCTTAACCTTGAAGCGAATCTTGTTAGATGTTATCCATGTTTGTGTTATATGAAGGTTTAATTAAAAGCATTTCAATTTCATATATGGCTAACATTATTGCGTGTACTATATCTATAAAGTATGATGACATCATTGACATGCAACATTAAAGCCCTCTTGATTTTTGCGAAATAACGCAGGCTAAATTCTCCATAAGATAACATCATATAGCATTCATTTAACTATTGTCAAAGCAGCCTTTTGTGTAGATGTTGTTTCGATATCACATTCTTTAAAAAGTGCCTATTCTTCTAATTTCCGGATAGTAGACAAGTCTTCTTAGGTCATGTAAACACTTCTTGCTTGTATGGTTGAGGAATTATTCCTCATCTGTAATCTCCCCCACGAATATCCGTTCTCTTGACTTTGCTGCCTGAGATATTGACAATAAATCATCAGTTAATTAGAGTAGCAGACTACCGAAGTCTAAGATAAAAATAAAATGTGTGGGTCAAATCAAGAACCTGTATTTCCCAATTAGTCAAACATTTTACGAGAGTAAGCTGAATGCATTGCACGATTGATTCGATAATTAAGCCACTCCAAAGTCCTTTACCATTTAAGTGCACAACAAAACACAGGATCAGAGCCATAGGAAGTCCAGTGATAGTATGACCCAAGAGTAATGTTGGCCACTTGGCCCCTACATGTTGCCACCCACTCCCTCTAGCTACTCCTGTTTACTGTTTAGGGGAAAAAAAAAAAAAAAAAAAAAAAAAAAAAGAGTTTCTTGAGCTTGTTAGGTGGAATTGAAGTCTCAATATTCACAAAGGTTTAAACTAAGGACCTGAAAGAAGTGCTTGACTGCTTGTATTGTATCCCGCAAATATAGTGAAACAAAGAAGAGGGGTGATGTCTTTGGCAGTCAACTAGTTCCTTCTCATTACCAAATGCATACCCGAGAACAGTACGTGAGCACATGAGAGTGGTGATGGCTATGATCACTTCTACTACTCCAAGAGCGATGCAACCAAGATATATGTTTTTGCAGCCTGTGGATTCCCAGCTCCTAACTTGTTTGATACCAGCGTGCTGCAAAAGGGCATATCTTTACTCTGGGACGCTTGACTTACTATGTCTGGTCAAAACGTTAAACAGGTTAAGAGCAAATATTGCAGCAGCCCCAGATGAGTAAAGTGTGTAGTGTAAGCCAGTAACTGTTAAGACTGTTTTGGAGATGATATCAAATAATTTAAGTTGGTCTTAAATGTTCAAAGAAACAAATATTGTGTGTTTACCCAAAGAAGAATACCATATTGAAAGCACTGAAGTCTCTAACTGGGGATTTGGCAAAAGTCCGGATAACAAAACAAGGATCTCATATGTGAAAAATGTGGCAAGTTTAGGTCATTAAAAAGATATTACCAAATCATAACAGCAGATGGGATGGCAAAGCGCAGGAACTCCTTGATGCTTGTCAAGACGTCTCCTGAAAATGTCACACGAGTCTTTTCACATGCTTTAGAGTGATACAAATAGTCTAAATAATCACATTTAAAGTGTACGAGGTCCCAATAGCTAATGCTGCTCCAACAGTCCCAAACAGCGATGGAGCTCCACAACATAGGAAATATGAGACTTTGTGACAGTAGGTAATGGATAGTTGGTTGGAGTATGGCGTACGGGAAAAGGGCAGGGACAAGTCAAATTAACAATTTACATGCTTTAGATGATATGAGAGGGTCTTGCTCAAGAAGGATTAGGATTTTGTCGATGCAGACCCACAAAAAGGAAATAGGGAAACATACCAAAATGAGTGATATTATTGCGACATACATGTCGGTACCAAGCCTCTGGTACTGTCCATACCAAAATGAGTGATATTATTGCGACATACATGTCGGTACCAAGCCTCTGGTACTGTCCTGCTCCATAAGCTTGCCCACATAAAGTTTCCATTGCGCCCGCCATTCCGAACTGTCGCGTTTGTTTTGAAATTAAAAACATGAAAAACAATCGTAAGCATTGTTTTAGGCTATACCCACAAAAGAACCATTCTGGCCCATAACCATGCCTAACTTTACCCTAAATATGGATTCAGAGGTTTGTATGATATGATACTACAATTTAGCTTAAGAATCTGAGACAAGTAGGTTTTGTGAAAAAGTATCATGAAGCAATTGATGGCATTTTCAAAATTAGTATACACGTAAAGCTGTTTTCTAGCTTGTGTGTCTGAGGAAATTGAGAGGATGGTTAAGATGTTCAGTCTTTAATCAGTTCAACAAGATTCTAACTTAGGTAAATTGCATGAAGCTACAGTTAAGCTTTTTAGTTGTCTATTCTAGAAACCTTCACTATTTGGCAACAAACCAAGTTCAGACAAAATGCATTATAATTCTCTGGTGGTAAGATTGAACAAAGAAAAATGATCGTGCAAGTATAGAAAGTGCGAGCAGATTACAAGGAGGCTGAAGCCAGTAACATTAGTGAGGGAAGTAGCAACAGCAGTGCCGGCAAGTTCTAGTTCACCGAGGTGACCAACCATTGACATAGAAGCCACTCGCAATAGGTTTTGTGATACCATAACCACTACCATCGGCAACGCTATGTACAAACTTTCTTCACTTCCTCCACTAACGCATAATGTGATCTCCGTGGCTGCTCCGCCATCAATGAACCCTTCTCCATGATTTTTCTCTTAAATTTTGTGGTAGCAAGATGACTTGCTTGTAGAATCCAACAACATGAAATGGTGACTAAGTTGCTTGCTTTTTCTCAAAAAGTATTGGACTTTGGTCCGTTATATGATAGTATTTTCTTAATGGCAGGATATCGTGTTTTTTTATTTTATTTTATTTTATTATTATTATTATTATTATTTTGTCTCATATGGAGATACAATGAAATGTAAAGTTGAGGGGTTAGTCTTTCTGCTCCACTTAGAGTTCATAGATTTGATTCATTTACAATAAATAAATCTATTTAAGTAACATTTTATTTTTCCAGGTAAAATTGTTTAATAAATAAACCGCTTTAAATTATTCTAAAGTAGATTCAAATATGAATTATCACATTCGTTTTACTATAAAGAAAAATATTATTATAGAAATAACATAGTTCTAGAAATTATGTCTAACGTATTCGGCTATATGTAGAAGTTTGATAACATTTGCAAGTCAGGTTAACAAAATCTGTGCTAAAAGTTACCCGTTTTAACATAACCCTGTTATGCAACCGGTAACATAAGTCATAACCATGGTACCCAACCAGCTCCTATCACTATAAAGTTTGAACTTTTTAATGAAAATCTTACAAAGGTTTTTTTGAGGACGCATCTCATTGTTGTGGCTAGAAAAATGATGTTTTCTTTAGCTTGAAGTGGTATTTTGGCGACCTGTAATGGAATCAAATCACTCTTTTGGGGAAAGAAGCTAGCATGGCTTTATGATTTCATTTACTGGAGTAACATGAATGCATCATGAATGCATTTTTTTCTTTTTTCTTTTTTCTTTTCAATTGAATATGTAATATTCCAACAACACAAATTGTACCTAGAGGTGTTCACAAGCTGATACCAAGACAAAAAAAAAAAAAAAAAAAAAAAAAAAAAAAAAAAAAAAAAAAAAAAAAAAAAAAAAAAACCTTTTAAAGGTCGTACCGCGTTGATCTTTCCACACTGATCATTCGATTGATACTAACACTAATATTATTTGGTTTGCTAAATCAAATTTCATAAAATTATGATTTGACATTCTTTAGTTTTTTTAATGCAAAACATAATTTCATTAAACCATACTGAATTTGCCTTTCCGCAGATTTTGTTTCAATATCCCAGTTCTTAGAAAATTGCCTGTTATTCTAGTTCCTGTTAGTACTTAGTAGACAAATCTTGGTCGGTCATCTACATGCTTCTTGCTTGTATGGTTGAAACATCAATCATTCTTCATCAATAAGCTCTCCCACGAATACCCGTTCTCTTACCTTTGTCGCCTGCGATACCAACATGGAGTATATAAATAATCAGTTAGTGAACTACCAATGTCTAAGATTAAAATATACGATAGGTCAAATTAAAAACCTGTTTTTCCCAATTAGTTGAACATGTTACTAGTGTAAGCAGAATGCATTGCACGGTTGATCCAGTTATTAGTCCACCCCACAATCCTTTCCCTTTTAGGTGCACTACAAAACCCAGGATAAGAGCCATAGGTATTCCAGCAAGATAATATGACCCAAGATTAATGTAAGCTCTGATATGTTGCCACCCAGTCCCTCTAGCGACTCCTGTTTAGAAGAAAAAAGTACAAGTTTCGTGAACTTGTTAGGTCAACAGTAAGTCTTGATATATTTCATGAAGTTTAAAACATGGAACCTTGAAGAATTGCTTGTATTGTATCTGAGAACATAGTAAAACAAAGAAGAAGGGTGATGTCTTTGACATAGTCAACTAGTTCCTCCTCGTTTCCAAATGCATATCCAAGAACAGAACGTGAGCACAAGAGAGTCGTGATGGCTATGATCACTTCCACTGCTCCAAGAGTTGATGCAGCCAAGAGAGCCATTTTTGCAGCCTGTGGGTTCCCAGCTCCTAATTCGTTGGATACTCGCGTGCTGCAGAAAGAGCATATCTTTACTCTGGGATACTCCGCATATTTTCATTACGTAAAAGTGTAAAACTAAAATGGATCAAGGGTAAACCTTGCAGCCGCCCCAAATGAGTAAGGTATGAAGTAGTGTGACACACTAATTGTTAGACTGTTGCAAAAGATACCAAATATTTTAAACTTAGTCTAAAATGCAGGGAACAAATAAAAAAGTTGGTGTGCGTATACTTGTAAAAAGTTACCATATTGAGAGCACTGAAGTTTCTAACTGAGGATTCGGCAAGAGTCCCGATAACAAAACAACAATCTCGTATGACCACCATTCAAGACTACACGACAAAGATAAGTATTAGTATCATGTATCTGAAATTAAAATTTGGTCCAGTGTGAAGGTTGTTTTGTACCAAATCATAACAGCAGATGGGATGGCGAAGCGGAAAAACTCCTTAATGCTTGTAAAAACATCTCCCGTAGATGTTACACGGGTCTTTTCACAAGCTTTGGATTGATACATGTAAATTCCAAGAAAAATCACATTCAAGGTGTGGGAAATACCAATGGCTAATGCTGCTCCAGCTGCACCAAACCCGAACCTGAAAACTAGAGACCAACACATGGGAACATGGATTACAAGTGCAACGACAGAACTCCACAACATAGGTAACACGAGACTTTGTGAGAGTAGGTATCGGGTGATCAGTTGGAGTATGGCGTACGGAAAAAGAGCAGGGATGAGCCAAACTGAATATTTACGTGCTTCGGCTGAAATTAGAGGGTCTTGGCCTAGAAGGATTAGGAGTTTCTCGATGTACATCCACATAATGCTTATTGGTAAACAGACCAATAGGAGAGATATTATGGCACCATATGTATAGGTACCAAGCTTCTGGTACTGTTGTGCTCCATAAGCTTGTCCACATAAAGTTTCTAAGGCGCTTGCCATTCCAAACTGCCATTGCATGTCGGTTTTACAGCTGAGTTACAAGTATTTTCTTGTTCAAAAGAAAAAAAAAAAAAAAAAAAAAAAAAAAAAAAAAAAAAAACAAACAAACAAACAAACTAACTAATTACTCTGTATATTTTGACCGGATGTACTTATCAAAGTGATTAGAGCAACATTAAAAAACCAAAATGGAAATATGTCAATCAAGTGGTGTATAAATAAGTTTTATTCTCTCTAAATGCTTAGGGCCCGGTTGGTTCGGCGGAATCCTAAGGATTCTGGTGGAATTGGAATCCAATTCCATTACATAACGTGTTTGGTTGACAAATTCAAAGAATTTGGAATTTGAATTCCATTTCTTACTGTGTGTAGTTGTCAAACGAAATGGAATGAAATTCCTTCAAAATCCTATATATATATAGTATTCAACATTCCATGGTAATATGAAAGGATTGTTTACAATTATGTGGAATTATTATTATTATTATTATTTATTTTATTATTATTATTATTATTATTATTATTATTATTATTTTTATTATAAACGATCATTTAATTATTATCACTTTATTAAGATTTACAATTATTATTTATTTAAAATTGAATACAAAATATTATTTATTTAAAAATTATTATTATTATTATATTTAAAAATTATTATTTATTTAAAATTAAATATAATTTATTTATAGCTTAATTTTTTAATTTATACCCCTAAATAATACAATTGTATTTTATATAAAAACACTATTTATTTAATATATTAGTTTATATAATATTATATAAAATTTTATTATTATTATTTGATAAGTAATTTATTTATTAAATAATATTTAATTTATTAATCTTAAACTAAAATTAAAATTAAAATTAAAATATTTTAATATAATTGTTTTTTTCTCATTTCATTCTTCCAACCAAACATGCGCTAGTATTTGCAAATTTTAATTCCGCCAGATTTTAAATCCTAAGGATTTCAATTTCTAACATTCCATTCGTTCACATTCCAATTCCTTAAGCAAATTTCAATTCCGTAAAAAAATATTCTGTGAATCAAACGAGCCCTTACAGTAAGATGTTTAGCTTTTTACATATAAATAAGTTTTATTCTCACTAAAACCTTCCTCTAATGATAATTATATCCCAAAAGCAAATATAAGTTTTATTCATATATTCCAAGAGTAGTTCTACTTAGGGGTGATCATCGGTCGGAAACCGGACCGGACCGGCCAAGACCGGACCGGACCGAAGACCGAGAACCGGAAAACCATAGACCGAGACCGGACCGAATATGGTCGGTCCGGTCTCGGTCCGGTCGGTCTTCGGTCGGTCCGGTCCAATTAGGCAAGTTTTTTCGGGTTTTTGGTCGGTCCGGACCGGACCGGACCGGACCGACCGGACCGAGACCGAATTTGGCAAAAAGCTTAGACCGAGGACCGGACCGAATGTGGTCGGTCCGGTCCGGTCGGTTTTGTCGGTCGGTCCGGTCCGGCCGGTCCGTTTGCTCAGCCCTAGTTCTACTTGACTTTTATAGTCATTGTTCTATATGATTTAAATAGTTGGTTCTGTTTGATTTCACGTGCACAAGATTCCAAAATTTAAAGAGCAATAAATCATGTCAGTTTCTAGTGATGACTTAAGACATCATTAACTACAAGAAATAAATAAGCAATAAGATACACACACATTAGATTACAACGTGGTTTGATCATTCAATCAGCTTTGATCATCTACATTCACAGACTGTGTGAACTTATTCATGTATTAAGCAGATAAAACGCGCATACCTAAACACGATATATAGATTCTCAGCAAGACAGCAACTAAATAAGTTTTGGGACTAATTCCACTAAAATTAAACTTAACATATCACCCGAATCCGTTTCAAGTTAAGAAACTCTTCTCACAATTCCATCTTGCAATTAACAGAATGAAAACGTAAAAGAAGTTTGTGATTGTGCATGCACCAAAAATGTTTAAGAGTTGTTTAAACATAGAGCTTCTATAACTGTAAAAGAAAAGCTCAAGCTCAAGCAGAAGCAGAAGCACGGACCCTAAGATGAAAAAAAATTTAAACCGAATTTCTAAATCATGCTATATGTATTAAAAGAGGAAGAGCGTAAAAGAGAAGAAATTACAAGGAGGCTGAAGCCAGTGACATTAGTAAGGGAAGTAGCAACTGCTGTACTAGCGAGTTCAAGTTCACCCAGATGACCAACCATTGACATGGATGTCACCTGCAATAGGTGTTGTGACACTGTCACTACTACCATTGGCAATGCTATGTAGCATGTTTTCTTCACCTCGTTCACGAATCACGAATACGACCTTCCATTCCAGCGGCTGCTTTGCCGGCAACAACAACCCGTCCTCCATAATAAGGAACTATTCCTAGTGATGGTAGCAAGATGATTATATACAAGTCAAGAATAAGAGTTGGTGGCCTATATTGTATCTAGGTTGACTTTTATAAAAAATATTGCAGGTTGGTACTTAGATACTATTATCAATGTTATTTATACTATATTGTAAAATATTTAAGCTGTGGATCACATCTAGCTTCTTAGAAAAAAGGAGAATCATATTTACAAATATGACCGGGTGCACAAATTTTTTTGAATCGTAATATAATATGATCCAAATTTATTTTTTATTTTGTAAGTAAGCTAACTAAATAAGACTAACACATTTCGATGGACCGTGGTAATTTAAGATGCATTTGGGAAACAACGATTTTTTTTTTCTTTTTTTTTTTCTTTTTTTTTAACGCTACATTTTAAAAACCCATAGGTGTCCCGGGCACCCACGGGATCCCTCGTGCCTCCGTCCCTTTATACACACTCCCTCTAAACTATAACAACTGCACCGATGACCAAACTCCGCACATTGTCGAAAAGT
Source organism: Artemisia argyi (assembly GCA_030686995.1). Taxonomy (NCBI): domain Eukaryota; kingdom Viridiplantae; phylum Streptophyta; class Magnoliopsida; order Asterales; family Asteraceae; genus Artemisia; species Artemisia argyi. Next base: position 51,284,740 of record CM060691.1, read on the forward strand.
AGTATGCTGCCTTGACTGCAGATTTTATTGGAAATGAATGTAGGTTAAATCATCCACAAAATAACAACATTTTACATTCATTAAACCATTGCCTATGCTGTCTTTTTCGGTAGATTTGGTTCACTCTCCGGTTCTTGAAAAATGGCCTATTCTTCTATATTTTGTGGTTAGTAGGCCAGTGATCATAGCCATCACTACTCTTTGCTTGTATAGTTAAAGTATCAGTTCTCATCATTATTCTCCCCCATGAATACTCGTTCTCTTGCCTTTGTTACCTGAGATACCCACAAGGAGCATATATATTAGCAGCTAATGGACTACCAAAGTCTATATTTAGAATTTTACTTATGGGTCAAATCAGGAACCTGTTTTTCCCAGTTAGTAGAACATGTTACGAGAGTAAGCAGAATGCATTGCACTAATGATCCAATAATTAGTCCACCCCACAATCCTTTCCCTTTTAGGTGCATCACAAAACCAAGGACTAAAGCCATTGGGATTCCGGCAAGATAATATGACCCAAGATTAATGTAGGCCCCTATATGCTGCCACCCACTCCCTCTAGCAACTCCTGTTTTTAGAAAATAAAAAACAAAAATAGTGAGTTTAGTGAAATAATTAGGTCAACGTGATGTTTCAATATATTTCATGAAGTTTAAAACTAAGAACCTGAAAGAATCGCTTGTATTGTATCTGCGAATATGGTGAAACAAAGAAGAAGGGTGATGTCTTTGACATAGTCAACTAATTCCACCTCGTTTCCAAATGCATATCCAAGAACAGAACGAGAGCAGAAAAGAGTAGTGATGGCTATGATCACTTCCACTGCTCCTAGAGCTGATGCTGCAACGACAGCTGTTTTTGCAGCCTGTGGATTCCCAGCTCCTAATTCGTTAGATACCCGCGTGCTGCAAAAGAGAAAATCTTTACTCTTGGATACTCGACTTATTATTATCAATTGGGTAATATTTAAATGGGTAAAGGGCAAACCCTGCAGCAGCCCCAAGTGAGTAAGGTATGTAGTAGTGTAAGGCACCAACTGTTAGACTGTTATGCAGAAGATACCAGATACTTTTAATTAATCTCAAGTGTGAAAAATAAATGAATTCGAATGCGTGTTTTCTCCAAAAAGGATTTACCATATTGAGAGCACTGAAGTCTCTAACTGGGGATTTGGCAATAGTCCTGATAACAAAACAATGATCTCGTACGACCACCATTCAAGACTACACAACAAAAAAAGATTAATTCATATTTGCGAATAAGCATGTCATATGTGAAAAATGTGGTCAAGTATTGAAGGTCATTAGTGATTGTACCAAATCATAACAACAGATGGGATGGCAAAGCGGAAGAACTCCTTAATGCTTGTAAAGACGTCTCCTGAATATGTGACACGAGTCTTTTCGCATGCTTCAGAGCAATACAAGTAGTGCCCGAGAAAAATCACATTTAAAGTGTATGATATCCCAATGGCTAATGCTGCTCCAGCTGTCCCAAACCCGAGCTTGAAAACTAGAGCCCAACATATAGGTACATGGAGCACGAGTACAACTACGGAGCTCCACAGCATAGGATAGATGAGACTTTGTGACAGTAAGTATCGGATGATTAGTTGGAGTATGGCGTATGGGAAAAGAGTAGGGATGAGCCAAACTGAGAATCTGTGTGCTTCGGCTGAAATGAGAGGGTCTTGGCCAAGAAGGATCAACAGTTTGTCGATGTACATCCACAAAATGGAAATTGGGATACATACCAATAGGAGAGCAATTATAGCTCCAAACGTGTAGCTGCCGAGCCTCTGGTACCGTCTTGCTCCGTAAGCTTGACCACATAAAGTTTCCAACGCGCTTGCCATTCCAAACTGTCGATTCACAATTGTTTTGAAGTTTAAAAATTGCTGGACGACCGGAAACAAAATTTATATTATTTATTTTATTTTGTTTTATTACTATTTTTTTACGTAGCTATACCCGGGGAACGTCTCATAAAATTATGAAACATGTTTCTCACGTACAAATTATTACTAACCATCTCATAAAATTTCTCACGTACAAATTCAATTCACTATTTTTGTTGGCCATTTTAGCGAAATATATGAAACATGTTTCTCACTATTTCCTTATATTAGAAAATTTTATGAAAATTTTGTTATTATCAACCGCCCTAAGTGCTGTTATCAGCATTTTTCATATATATTTAGTCCTCTCAATCATTTATATAAAAAGAAAGAAATTACATTAACATCCATTACAATAACAAAATTTATACTAGTATTATGAAACATAAATAATAATAATAATAATAATAATAATAATAATAATAATAATAATAATCTATACTACTTATAATGGAGGAAGTACTCTCTCTCCAAAAAATTCAAATGTACACAAAATGATGCATGATTTACAACACTTTAAAACAAACAATTTTTATAATTACAACAACCAAAGCATTGTTTACAACAAAAACTAGCATGAATCGAAATTTAGACCACTTTCCTTAGAATTCTACATTAATAGCATTAAAAACATCCCTATACCCAATATTACAATTATTTAAACACAATGTATAACCCTCATTCTACATTAATAGCATTAAAAACATACCTACACCTAATATTACAATCATTTAAACACAATGTACAACGCTCATTCTACATTAATAGCATTAAAAACATACCTACACCTAATATTATAATCATTTAAACACAATGTACAACCCTCATTCTACATTAATAGCATTAAAAACACCCTACACATAATATTACAATCATTTAAACACAATATACAACCCTCCATCTTAACATAGACATGAACCTGTGACCAAGACTCGACTCAATAAAACTCGACTCGATACACAAATCTGTGACCAAGCAAATTTAGGTGTCGGAATGACATCTCATGATATTTTTATTAATTCCATTAAAAAATTTTATTTCAGGGTACCCGCCTGCAACACACGGGTACGTGCTAGTAATAATAATAATAATAATGATTATTATAACAACAATAAATCTTTAAAGTTGCACAACGGACAAAATGATGGCTACAGGCTCATCCCTGTATTTATGGCACCGATTGATTAAAAAATTGTTTATCACTTGAAAAAAAACAAGTTTGATCAACTTTTTAATTTATATGCATCACATGACCTACCTTTTAGCTCTGGTATGATGATTTGAAACACGATGTTTGCAGGTTGCACAAACATAAAAAGATTACTTTTTTTTTTTTTTTTGGGTGCAGTTTACTTTTATTTAGTTGAATCTAGCAGATTCTGGTAAAATATCAACGACTTTAAATGCTGCTGTTAGCAAAACCCAAAATATATTTACTAAGAGAATTTCAGCCGGTTGCGTGACACTAAGGGACCTCTAGTTCCATCTCTGCTCATGCTTGCTTGGATATATATAAGATACTCGATGCAAACACTATTATGAAAAGGAAATGTTTGGCACAATCCAAAAATTTATTAAGACACTCCACTGTACAGTAAGTGGTTGTATTTTAAGCATGATCTGCTTTAATTGCTTGTAGAATGAGTGTCCCAATAAATTTTTTGAGTGTGTCAATCTCTTCTCATTATGAAAACACAACTTGAGCTTGGAACCAAATACTAGTTTCTCATGACTTGACTGATTTGACAAAAAATGTATTCTAGTTTGTTTTGATAGAGGACTAACAAGATAAATGAAAAATGGAATAATAGAAAGTGAGAGCACATTACAAGGAGGCTGAAGCCAGTGACATTGGTGAGGGAAGTAGCAACAGCAGTGCCAGCAAGTTCTAGCTCACCAAGATGACCAACCATCGACATAGAAGCCACTCGCAACAAGTTTTGCGAAACTGTAACGACCACCATTGGCAATGCTATGTAACAAGTTCTCTTCACCTCGTCCAACAACACGACTTCCCATCTCTGCGGCTGCTCTTTCGTCAACAACAACCCCTTTTCCATGACCACTCTTTTCAAATTTATGGTAGCTTAAGATATATGACTCACTTATATAGTACAACTAACAAAAATAACAATAAGTAGTGATCTTAGTCCATTATAAATATATATACTCCCTCGAGCGAAGAGAATAAACAAATGGTTTTTGTTGTCGGATCTTAGTACATTATAAATATATTGCTATGGGAACTTATATTGACCCATTGGTTTTAGACCCTACGGTTAAATTTTTTACCCATTTCTTTAAATTTATTAATTTTGATTTTTGTCAACTACAAATATTTTCAAATATAAAAAGTATTTTTTTCATATCAGCCTTAAATTTTAATGGTCTTCACAAAACCAAATGTCTTAAACTCAAGTTGCCTACTTAATTTATAGGGAGAATTACATATATATCCTTCTTGAAATTCAATATTACATAAATATCCTTTTCAATTACATAAATATTTTTCCCACTTTTATAATTAGATTAATGTCCTTCTCAAATTTTTGTAATTATATAAATATCTTTCTCGAACTTTAAACTTCTCATATATATCCAGAAATCAATTTAAGTATTATGTTAATTTTAAATTCAAAAACTATTATTTATTACTGATACTCAACATAATTATATATATATATATATATATATATATATATATATATATATATATATATATATATATATATATATATATATATATATATATATATATAACTTCGATTGATGAAAGACCACAATGATGAATTACAAAAGTTTGGATATATATATATATATATATATATATATATATATATATATATATATATATATATATATATATATATATATGAAAGAACATATTGTTCATATTTATTTTTTTGTTCATATATACATTTTAGCCATGAGTGATGAAAGAGCATGTTGATTTTGTGATATATACGAGAATTTAAAAGTTTGAGAAGGATATTATTGTAATTATAAAAGTTTGAGAAGGATATTGACGTAATTACAAAAGTGAGAAGGACATTGATGTAATATTAAACTTTAGTAAGGATATAGATGTAATTGCCCCTAATTTATATATGGGTCGTAATATCTACACATACATTTTTACTTCATACACATAAATTTTAATTATATGATCCTAATGGTCCTACTAAATTTATATGTATGAAGTAAAAGTACATGTGTGTGTGTGTATATATATATATATATATATATATATATAAGGGAATATATTAGCTACAATTAATTGTAGCCAATTGGCTACAATTTTGTGCTATAAATGTGGATCTTTTTTTTGTGGGTCCTGAATCTTTTCTGTGAGTCCCTGATTCATTTCATGTTTATTTTTTGGGAAGGATTATAGCTAATTAGCTACAATAATTGTAGCCAAGCTATTATATATATATATATATATATATATATATATATATATATATATATATATATATAGGAGGGTTAACGTGTGATCAAACTTAAAGTTGTAAAAATAAGATATAGTCTAAACAATCACTAAAACCATTTTATAAATAACATATTAGCAATAATACACAAAATATGAAGTATTAATACGAATTAACATTTTAGCAACTAATAACCAACTGATACATGATTTTCGATTAGTGATACACAACAATAAATTTACATGTCGAATCAAAGTGTATCACATTAACATAATACATTACATGTCGAATCAAAGTGTATCACATTGGTTTAGTCAATTTAAAAATGAAAACCATCGGAACTTTAACAATTTTAGTTGTACTCAATAAAAAATTTAATTTTATTTTAACGAGAGTGTCACTTGTCAGATTTTAGTTTGATCTTATTTTTACAACTTTAAGATTAATCTTATTTGATCTAGATTATATATATATATATATATATATATATATATATATATATATATATATATATATATATATAAGAAACTTAAAATAAGAAGAATGACAAATAAATATAACCTCATATTTGAGATGCATCAACTTGAATTAGATGCATGTCTATTCATTTAGATGTCTCACAATTAGTTTCGAAAGTGATTTTGAAGTGGAAACGATGCAAAGTAATACTAACAACAAATTTGACCCACAGATGATAAAAATACATAGGATTTGTCTACTTTGATGAAATGCATCTAATACATGTAAATATATCTAATTTTTTGCTAAAAAATATATTATAATGCATCTAAAATATTAGAAATGCATCTAATTCAAATTGTTATATCTTTAATATATTATTATAATTATTTCTCATTCTTTTTATTTTAAAAGTTCTTCTCATTTGATCTTTAGTATATATATATATATATATATATATATATATATATATATATATATATACATTTTTGTCAAACAAAAATCATTCGAACCATAAAATAATATTTTAGGTCGACTCAGTTTTGGTTTTCAGTATATTTGGTTATCACCGAAACAATGCATGCCAACTCATATTGGTTATTTAATTACAACATATTGTAAAACAGCTAAGATTTAAAAAACGACATTATATGTAAATCATCATCGCTCAAACACTCTCAGTACACAATTATCGCAAAACGATCACAAAAATACCCGTTGCAATGCAGCGAGCACCTCCTTCTTATTTACGTAATAAGTAGTGTTTGCTTTTTCAAGAGTTACTTGATCTTAAGAGGTGTTTCTTTTTTTTGTTAGCTAAGATAGTGCGTGGGCTTCATATCTATATGAGCCACTTATTGGAGAGGGCATTACAATTCTATCTTTGTGGATATAGACCAACTAAAGGAAATAGTAAGTTTTACTTAGAAAAGAAATAATATTAAAAGGGTTTTTTGACTCATTCTTTTAGCTAAAAAAAAAAAAAAAAAAAAAAAAAAAAAAAAAAAAAAAACTCTTAGTCCATTTAGGGCATTAGTCTAGTGGATGGAGCTTTCATTCTTGAGTCAATAGACTCGGGTTTGAATCTCATCCCTGGCACTTTGCTCTCAGATAGGTACCCATCTCCGCAAAACCTATGAGCTCACTGGAGAGACTTTGTGGATAAGAGTTCGAGAGTCTCGGCTCACTCTAGTTGGTGCCTCACAACGTCAGAGAGTTGCCCAGAGCTATTCCTTATAGGGTGGATAATGGCCGGTGCCAAAAGGCACCCAGGATCAGGATGTTCCCGTCAATTTACACCTTTTTGTGGATAATATATATGTTTCCGAAATGGACTTTATTAGGCTTATTGCATTTTTTTCGTCGTCTTCTTAGAATAAAGGTGTAAGATAATAGGATAAAGTCGAAACTATTTAACTCCTATGATCATGTGCTACGTTATAGAATGGAGTCAGAAAATAATAGTCGAGAAGATAAAAAAGAAAGTTTGCTTTCACCATTATTTTTTCGTTAGAGTTTCCTTTCTCTGTAGCGACTACCCACTAGGCCTGATTTTGCTTTTAAAGTATGGGTTATGTTATTAAGACCCTTTACGATATTAAAATAGAGGGTTTTGGTTAAAATTTATAACCCATGATTCACATCGTACAAACCCGCAATACATAAGGCTTCACGAAATTCCTTATGGGAGGGTCCATATAAACTCCCCTTAAAGTATTAGCAACTTTACTGAAAAGTTAAAACCTTTTAGGCTAGTAGCAGTGGAACTGAAAAAATCGGTCACGAGATTCATTCGACCAATATTCAAATTGGTCCAGCCCTTTGTGGGTATGAAAGCAAATATCGGTCGAGGTGCAGAAATTGAAACAATCGGTCTAAATATTGACTGACTTTGCACATCACAAAACTCCAAAAATTCTTACCGTTTGTATATTTAAAATTAAAGAAAAAATTACAAAAGCTTTACTAGTTTACAACCTTATAAATATCAACCTCAAACACACTTTTAAACACACAATTTCAAACAAATTCTCATCCATATTAATCATGTAAAAAAATAAAATAAAATAAAAATAAAAAAAATAACCCTCCTTCATCAAAAATCCAATGATCTTGACTACCCCAAAATGCCCCAAATTTGAATTTCTCGCTGGAAAACACCTTCAAATTAACCGGTGTAATACCATCCTAAAGTCAGGGTATTCGCTTTCGTCCACCGCTTTTGAATATCCATCACGACTACCATAACCGAATTGTTGATCCCAGTTGAGCTTAAACGATCTTGTATAAAAGTTAACTTGATTAAACACTTAAGCTAATATGCGAAATGTAAAAGCTTAACTTAAAAAGAATAATGATTCTCTTTCAACACTTCAATATTATTAATACGAGCACTCAACAATGCTAGGGTTTTACAACCTTGAAGTGAATAATAATACGTACATAAACTAACCCTAGGATCCTCCTTTTATAGACTAAGGAATCCTACTAGGTTTACAATACCTTTCTCTACACGATAAGAATATTCTAGATAAATATAATATTTACACAATCTATTCTGTATTTATCTAAATCGTATACATCCTTATCCCATCAGCAGTAGATTCTGTCAGCAGCATTTAACCTCAGCAGCACTTTGACATCAGCAGCAGAATCATTACCACTAGCAGCAGTTTCACTTATAGCAGCAGTTTTACTCAGCAGCAGTTTCAGACCCAACAATCATCCCCTAAACTTATTATTTATTTCTAAATAAGTAAGTTTCTTCTAAGCACAATTAATCACTTGGAGGATGCTTCCAAACACTTCAACTCTTGAGAATTCAGTTGATCAAATATCTTCTTATACTTTGACAGCAAATTGAATGCTTGATCATCAGAATCATAGTCTTTCTGCAACTTAAGTGATTTATCACCATTAACCATCTGATTGACAATATTCCAGTATCTTACCACTGGGTAATCCATTTCAGCTAGCATATACAAAGTAATTGGTCCAATATCTAACACATGAACTCCAGAATCTTGAAAGAGTCTCCATTTTCTTACTTTGTGATCTACTATCTCTTTCCATTCAGAATCATCCAATGAAGGTTCAAACATAAGTTTAAGAGCTCTCCACATAACATTATCAGAAGAAGTTATGATATGATCAATTTTATCTATCTCATACTTTTTACCATCAAACTTCTCAGCTCCAAACTTTGCCTTATATAACTTCCACAAGTCTTCAACATCCTCTCTATCAAAGTAGTGTAGCATCTGTTGAAATCTAAAAAACCTGTGAGTCTTACCATCAGATCTCTGGACATCATGAAATGCTCCAATGTTAGTATCATATCCTGTAGTTACTTTGATAATAGGATATTTAACTCCTAATGGTTTGGCATCAACTACTTCAGGATCTTCCATCTTACCAACCATAGTATAAACCTTCAATTGTTCTTTAAGATGCTCAGAAGGAATGTGATCAAGATCATGTTTAAACTCATCTCCTTCAGGCATAGAACTGCTTCCTTCCCCAATCTTTCTCTTCTTCTTTGCAAATGACTTATGAATAACACCTTTTCTTTTACCACCTTGCACAGAAGAAATAGTCTTTGCTGCATCAATATCAAGCTGTTTAACAACATCAGCTTCTTGAATATGCTCTGCTTTAGCTACTTTTTCAGGTACCAACTTCTTGTTCATTTGAGCAATTTGTTCCAAATCCTCAGCACATCCCATAGCATAAAAAGTATCTGTTCCCCTCTTAACTTGTTGATACAAGTCAAAAACTTCTTTATCAGAATAAGGTTTCAACTGTACCAATGTCCATCCAGCCATATTCTTTAGATACCTTTCATATTCTCTTCTTTGTTGTTTAACAGTTGGACCTTTAAATATCTTTATCTTTCTTATAGCAGTAGCATTTTCTTTTCTCTTCTTTGTAGTAAACTCTCTGTACCAAGATTGCACATTAAAAGTTGGAACTTCATTTTCTTCAATCTTGATTAGCTTATTGAGTTCAATATCAGCAGCTATTCTGATCTTCTCATTTATCCATTCATCATACCTCTTTAAGCCTTCAGCCTCTTTCTCAGCTAACTGTTGTTCTTCCATATCAATCAACTCTTGTTCTCTAAGTGCAGCAGCTGAATCATGTTCAACTTGTAATGCCTTAGGCCAAGACTCAAATGGTACATCAGTGAAATCAATCCCCTTATACATTATCCTTGGTTTTTCAACTTGCTTGCCCTTGCCTTTATCAGTAGAAGATGAAGAAATAACCTTCTTTTGTTGAGCAGCAGGTTCTTTAATAACAATCCCTTTTTCAGGTTTTCTAGGTGCTGATGATTTGATTGTTGTTGTTGTTTGTTGTGGTAGTGAAGGAGTTGATAATGGAGTAGTCTTCTTGCTCAACAATACCATGGCTTCAGCAGCAGCATTGTCACCAGACCCAACAGCAGAATCTTGTGCATCAGCAGATCCACTAGCAGCAGAGTTAGTAATTTCCTTAGCAGTAGATTCTTGAGCAGCAGAGTCAAGACTTTTGTTTTTCACCAAATCTCCCAACTTCATCAATGTTTCACCCATCAACCCTGTTGCCTTCACTAATTGCTCAGGCTCCAAAGTTGTAAGTTGTTCTACCACCTTCTCTTGAGTAGCAATCACCTCTTCCATGACAACCTCATTCCCTGATTTATTAGCAACCACAAAATCTTCAACATCCTGAGGACTTTCAACATCCATATCACCAATCACTGGAACCTCCCCTGAAACCATTCCATCATTCAAACCCAGAGCACTGTCAATCTTTTCCAAATTTGCCTCCCCTGAACCCATTGCCTCTTCATTCCTCCCCTGTTTGGAAGCATCATCTTCCAAGTGAGTAGAGACATCAGGAGAACTAACAATCTGAGAAGTGCCCACTTTCTTCAATCTTTTCAAGGAAGTTGAAGATCTTGATTTCTGAAAGTTCTTAATCTGTTTTTGCAATTTGATGATAGTCTTGTCCTGATCAGCAACAACAGATGAAAGATTAAGAACTTTGTCCTCCAATGTAGTACATTTCACCCCCAAGTTGGTACAAGTAACCGTCAATTCCTGAATGAGTTTCATAATAGTCTCATCACTTCGACCTGTATTACCTGGTCCGAGAGGTGAATCATGGACATTGTCATCATGTACAAGGTTTTCCGTCAATTCATTGGTCACTGGTCTGTCCTCATCACTTCGACCTGTGTAACCTGGTCCGAGAGGTGAATCTTGGGACATAAACTCAGTATCAAACCTAGTTTGATCATCTGAGCCCCATGTATTTGCCATTTGGCTAGGGTTACCATCTTGAGAATTTGATTCAGAAGAATCAGCATCTCTAGATGTTGCCTTGGTTTGGGTCTTAATGATGTTATCACTATCCTGCTCTGCTGCTAAGCTAGAAACAGTAGTGACAGCCCTTACCAACATGTCCTCCCCATCACCTAGGACAGCCTCATCTGGTACAGCCATACTAATACTATCCTGAGGAAGATCAGTGTTCTTTTTGGTTTTCCTATGGATATAGAGTATTTTAGGTTGTGTAGCAGATGCAGAAAAATTAGGTGTGTGATGGGAGTCAGTGGGATTTCCTGATCCTTCACCCTGATTGTTTTGCACAAGTTGCACCATTTGAGGTGTAAGATTTGTATTTGTGCCTGAAAAACCTTTTCCATGTTTAACCAAGAAAGTAAAGGTTTTAGAAACCAATTTTGGAGCATCATAAGTAGCAACATGACCTCTAAACTTTGTAAGTTGTTTTTGAACAAAGAGTTGTATAAACCTTGGATAAAGCAAATATGAACCAGACTCTTTGATACTTTGAAACATCCCTTCCAAAATCATTCTTGAAAAATTGAATGGTTTACCTTGGATTAGGCATACCATTGTAGAAGCAATAGTAGTACTAAACTCATGCCATCCAGAAGTTTTAGGACTCAAAAAATGAAGAAGAAGATGTATCAAAAACATGTATTGAGTACAGAGGAGAGATTTTTGAAATTTTAAATTTGTATGATTCCCCTCATAACCCAAATCTTTTAACCCAGCAAAAATAGCAGAATTGGCAAGACAAGTGGTCTCTGTTTCATCATTTAAGAGAAGAGTTTCTCTTATTAATGATTCAGTTACACGAACCTTTTGCCCATCCACTAAGGCACTAACATAATTTTCCCCATTATTAGTTTTGATTTTAGCAGTAAGCCAAAACTGTTTGATGTGGGAAGCAAATATAGTAGGATTCACAGTGAGTGCATACCTAAGAGAGGTAGCATTCAAAAATTTTACCATGTCTGTGAATTCTTCATTAATGGATTCTGCATCAAGAACGACCACACTGTTGTGTTGCTTTGCCCAGGTACGAACGCACTCCATGAGTTAGGGTTTAGGGAAATTGGGAATTTGTGACTTTGAGAGAGATGAAGTGTTAGGGTTTGTGATAATTTCAATTTGAAACATAAGAAAACCAATTAGAAAGATCAATTAGGTTTTAAACTGATTGAAGAAGTTACACATCCCACCCTCACACTTTCAACCGTAGCAGCACAATAACACTAGCAGCAGAGTTATATAACTAGCAGCAGAGTGAAATATTCCAGCAGCAGAGTTGACGAAATAAGCTTGGTCAAAAAGTCAAGAATCCTCAGCAATTAATGTGATGATATGCCGTAATCCCTATAAAAACGGACTAAATCTTTTCCCTAATTTACCACAATCAAACCCTAATCGCAATCAAAACGCCAATCAACCAAATCAAAACTTCAATTAACCCAAATCAAATCAAATAATCATGAAATCAACACCCGAAATCATCAATATCTCTTCCGATTCATCATCTGAAGATGAAACCCCCTTTGAAACATATGTGCCGCCCTTCCGTCCTCCTCATGATGGTTGTAGAACCAAAGAGCAAGCCAAAAAGAGAAAGCATGATCTCCCTATGTTCAAAGATCTTCTGCATTTAAATCAAACCCCAAGCACATCCAGGGGTAAAGCTGTGATGTCCCCAAAATCTCCATCGTCTTCAGAATCATCAGAAGACCCAGCGTGGATCCCTGTCAGGCAACCATTCCCAAGGGAGCTTGTTTCCCCTTTCATCTACACATCATCAGATGAGGATGAGCCTCCAAATGAACCACCTTCCACTCCTGAGAGGCCTCAGTCATCAAGGCCACGACCAAAGAAGTCTACCAAGACAAAGAAGACAAGGAAGGCAAACTCTCCTCTCCCTAAAGAAAGAAAAATTGTTCTTGGACTTCCATGCCCTAGGAAGTAGTGCTTGTAGTTTTTAATTTCATCTTAGATTGTTGCACTCTTTTGTGGTTTTCAGAAATAGTCTTTGTAATTTTTCTTTTGATGTATGAACTTCTGAACTTGATGAATGATGAATGACAGATGTTCTTCTTTTTTTGTCAGAATATTGTTATTGCAAATCATCATTTAGACTTATTCCTGCACAATATTAGTCCAAACACCACAAAGCAAACAAACATATGTACTAGCAGTAGAGTTAGAAATAGCAGCATAGTACATTTTATCACAAACATATGCTTTAAGATAAGCAACAGAGTAACAAGCAGCACAATTCCTTTACACACTTGTACAAAAACAAAGAGATAAGTTTTCAAAGATTTATCATACCAATGTTTGCAATTAAAAATTGAAACCTCCCCACATCAAAGTGTTTAGTGAGAAGATCAGCAACATTGTTATCAGTATGAACTTTAACAATTTGGATTAACTTCTTTTCATAGCAATCCCTGATAAAGTGATGTCTTATCTCAATATGTTTTGTTTTAGAATGAAAAACAGGATTTTTAATTATGCAAAGTGTGCTGTTGTTATCAATATGAATTTTGGTATTCATGAAATTGTACCTATAATCCAATAATTGATTCTGCATCCATAGAACTTGTCCACAACAACTAGAAGCAGCCACATACTCAGCTTCAGTTGTAGAATTAGCCACCACAGTTTGCTTCTTTCATTGCCATGACACCAATCTACTTCCTAGAAATTGACAACCCCCTGTAGTAGACTTTCTATCCAAAGAAGCTCCAGCATAATCACTATCTGAATATGAAACCAAGTCAAAAGGTGAATCCTTAGGATACCAAAGGCCCAATTTTGGTTGATGCCTCAGATATCTAAAAATTCTCTTTACTGCATTTAGATGTGATTCCTTGGGACACACTTGAAATCTTGCACAGGCACACACCACAAACATGATATCAGGCCTTGATGCTGTGAGATACATCAATGAGCCAATCATAGACCTGTACAAGTGAATATCCACTTCCTTTCCATACTCATCTTTCAGTAATGGTTTATTGGTTTCCATGGTAGTCTTGGCAGGCTTAGCATCTTCAAAACCAAACTTCTTCAAAATATCATTGACATACTTATCCTGACTAATAAATACACCATTCTCTTTCTGTGTAACTTGCAGACCTAAGAAGAAGGTGAGTTCTCCTATTGAACTCATAGCAAACTTGTCCTTCATAAGCTTCTCAAAACTAACACACGTAGCTTTGTTTGTAGATCCAAAGATGATGTCATCAACATAGATTTGAACCAGCAAAATATCATCCTTTTGTCTTTTGAGAAACAGAGTTTTATCAATCTTTCCTCTACTAAACCCAGACTCTAACAAGTATGTAGATAATGTGTCATACCAAGCTCTAGGGGCTTGATGTAAGCCATGCATTGCTCTATTTACCTTGTAAACTTTGTCAGGATGATTAGGGTCTTCAAAGCCTGGTGGTTGAGACACATAAACGTCTTCTGTAATGGTCCCATACAGAAAAGCACTTTTCACATCCATTTGATATACTACAAAATCTTTGTATGAAGCATAAGCCAAGAATATTCTAATTGCTTCTATTCTTGCCACTGGAGCAAATACCTCATCATAATCAAGGCCTTCTTGTTGTGTGTATCCCTGTGCTACTAACCTTGCCTTATTTCTTATGACAATTCCTCTCTCATCTCTTTTGCATCTGAAAACCCATTTTGTGCCAATCACTCCTTTTCCATTTGGCAGTTCAACCAAGGTCCAAGCTTCTTGCAACTTAAATTGTATAAGCTCATCTTGCATTGCTTTCACCCAACTTGCTTCTTGTAAGACTTTGTAAGTGTTTTTGGGTTCAATTTGAGAAAGAAAACATGCAAACAGGCAATTTTGAAGATCTTTATGACTATTTCTTTGATGCAGAGACCTGGCAAAGAAACTTTGATGTTGAAGATCTTTCAGTGCTTTAGTCATCTGCCTAGTTTGAATAGATGATTGTGGATCACTTAAAATTTTATCTTTGGGATGATCCTTGTGTACTCTTGTGGTAGTTGTAGGACTAACAGGAATATTGAGTTCCAAATTAGTAAAATCTGCAGCAGCTCCAAATAACTGACCATCAAGTGCATCATCATTTGTGTCATAATAAATATTCTCAAGAGGAGGCATATTTGGATCATCAGGATAGATAGAATCAGCAATAGGTCTACCCTGAGAGTCCAAATTAGGAAACATTGAAGTAGCAGTAGAGTTAGTAGGCTTGGAAGCAGAATGTGGTGGAGCAGTAGTTGTATCTTTTGTCCTAGCAGTAGAGTCTTCTGAGTCAGCAGTAGAGTCTTCTGTTTGTGTAGGAGAGACATCAACTACTTTGGGAACTTCATTAGTTTCTTTTTCTGCTTCAATAGGTATTTCAATATCTTCTACAACTTCCTTGGGTTTCTCTTGAGGAACATCTTCTTTAGGACCTAGATCAGTCTGAAAGGGTAGTAGAGTAGGACCAACCTTTAGTTTCTCAACCAAAACAAATTCTTCTTGTGGTTTGTCAACACTGGCAATAACTGGTCATAGTTCATTGTTTTGGTAAGCATATCAACATTAAACAGCCATTCTGGTCCTTTTCCCTCAGGATTAGATATGTTCTCAGAAAATTTGATATGCAAATTCTCCTCTACATGTTTGGTTCTCTTGTTATATACTCTGAAAGCTTTACTAATTACAGAGTAACCAACCAAATTTCCTTCATCAGCTTTTTCATCAAATTTGCCTAGCTGATCCTTAGTGTTCAAAATTGTAACAGGACATCCAAATGGTTTGAGAAAATCAATCAGTGGCTTCTTTCCATGAAATAACTCATATGGAGTCTTATTATGAGGCTTGACTACCTTACTTCTGTTCTGCACAAAGCATTCAGTGTTCACAGCTTCAGCCCAAAAAGGAATAGGTAGTTTGGAATCAGATAACATTGTTCTTGCAGCCTCAATAAGTGTCATGTTTCTTCTTTCTGCAACACCATTATGTTGTGGAGTTCTTGCTACACTATAATGTCTAAGAATTCCTTTCCCCACACAGAATTGATTCATTACACTGTTCTTGAACTCAGTACCATTGTCACATCTGATTATCTTTAACTTGTGATTGTACAGGTTTTCAACTCTTGTAATAAATGCCTTGAGTATTTCTGGAGTTTCATCTTTAGTGGCTAGAAAGAATACCCAAGTAAACCTGCTAAAGTCATCAGTGACAACAAGACAATATGACTTCTTGTTCAAGCTTTTGACAAATACAGGCCCAAATAAGTCCATGTGCAGTAGGTGTAATGGCTCAGTATTTGTGTTCACAGTTTTAGACTTGAATGAAACTCTGTGTTGTTTACCCTTTTGACAGGCAACACAAGTTTCACAATTCTCAAAAGTCTTTGTAGGCATTCTTCTGACCAGAATTCCTTTTACCAATTTGTTCATGGTCTTGTAGTTCAGATGTCCCAATCTCCTATGCCATAATTTGGACTCATCAACAGTGGCCTTTGCAATTAGACAAGTCAAAGCCCTATTAGGAACAATGTTCTTAATATGGTCACTGTATATATTCTCATTTCTAGGGACCTTCAAAAGCACAGATTTGTCATCTGGCAATTGATAGTCAGGAGAAAGGATCATACACTCAGTGTCTGTAAAAAGAACAAAGTTCTTTTTGTCACACATTTGTGAGACACTAAAGAGGTTAAACTTAAGTCCTTTCACAAGAAACACCTTCTCAAAGTCCAAATTTCCAGTTTTTAGAGTTCCTCTTCCAACAATCTTTCCACCTTTTGGATCATTCCCAAAAGCAACATAACCACCATCAAAAGCCTCAAAGTCTTCAAGTTGAGACTCATCTCCTGTCATGTGTCCAGAACATCCACTGTCAACAATAACCATATCCTTAAGCTCATCCAGTAGATTGACCTGCACATGAAAAGTAGAGACATTAGTTCCTCTTGACGACCCAAGCCATTACTGACTTGGATCTGCCCTGTGCATCAACATAATCAAATTTGTTTAAATCACTTGATGCACTGCTATTCTTGGAAACAGAATTTGAATCATTAGTTTTTGGTTTCCAAGTCCAGCAAGCAGAGGCCTTAACAGCATAAAAGTGATTACCAACAACTGTATTTGTTAAAACTTTTGGCCCAGAAGTAGAAAGTTTTGTACTAGCAGCAGGTAGCTTACTAGCAGCAGAGTACATACTGGCAGCAGAATGCTTACTAGCAGTAGAGCCAGTAGAAGAACCAATTGTGGTTTTGAAAACACCATTTGATTTAGCAGCATAAATAGATCTAGTTGCACCAGATCTCAATAAAACAACTCTTGGAACCATATTTCTATTAGGATGTGGGTGAGTTTGTTTAGTTACATATTTGTGATTCACCCTAGTGTATTGATTCCAAACAGGCTTTTGGTGTTCAGGACATCTAACAATCAAGTGGTCAAAGCTACCACACTTATAACAAGCCTTCTTTTGTAAGTGAAACTGATTACCTAATCTGTGTGAAACTAGGTTGTTGAAGTTTCTCTGGTTACCCCTAGGCTTATTATTGAACCTTTCCATCTGTTCTCTAGGTACCTCATTGTACTCTACCATTTTCCTAGAGAAGTTATTTCCTAACACAGGTTTGACAAACTTAACCTGTTCAATTTTAGGTTTATACTTTGTAGGAATTTCTTCCTTTTTCACACTTTGTTCTGGTTTAACCTGTTCCTCATCACTATCACTATCAGAATACCAATCATCTATAATAGGAGCTTCAGGAAATTTTCTAGCCTCAAACTTAGGTGTTTCATCAACACTTGTGCTACATTCACCTACATGTTTTTCAATATTTAGCTCACTAATGAAGGATAGTTCTTTTCTTGGAGGTGCAAAAGCACTTTTGGCTGGAGGAGCCACTTCATTATACCCAATTCCACTACCTTTTCTCATCAAGTTATTCTCTATAGATTTATGAACCAAATCATAAGCATATTGTTGTTTTTGTACTCTTACCACATGTTTATCTTTTTCAGCAAGAGCTTCCTCTTTTTCTTTTTCAGCTTCTTCTAACTTATTTTTAAGAACTTCTACTTCACTGTTTTTCTTAAAAATTTCTATATCTCTGAGATTAAGTTGATCTACATATTCCTTCTCACATTCTTTGAGATATTCTAACCTCCTTTCAACATTTTGAATACCTACTTTGTAACCTAAGTTATCAAGTTTTAGGTGTTCAATTTCTCTATTTAAACTTTCATTCCTAGACTTAAGTTCTTCTATAGTGTCATCACAAGATTTAAAAGAACATACATATAAGTTTGAATCATTTGATACCTCAGAGTCAGATCCTGATGATGAACCATAGGCCATAAGTGCAAAGTTCTGCACCTTGGGTTAAGCAACAGCTACCAAAGAGAAATTTGGTTCTTCTTCAGCCATATCACTCCAATCATAATCTCCCAGTCCATCACAAGACACCAGTGCAGTCTTTGATTCTTCAGTAACCTTCTTTGTAGCATCAGCATTTTTCTTTGGAGCTCTACACTCTCTGGCAAAATGTCCCTTCCTATTGCAATTATAGCACTTTATCTTTGATTTGTCAAAGCCTGGACTGTCCTTAGCTTTATACTTGACTTCTTTTCCAGTCTTCTTCAAAAACTTTCTTGCCCTCAAGGTCAACATAGCCATTTGCCATTTAAGATCAATTTCTTCAAGATCATCAGGATCAATATAATCCAAGTCTTGATTAATGACATGTGACCTTATAGTAGTTGTGAGCTCAGCCAAGAATGCACACAAAGCAATATCACTGGTAGAGATCTTATCATTTGAACTAGCAGCAGATCCATCAGCAGCAGATACTCCATAAGCAGTAGAATGAGCAGCAGAGTGAGATTCTTGAGATCCTTTTCCTTTAGAGGATACAAAGGCAAGATTTTGAGTACCAGAAGATGAAGTAGAAGAGGTAGATAGTTCTGATTCATACACTCTTAAATTGTTGTAGAGATTCTCCAACTTCATAGTTTCAAAATCAGGCTTATTCCTCCACACAACTGTGTACATACTCCATTCAGGTGCAAGACTTCTTAGAAACTTTAGGTTTACATCTTCTTGTGGAACCACATAGCCAACAAGCTTTAGATGACTAACAAGTTGGTTTAGCCTGTTGTATGTGCCAATTATCTTCTCTCCACTTTCAGAAGTAAAATTTTCAAACTGATGCTTCAGCATGTTTTTCCTTGATTTCTTAGTAGCATCATTCCCTCCAAACCTGAATTCAACAACATCCATCAATTCTTTTCCAGATTCACAGTCATCAAAGTCCATTTGAAATTCATTGGGTATTCCCATTAAGAGAATACTATGTGCTTTGATTTCCATCTTCCTTACTGTGTTGGCTTCAGCAGACTTGATTGATATCTCCTTTCCAACAGCACTCTTCTCAGGTACAGAATCACCATTAACAATCACATTCCACATGTTGAAATCAATCATGTGAATGTACTGTCTGATTCTTCTCTTCCATAGCTCATACTCAGAAGGATTTAGCATGGGCACCCTTGAAGCAGTCACCATATGAGTTTCATCACCCATCTTAGCAGTAGATTTGGAACAACAAACTCTTAAGAAACAAAATCTTCTTGATAATAACTTCTAGATCACAAGCTCTGATACCACTTGTTGATCCCAGTTGAGCTTAAACGATCTTGTATAGAAGTTAACTTGATTAAACACTTAAGCTAATATGCGGAATGTAAAAGCTTAACTTAAGAAGATTAATGATTCTCTTTCAACACTTCAATATTATTAATACGAGCACTCAACAATGCTAGGGTTTTACAACCTTGAAGTGAATAATAATACGTACATAAACTAACCCTAGGATCCTCCTTTTATAGACTAAGGAATCCTACTAGGTTTACTGTAACACCTAAAATCTGAGAACATATGAGAAGACCAAATTGCCCTTACCAATTTGAAATTTAATTAAAAGCTTATTAAAGTACCAAATAAATCCCAAACTTCAAACAATGCACAAGTTATGTATCCAAATAATTTTAACAATTACATTTAACATTTATACAAGTGGTAAAATTACCAAATTACCCCTCTATGGACCAAATTAATGATAAGTGGTTTTAATATTGATTTAAATGGTTTAAATATTGATAAATATGGAAGATAATCATCACAATTATTTTGTCAACCAAAATTTCGAAAATTCTGGACCAAGCCCTCCCCTCACACGGCATTTCCTTTTTAAAAGCAAATCCATATCATTTTCTCCCAAAACCCTAATACCGATTGAATAAAACACACAAAGAAATTCCCTTGGCCTCCATTCGACTCTCACAATATTCCTAAGAATTTTTCTGTGATCAAACAACATCCAAGAGGTCCTAGAAAAATCCCTTTTCGAATTATTGAAGCTTGGTTTGTTCGTGGTGAAGGTTTCTTTTTGTCGAGCTTAATAAACAAGGTAATTCGTTTCTGATTCATTTGACCTCCACAAAAATTATTTCCTATTTTTCTGGTGATTCTTACATCATATACAACCCACGAAAATTGATTTCAAGGTTGGAAGATTGTTGGTGAAGTCGTGGTCATTTTTGGTTCGATTTGGGTTATACGCGTGGTAAAGAAATTCGTACAGCCTATCCACACGTCTAAGTATTGGTTTGGTATTTTTCTCAGGTCCCTTACACCCTATGAACATCATATAAAATGTTTCATTTGATCCATGCACACTCTATATCATATTCGTGAATTAAACCCTAAAAACATGTTTAAAATGTAAAAGACACCATGCGATCCATAATAATTCTAAATATAATTTATTTACACTTGTTATAATGTATAGTGACCTGTAAAAATGTTGGAAGAATTATCATGGCTTGAATCATGTGTTTCGAATTTATTTTGATTTATTGAGTTTTGTATAAAACGTATAAGGAGAAAAAGAAAATAAAATCGTGGGATCTAGGGTTTGTGTTTAGGGCTGGAAATTTGTGACTATTAATGATCTTTAATGATTTGGTAATGATTAAAAATGGATTGGATGGATTAGGGTTTCTAATTTCTTTATTTTTGTGTTATACGATTTGGCTAAAAAGGTTTTGGGTGAGTTTTGTAAACTTTAAAACTTAAAGGTTAATTCTGGAACTTTATTTGAGCTGTATAATATTCGAATAAAATATATAATGAGGGTGCTAAGTGTAAGTTTTGCATTTAAATGGATTAAAATGTATTTTAAACCTAATTAGGGTTTGTTTTGAAAATAATTAAAAGAGAGGGACTAAAAATGTAATTTTCAGAAACTTGGAGCTGTTTTGAGTATTTAAAAGTATTCAAGGGATTATGTGCTAATTTGGTAAATTAATGGCTTAATATGTAATTATTAAGAATTAAAAGTTGAAATTGTAAATTAAAGGGTTAAATATGTAACTTTGATAACTTGAAGGACTTAAAGTGTAAATTGTGAATACTTGAAGGTATATTCGTATAACATGATAAAATAAGGGATCATTATGTAAAATGGTTAAGTTAAGGGTTTAAAGTGTAACTTTGAATACTAAAAGGTTTAAAGTGTAATTTTGGAAATATAAAGGTGTAAAAGGTAAAGTTATGAAACCCTAAGGACCAAATGTGTAAATATGTTAAAAGATACTTTGATTCCATTAATAATGATTCAACTTTCTAATTATGGAAACTTTCTAAAAGTGGAAACTTACTATTTATGGAAACCTGCTAAAAGTGGAAAGTCACTTTAAATGAAAAGTTACTAAAACTGGAAAGCCGACTAGAATGAGAAATCTGAATTGAATAAGTTATTAACAACAAGCCGACAATTAATTTGTGTAGATTCGCTGAAGAAGGAGTTTTGCTTCCGACCTTTATGTTTTCTGTCATGTTTGCACTTGCGGTTTAAGGTACAGATATTCTGACCTTTCTCAAAAGGTTTCTCATGATCTCTTTCATATTCTGATCCGTTAGTTCCCGAATTGATGCCATTGCTATGATTCCCTTTACTTGAACCTTCTCTGTTGATCCCACTTGATATGATCTCCGTTATGAACCTATGCTATGAAAACCTTCGTAATGATACCATGGAAATGTTTTGAGAAGAACCGATTTGAAAAGATGTTTATAAATGATGCTAAATTTCTTTTTTAAAAAGAAAGGTTATTTAACTTTCATGAACACTATATTTTGAAAGACCATTTTTATGAAAACTGTTTTAAAAGATTATTTAAATTGGACTTTTAATAGAAACTTTTGAAACGGACTTTTGAACTGAACCATGAATTGATTTTTGAATATGAACCTTGACCTGATAAACTCTGATTGGACCTTGAATACTATTTCTGATATGAACCCTTTGTTATGAACTGCTATTATGAACCTTTGATATGATTCTGAGATACACCTTTGCTATATGACCTTTTGTATGATATGAGACCTGACTCTTAGTTTGATACCCGAGCCATTTCTGTTTCCCTACCTATGGAGGTACCATAGGCATGTCTGTGATGCACCGCTGGCATGACTCATGTGTGGGTGAGTGATTTCTCACGCCGTCCCTTTTTATGATTACTATTATGGCCATTATGACTTTGAGTATATGACTTTGAGATTGACTTTGAGTAAGGGGCGTATGGGTTGCAATCCTAGACATGTATGCTTAGTGGATTTAATTATGACTTTGAGTTGACTTTGAGGTGATTGGTACTGTGTGCTATACATGCCCTTCACAACCCCTGGGAGCTGATCACTCCACTCTTATGATACATGAGGACACCCCTCATATTATCTGGTTGCCTGAGAGGTATCCCCTCTGATTGTGAGATTATGAATTGAAGGCTTATGACTTTGAGATATGACTTTGAGTTCTGGGCTCGTGGTAGATGACCATCCTATTTTTTCCTATTCTATTACTCTTTTATCTATTCCTTATTCTATTTCCCCAATGCACTATATTTCGGTTATGTTTCATTATCATTGCTTTGTATATGTATCTGTTCACTGGGCTTTTTAAGCTCAGCCGCATTTCCTTTTCCTGCGGCAGGTTTTAGTAGGAAGCTGGGTTATGGGAAGAGAGTGTGACTGGACTTAGAAGACTATGCTTTGGACTAGAGACGATTAGATGAAGTTTCACTTTATTAGACATAGTATTTATTTCTTTGTAACCTTGTAGTTTCAGATTTTCATTTGTAACCCTGAATTTCTTTGTATGTATGAATCATATGCTTGTGTTTGTTCTGATATGTCACTGTAATGTAATACTTCTACCCTTATCGGGTTGGGGTGTTACATTTACAATACCTTTCTCTACACGATAAGATTATTCTAGATAAATATAATATTTACACAATCTATTCTGTATTTATCTAAATCGTAAACATCCTTATCCCATCAGCAGTAGATTCTGTCAGCAGCATTTAACCTCAGCAGCACTTTGACATCAGCAGCAGAATCATTACCACTAGCAGCAGTTTCACTTATAGCAGCAGTTTTACTCAGCAGCAGTTTCAGACCCAACACGAATCAAAGTCGTAACCTGTTTAGCGTTAATCGTCCATTTATCCCATCGTATCGTCCTAATATGGATTTTCACCAAGAACATGGGTCGTCGTTTTATCCTAACATGGATTTCTCGCAGTCTTCCCAACCATATCAAGCTTATTCCCCGCTTCGTAGTGCTAATCTTGAAATGGATTTGGAGGATTATATGGCAGACTATCTGACTCAACAATACTCAACCTAAACCTATCCATGTCAAGATGCTTCGATGGGGCAAGGTTCGGGTCATGGTTCGTACCACGGTTACATGCCTGTTGAAGACGATGACGATGTCGAAGAGACGTCACCCACCAAATCAAAGAAGCCTTCGTGACATGCTACAAAGGTGAAGGACAAAGGCAAAAAGCCCAAACCGGCCAAAAAGAACGAACCATGGACAAAGGCGAAAGAGATCGCGCTTTATAGAGCTTTCATCCATGTTTTAGAAAATTCCGAGAAAGAAAACGCTATCAACAAGCACCGCTTTTGGGAATTGGTGATAACGTACTTTGAAAATGAAAATGGTTTAGAAAGTACATATGACCCAATCACGACCAAATAGAAGAATAAGATTCGTAGTAGGGTTGGGAATTTTTGTGCTATTATTGATAATATCAAGGATAATCATGGAAGTGGTGAGAATGATTCAGACGATAAAGAAAAAACTCTTAGATAGTACCGTGTGATTTACGGCCATGATTTTAATTTAGAGGATTGTTTGGAAAATTTTGAGGCATCATGATGCTTTGAAGAAGGAGGTGCATGCTTTCAGATCCAATAGTCGGAAGAAAACAAAGGGTTCTACAACTACCTCAGGGTTAACAAAAGGTCCTTTGAATTTTCAAGATGTAGATGATTCTAATGATGAGGAAGAGACTAGAGAATCACGACCACAAGATCGTGACGCAGATAGGAAGAAATCATCCTCATCCTCTCATGATCCACCATCATCATGGACAAATTCGTTAGCTAAGACCCTTTTCAAGTTCAAGTCGTCAAAACCGGGGAAAAATAAGGACATGAAAGAGTCGTACTTGAAGTTGAAGGAAAAAGAGCTAGCAATGAAACAAGGGAAAATTAACCTCCAACGACAGCAAGTGGAAATCATGACTACCATAAAACGGGAGCAAGACTTGATTTTCTACAATTCATCAATCGACCCAAATTTAACCGCACGACAACGAAAAGAACTTTTGCAGCTTAAGGCACAAGTGAAGGAACGCTACAACTTAGATACTAGTTTAAGTTTTTAATAAGTATTGTTATGTTTAAGTTTTATTAGTTTAAGTTTTTAATTTAGTATTGTAATGTTTTTATTTTTAATGAATTTTAAATTTGTTGTGTAAAATATTCGAATTAAAAAAAATGAAAAACTAGGTCATTGACTGTGGTAACTTGGTCATATCTATTAATCGGAGAGAGAAAGCTGATGTGACAGGTGATGACCCGAGTCACCACTGTGCATAGCTTTAAAGTATTATCAACTCGGTATGATTTTGCTTTTAAAGTATTATAATACAAAGATTTTAAAAAGTGATTTTTATCTACGTGGCATTTTAATCTGATGAGTGATGACCTGTAAGGGAAAGTTGTTACATTGCGAAATAGGTGGCATGCCCTAAATACCAACAACGTGCATGAATCATGAGTATGTTATTCTGTTTTATTCTATTATTAAAAGTAGAATATTCCAAATTATGCTCACATGATTCATTGTTGAATTAATATAAAATTGTACTGCCTGAGATATCAACAAAGGATGATCATTGCTTGGTAACATAAGGTGCAAGGTGCGGTCCACGGGAAAGAGCAAACGAATCTCCTTTTTGTTATTTCTTTGCGGGGACACCAAACAATTTCTAGCGGCAAAACTCATAGCATTTCTCAAGCGGGAGTAAAGTCCCGAAGTGAAAAGTGGCTTTTAAAAGAGAGAAAATAGTATTTTAGTAGAGAAAAATTATTTTACCGGTTGTTGTATGAGATATGTGTGTTTTAAAGGTATTTTTAAATTATAAAAAGTAGAAAAAGAATAATAAAAGAGAAAAAAAGTGATGCAATGGTTTATGGGCTGTTTTGAGCCGGCACACCATCAGCAACTGAGTCGGGCCCAACCCATTAAGGGGCACTAAAATTTTTTATATCCATTATATGTACTAGCCTCAACCCACTAAGGGCACTAAAAATAAACTCTATTAATCATTTAATCCAAAAAAGTCAAAAACGATTTTGAAGGGACAAAATAGTGAAAGGCTGAAGGCGTGAAGCACTGAAGCTTTGTTTTCAATAATCCATTTCCTTCTTCAAATCATAACTAAGGTTACAACTTAGAACTCTCAACTAGTTATCAATTTTATTTTATTTTTAGTTATCAATTTTGCCTAGTTATCAATTTTAATTTTCTTTTGCATAATTGTATACATATACTGATATACAGTATATAGTCAAATTGAGTAATTGATATTTGACAAATGACAAATTGTTAATGTTAATTTTGGAGAACATGAATTATAAATCGTTGATCGGAGACTTTGCCTCAAATAACGCGAGAAAAACCGCACGGTTTACTTAAATATATTTTATTTATAGAAGTAATACTTTTATTGCAAGAATGATTTTTGTTCGTATTTTTGGCTTTTCGTAGTTGATTATGGTGTATGGATATTATAATATAGGGGCACTTCTTTTTTTTTCTTTGTGTCGGACCTAATTTTTTTTTTGAAGTTCTCAGCACCGCCCCTTGCAATGGTTGAGGGAAAATTGAAGGAAAAAACTAATTATTTTTTGATGATGTGAAGAGAGAAAACCCTCAACCACACCCTCTACATTATACACTAACAAGTTTATATCGAAACATATTTGTGGACCACATGGAGAACCTGGTTTTCCTTTTATTTATCTATTTATTTATTAATATTATTATTATTATTATTATTATTATTATTATTATTATTATTATTATTATTTCTTTGAACATAGTTTTTGCTTGAGAACCTGGTTTTCCCAATTAATAAAACATGTAACGAGCGTAAGCAGAGCGCATTGGATTTGCATTCCGATAATTAGTCCACTCCACAAGTAATTAAAGTATTAAAATATGTAGACATTTTCACAATTTTGACGCACTTTTAAGTGTGAACATTTAAAGAATGTTTCTAGACTTTTAATTATAGCATTTGGATACACACTACAAAAAATTAGTTCATTCTTCAAACTTCTAAAAAGTGTGTAACTTTTAATAACTTATTAACACTTAGTAATGTATAGAAATTGGTTATATTAATAAGCGTAAAAAAATTATAGAACAATACATTTGCCAAACTTATAATTGTGTAAAAATAAAAGTTCACACTTTTAAGTGTGAAAAAATCTAAGGAATGTTAACACGTAAGTGTAGACCCGAATTCTCAAAGTGTAGAAGCCTAAATTCTCCACACTTCCTCAAAGTGTGAAGAATTTGAGTTTTACAAATAATCTCCATACTTAGAAGTGTGAAGAAATCTTATATTTCTTCACACTTAAAAGAGTGATTTTTTTTCCAACTATAAGTATAGAAAATCTATTGTTTTACAATTTTTTCCACATTTATGTAACCAATTTTTACACAACATTAAGTGTCAATAAACTAATAAAATTTTACACATTTTGAAATGTGTGAAAAAAAAGTGGGGAGAATGAACTATTTTTTTTGTAGTGATATCTTCACACTTATATTTGTAAAAAAATTTGTCCTACTCATTATTACCAAACACGAGCAAGTGTAAATTCTATAATTTTATACATATTTAACCGTGGATATTTGGCTTTTAAAACGTGGACAATTTAACTAGTTTTTTAGTGAAGTGATTATGTTTTGAATGTTACTTATTAGATGTGGGTTGAATTGTTTTAATTTTGTATTTTAAGCTGTTAAAAGTGATTAAGTATTGAATGTTACTTAATATTTTGTTTTTATGTCAAATAAGCTGTAGATGAAAATTAGGGTTAATTAGTGTTAATTTTGCATTTTAAGTTGTTAAAAGTGATTAACTTTTAAATGTTACTAAATATTTATTTATGTGTCAAATACGTTGTTAGATGTAGATTGGGGCTAATGCATATTAAGATGTTAAAATTAAGAGAAAAGTCCAAAATACATCCCTGTGGTTTGGCTTTTGCTCTCTTTATATCATTTTTCTTTTTTTGACTCAAAAATCATCCTTGTGGTATTAAAGTTGGCACAAAACCATCCCTCCGTTAGTAATATCAGTTAATGAGGACTAACGATGCAAATTATTTTCCGTTATCTCCTAACAAGAGTTAAAATATTTACATCGTTAGTCCTCATTTACTATAGAGTTAAAATATTTGCATCGTTAGTTCTTATTGAGTTAAAATATTTGCATCGTTAGTCCTCATTTACTATAGAGTTAAAATATTTGCATCGTTAGTCCTCATTGAGTTAAAATATTTGCATCGTTAGTCCTTATTAAATTAAAATATTTGCATCGTTACCATCGTCACCACCCACCACCGCCACCACCACCCACTACTACCCACCACCACCACCGTCATCCACCACCGCCACCCACCTCCTCCACCCACCACCGCCGCCACCACCACTACCCACCCACCTCCACCCACCACCACCACCACCACTTCCCACCACCGCCACCCACCACCACCCACCACCGCCACCACCTCCACCCACCACCACCCACCACCTCCACCCACCACCACCCACCATCCACCATTTTTCTCATATTTTTATCCGTTTCTTCCGTTTTTCTCACGTTTTTATGAGTTAAAATGTTTCTGAATTGATTTTAATTCACGATTTTGACCTATTTCTGGTCCGAATCATCAAACTTGTGAAACACAAAAGTTGCCTGGAATAATATTTTACATCAAGACACGCGAGATTTTAACTTGAAATTGCACCTCCACCACCACCACCAACCACCTCCATCCATCACCACCAACCACCGCCTCCACCACCGCCGCTGCCGCCACCACCCATCGCCACCACCACCGTCGCCACCACCATCGCCGCCACCACCGCCGGCCGCCACCACCACCACCACTTATAATATTCGTTCAGTGTATGTTGGTGGTGGTGGTGGCGGCGGTGGTGGGTGGTGATGGTTGGAGGTGGGTGGTGGTGGCGATGGGTGGTCGGTGGTTGTGGAGATGGGTGATGGCGGCGGCGGTGTTGGTGGCGATTATGGGTGGTGGTGGGTAGCAGTGGGTGGTGATGGTGGGTGGTGGTGGCGGTGGTGGCGGTGGGTGGTGGCGGCGGTGGTGGGTGGCGGCGGTGGGTGGAGGTGGGTGGCAGTGATGGCGGCGGCGGTGGGTGGTGGTGGCGGTGGTGGGTGGTGGTGGTGGTGGGTGGAGGTGGTGGGTGGAGGTGGGTGCCAGTGGTGGGTGGCGGTGGTGGTGGTGGGTGGTGGTGGCGGTGGTGGGTGGTGGCGATGGTAACGATGCATATATTTTAACTCAATGAGGACTAACGATGCAAATATTTTAACTCAATGAGGACTAACGATGCAAATATTTTAACTCTATAGTTAATGAGGACTAACGATGCAAGTATTTTAACTCAATGAGGACTAACGATGCAAATATTTTAACTCTATAGTCAATGAGGACTAACGATGCAAATATTTTAACTCAATGAGGACTAACGATGCAAATATTTTATCTCTTGTTAGGAGACAACGAAAAATAATTTGCATCGTTAGTCCTTATTAACAGATATTACTAACGGAGGGATGGTTTTGTGCCAACTTTAATACCACAGGGATGATTTTTGAGTAAAAAAAGAAAAATGATGTAAAGCGAGCAAATGCCAAACCACAGGGATGTATTTTGGACTTTTCTCTAAAATTAATAAAATTTCTAAGGTTTCTCCGGGAAATATGTCATAGTTTATTGATGTTCATGTTTTATGTTATTGAAGGATTAGATTGGTAATTTAGTGCATTGGAATCTAGATTGTTTGGAAGTGACACATTGACGTTTGAGTTGTTCTAATGTGTAATGTTTCCAAGTAACTTATTACAGCGATAAGATTAAGGGTGCGTTTAGTTGGAGAAAAATTTCTCTTATTTTTTTTATATCTAGTTTTGTAAAAATTAAAATTTTTTTTATGTAGGATCGATTCATATGTTGATTATGTGGGATTTGGGAGGTCGGGGATTATGGAAGAACATGTTAGCCATTGTTAGAGTTAGAGAGAGTAGAGAGGGAAGTTCTAGTGAGAGAAAATACACTTTGTGTGTGTGTTATTATGAGAACAACCAGCCCTCTCCATTAGATGGAGAAGGGTATATACAATTGAAATGGCGCCACAATGGGCTATTGAGTGGGTATACAGTGGGTAAAGACCCGACCCAACTCCATGAATACTATTATAACAAAATGTATATAATTCGATACCTAAACTAAAGCTATTAAGTCTACGAGCTAATTAATGCTAATAGAAACTCGGGGTGACCGAGTCTTTCATACGAATATTTATATTCCTAAAAATCTCCCCCTAAGGGAGGTCACCCCTGAAATTACAATTTGAATTCTAGCTTTTAATTTCATGAATTTAGTTTTGTAGCTCGTAGACTTTGATTCTTTACAATCAACAAACTTTGCACTTCCAGCAGCGATCATCACGTTCCATTTGTAGGTCATCCTGCTATCATGATTTCTTTAAACGTGAGTGTAGAGTGTGAGCATGAGGTTATGAATTGACGTCTCATTGGCCATCAACTGTAACCGTCGAGAGTTCCTGCAAGCAACAGTTAGCAATAAACAAACGAAAATGTCTTTGTTCTCTTTCGTTGAATAGGGTTGCAAGAACCACGGTTCCCCGTTAATCGGTATAAATACTGCTTGTGATCAGGTAGACTTCCGAAGAATCTCCTTGACAGGGTTTCGCAGCTGCACTAGTCGTTCTCAAACCGAACGTCTCAAAGTAGACAAAGCACAGAATGAGTGAACCACTAAATTATGTGTTAATACAAATAATGTCAAAAACGTTATTCGTATTGTTCGATCTTCTCGTGTGTTGATAATCACAAAATATA
This sequence comes from Artemisia argyi, assembly GCA_030686995.1. NCBI lineage: Eukaryota > Viridiplantae > Streptophyta > Magnoliopsida > Asterales > Asteraceae > Artemisia > Artemisia argyi. Next base: position 51,315,462 of record CM060691.1, read on the forward strand.
AAGACATGTTACATAAAGTTACGGTTTATGAGTTTTTAATCGAGGAAACTCGTTTCTTCTACGTAGCTGCTTCAACATCACTTCAGGTATGAACAAACTTTATACTGTCATTAGTTAAGTGATTAAAGAGTTTTATTTTCTCCTAATCTTACATTTTTAAGTTTGACAAAATATTTTCGCAAAAGTATTTTTGTGTTTTTAAAGAAATATTTTATTAAAAAAATAAATTCAAATTCAAACATTATAACAGCTAGTTTTCCCCCCAAATCAGTTCAGCCTACACCAGATAAGTTTTCACCATGTCAGGACAAAATGGGAGCGTTTTGTGTGGACGGTCCCTTAAATGAGCCGACGGTCCCTTAGTGATAAAGGACTGTCTGGTATTTACGGGACCGTCTGTCTCACTCTTGTCGCCTATAAATACTGAACTGTTACACTTCAGAAAACAAGGTTTTTCACACAAAAAACTTTCTGGTCTTTGTTCATTTTATCTTTGATCACTATAAGATGTCGATATATGTTTATAAGTGATTTCCTCTTCCGTCAAGTGCAAGAGAAGAACTCTCGAGAACTATGAAGACTCGAGATGTTATAGGTGTCCACACACAAATGTAACAAGTGTTACGGTGATAAGTTCTGTAAATAATGTTATTATTTTCCGACTTGTGTGTGAGTCAATTATGGGGATATTTGTATGAACTTGGATGGTGATGTAGATCCAAGAAGTCTTGTAACTAGATTAGTTCATGTATGTGATATGATGAGAGTGATGTCCTAGTGTGTAGGTTAGGACTTGGTCGAGTCATTGTGTGAAGGCTTGGTTCGGGTGAAGAACCAAGTGTGTCAAGTGTGTGAAGGCTTGGTTCGGGTGAAGAACCAAGTGTGTCTAGTATGTGAAGGCTTGGTTCCGGTGAAGAACGAAGTATGTCAATTTAGTGAAGGCTTGGATCGGGTGAAGATTTAAGTTGGACAAGAGTGCTTGTTCGTGTGGCCACGTGAGCCTTGGAGTAGATTGGTTCTAGCTACGATTAGAACTAGGCATTATGCTTAGTGTCATTAAGCCTTGTGTAAGCATATGTACGGATTGCTCCGCCTGAAGGAGTGTGTTGATATAGTGATTGATAACTCTCGATTATGGTACTTGGGGATTGGAGTAGGACGGAGAGTGAGCTTCGTGCCGAACCACTATAAATCGCCGCGTCTCTTGGTTGTGTTCTTTCCTTACTCTTTACTTTACTTGTTTTATTTGTGTATGCTAGTAACCAAATTTATATTACATAACTAGTAGAATTCAACAAGTTTGTAAACGAAAAATAACCAGACCTAAAATGGCTAAACGCTTTAGAAAATTAAAAAAAGCGGTGAAACTATTCAACCCCCCTTCTAGTTTCTACAATTGGCATCAGAGCTTCATTTATCAAGATCTTTAAAGTATACCGTACTTTAAAACTTGAATCAATCTATGGAATCAAAATGATATCTAGAAGGGCATTATTTGGATGAGCCACCATTTTTTGAAAATGAAAAATTTTGTCATTTGGAAAAATGAATTTGAAAGTTATGTGAAATCAATTGATCATAGTCTTTGGCATGTCATTTCAATTGATGATTTAACATTATTGAAAGGAAGTTTCGCTAATAAATTTTTCCTAAGAAACTTTTGCAAAATATTTGAAACAAAAATTTTGATGTATGAATCTTTACCGAAAATTGAGTTTGATAGAACAATTTTATGTCAAATGGCAAATGACATTTGGTAAAATGGTTTAAACTTACATATAGGAAATGTTCAAGCCAAAGATGATGAAAATGTGTTATTAGAAAAACACTTAGTTTAAGTGGAATTATATACTACTAGTTTGAATGTCTTCATTGTAGGTAATGTTGCCGACAAGGATTTCTTAAGCAACCTTGTTGGTGTACCAATCTACTTGTTTTGATGTTATGATAATAAAAAAAAGACAATGTGCAGTTTAAATGTGCAATGTGGATAGCTAGAGAAGAAGACAATACGCGCCATAAGTATGAAGACAATCAAATAGTTATCTCACCAAGCCAAGTGCATAACTAATCATAAGGTCGACTTGCCAAGTGAGTATCATCTAGTCTTGCATCACTAACAACACATGGTATGAAATGTGTTATTAAGGATAGCTAGAGGCCAAGGTAAGTTTTTCTTACAATCTTGCCTATTATAGTTATTAGTTGAATGCCTGCTACATGCTTACGTGACTATATGATTTATCATTACTTGCTTGTATGTTATATAACACTTACATGCTCATATGTGATATATGCTTTATGTTCATTAGACGTTTTGTCTAAATGCTTATCCTTCTTTGGATTCAAGCAAATTATTTGAAAAAATAATGGTCTTACCACAACCATTGTTTATAACGAATTTGGCGTCAATCAATCACTATAGATGATGCACACTTGCTTCACTCTTTGTTTGCTCTCTTGTTCTCGTCTATGACATTTTTTGGAATTTACATGATTGACTTCTAGCCTTCCTCAATGCAAGTCTCATCCTTGAACCTCACTTAATTTTTTATTCCTTATTTTCTTCTGTTTCGACTCAAAATCCACTCTTTATTCAAGCGTATCGAGTCATTTCCTTTTCTTCTGTCTCAATTCTGCTCCATACCCATTCCTTAGCCTACTCGTGCGTATTGAGTCATTTTTGTGTCTTAAAATTCAAAGAGTTATGTTTTAAAACCTTCTAAAACTAAAGACTTTTCATACAGACCAAAACACCAAAAATCGTCCAAAAACCACAAGCTACTGGCGATGGTCCCTTAGCTCTCGGCGGTCCCATATCGATTAGGACCGTCTAGCATTTTTAGGCACTACCCCGTTTTCTTACTACAGAACATGAAAAACAAAAACCAAACACTCCCTTTGTGCAGAAAATGACGAAAAACTCGACCCAATACTCAAATCCTCACTAACCCATAATGAAATTAGTTCAAGGTTTTCAAAGTTAAGATCATCAACCACCTATACTCACTAATCACTCCATTGTAAGTCAATTTCCTCAATTTCGTCTAATTAATTCGTAGTTGAATTTCTAGGGTTCATATGAACACAACATTAAAATTGGGGATTCTCGTATTTTTGCAAAATTAATAACAATTGAAGGTTAATCTTAATAATGTGTCACTAACAACACATAAATTAACATGTTAATTAATCTAATTCTTGGGTTTTGAAAATGGGTAAAAAATGAGATTATCCCTAATTCAAATTTCTGGTTGTTAATATTGTTTAATCACGTAACAATAACGTAATTATGCATTGTTAATACATGTAAAAAAAATACATGTCAAAAGCGTTTTCATAATCATGCAAAATGAATCACGAATTTCAAAATTAAAAGTGTACTATGGTACATGGGAAGTGTTTGAGACAAGCACATAAATGATGGTCTAGCTAACTCAATATTAATTTCATATAGGTACAACCATGCCGCACATATTTGATTATGACCTTCATCGTACACATTCATACATACCAAAAATATCCTTAGAACCTAATTTACCACCCCAATCCGTTCAAAGCTTCAAAGACGTTGAGTCTCGTTACATTCATGAAGGTCGAATTATCGATCAGTCATATGTAACTTAGGAGAACTTTGAAAGAGCCTTTCAGCCAATAGGTCTTGACTGTTTACTCAATATCAATGAACACATCTGCCCACGTTTTATATTAGAATTCTTTCATGAAATAAAGGTCAAACGTATTCATGAAAATTCTATACATCTTATGTTGGGAATTATACTAACAGTTACCACTGATGAGCATGGAGATTACAACTGTTGAAGAATGCACTAGCAGTGGAAACACATTACCACTGCTAGTACATATAATTACCACTGCTGCAGGATAATTGTTAGGAAACGTGTATTTAGATAAGTATAGAAAAGATCTTGTGTATATTCTATTATTCTATGCTTATATTTATCTTGTAAAGGACTCCTTGTGTCCTATAAAAGGAGGTCCTAGGTTTAGGTTTATGCAGGTATCAATTTAGAGAGCTTCAAGTTGTAAACCTAGTGATATTCTAGATCACTCGTATTATTATTATTAATAATATTGGAGCTAATAGTTTGGTTAGATATTCTGTGTTTATACAACTGTGTTCATTCATATACAACTCACAATCAAACATACAAACAAACCTTCTAAGTATTAATAAGTATATTCCGCATACTTGTTAGTATCATTCAAAGTATCATTATAACATAAGTCGTGTGCTAAGATCCATCAAGTGGTATCAGAGACAGGTTTCTGATACTTTGAGTTTGAAGATGCGAAGTTTACTCATTCTCACAAGATCCAATGGAGATGGAGAACAATCAGTCCAACATTGCTGCTAAGCTTCCTAAGCTTAAACTGAATGATTATGAGATATGGAGGATAATGATTGAACAGTTCTTTTTGGTGCAAGACTATGCACTTTGGGAAATCATTATGTATGGAGACTCTTTCAGGCCAAGTACTTCCACAGAGACTATTGATGGCAAGGAAGTGCAGAAGGTGAATACAGGTCCAGTTACATCTGATGAGAGACTCCAGAAGAAGAACGATCTAAAAGCTAGAAGTTTGTTGCTTATGACCCTTCCTATGGATCAGATCTTAGCTTTCAGTAAGTATAAGACTGCTAAGACCTTATTTGAAGAGATCTGCAATGTTTTTGGTGGTAATGATTCTACCAAGAAGACACAGAAGACCTTGTTGAAACAAACTTATGAAAAATTTTCTTCAACAAGTAATGAATCCATTGACAGCATCTTCACTAGACTTCAAAAGATTGTAACACAACTCACTGTGTTTGGAATTGAGGTGGAAAGGGAAGACCTAAATTTGAAGTTTCTAAGAAGCCTATCTCATGAGTTTCATACTAATGTTGTAGTTTGGGAAGACAAGCCTGAATTAGAAAATATGAAGCTAAATGATTTGTACAGTAACTTCAAAGTTATTGAACAAAGTTTGAAGAAGGCTGGTAGGCTAAGTACAAGTTCAGGGAACTTAGCTCTTATCTCATCATCTGTGGTTGATGATTCTGATGCTGATAGTGATGATGAAGAGGATACTGCTCACATTGCTGTTTCCACTGGCAGTGGAAGTGTTACCAATGCTAGTTCTAAGAAACAGATTGCTGGTCTTGGAGATTCTACTTTCTATGCCTATCTCTCAAGTCAAGTAAATGGTTCACTTCTGACACATGAATATTTGGATCAAGTTGATGAAGATGACATAAAAGAGATGGATATCAAATGGTAAGTTGCATTGCTAAGTTTAATGGCAAAGAAATTCTGGAAGAGAACTGGCAGAAAGATCATCATCAATGGGAATGAGACTGCAGGCTTTGATAAGAAGAAGGTGGAGTGTTACAACTGTCACAAGATGGGACACTTTGCCAGGGAATACAGGAAGCCAAAGAAGCCAGATAATGAATCTACATGGTACAAGCAGGATAAGAAGAAAGAGCCCTCAGTTGAAGAACCAAAGGTGTTGTTGGCCATTGATGGTGTGAGCTATGATTGGAGCTATATGGCTGATGAAGAAGCAGCAGCTAAGGAATCTGATGAACAGAGAAATATGATGAACAGAGGTTAGAGCTAAATCAAACTAGTTATAATCTAGCTAATCATAAAAGAGGTCTTGCTGTTTTAGAAGCACAGATAGAACACTATAGAGCTAATGAATCTAAGTTTAGTGATGATATTGTTGTTTTAAGAAGAGACTTAGATTATAAGATAGCTGTGAATGAGGCTCTTAGGGAAGAGTTAGAGAAGATTAAAAAGGCCAATGAAAACATACAGATAACTTGTAATACACTAGATCATCAATCTAAGTGCACTGACAAAATTTGGGAGGCATAATTTGTTAGTAAAGTCAAATCAGGTGTAGGATACAAGTCTATTCCACCACCCCTAAGAGGTGTTGCATCACCTCCTGGAATTGACTTTGCACATAAAGGGTTAGAAGAGTTCCAGGAACCAACCATGACCTATGGCCCTAAATTTGACAAAGAAGTTACTAATGAAAAGGTTAAGGTTGAGGCTGATGCATTTGAAAGTGCTAGTGATTCATCTCTTAAGGATGAATGTGTGAAAGTTGAGACTAAAACTTGTGTTCCTGAGGTAGTTAAAGTGGAAGTTAAAAAATGTATTCCTGAAGTTGTTAAAGTTGAAAAAGAAAAGCCTAGGAGACAACCTAATCATACTAGGCCCACAACTAAATATGTTGAGATGTATAGAAGTAGGTCATCAACTCCTAGGGGCAACAAGAGGAGCTGGAATCATGTAAAATCTCAACAATTTGGTAGTGATTTTGAGTTTAACAACAAACCATGTCACATCTGTGGTAGTTTTGAACACCTTCATGCTTACTGCAACTATCACAAGGGTAGAAGGGAAGTTTTTGGGAATACTAGGGTGAATGAAAACAATGTTAATAAAAATACTCACCCAAATCCACTAAGTAAAATGATTCCCAGGGCTGTTCTACTAAATTCTGGCATCAAATCTCTTTTCATTGCTAGAAAAGTGAACATAGTTTACCCAAAGTCACTTGTTAAAAGTGCAAAACCCATTACAACTTTTGTTAAATCCGCACAAACTAGAAATAAGACCTTTTATGAAAAGAAGGTTTACTACAACCAAAAGTGGGCACCAAAAACAAAAGTTTCAATGCCAGCAGTTGCCACTGCTAGACCAAAAGTTTCCACTTGTGGTTCAGTAAACAAAAATGGGGTAATGCTGTGAAGGCCTCAACATGTTGGGAATGGAAACCAAAAGGAATTAACGCCTCAGTCAATCCCAATGGTGTATCAATGACCTTTGACAGATATAACTATATTGATACACGAGGCGGATCCAAGTCATTTGTGGCTTGGATCCCCAAAAGGAACTAATTCCTTTATTTTATGTGCGGGAACATTCAAAGCCTAAAGAAGATCAAGGATATTCAGATAGTGGATGTTCAAGGCACATGACTGGCAACAAGTCCTATCTCTCAGACTTCAAACCTTTTGATGGGCAATTTGTCAGCTTTGGAGAAGGAATTGGTGGCAAAGTTTCTAGCAAAGGAACAATCAAGGCTGGAAACTTGGATTTTGAGAATGTGTATTATGTGAAAGAACTCAAATACAATTTATTCAGTGTGTCACAGATGTGTGACAAGAAGCACAGAGTTCTTTTTTCTGAAGATGAATGCTATGTCCTTTCCAAGGATTATAAGTTACCTGATGAAAGTGAGGTTTTACTTAAAATCCCTAGAAAAGGCAATCTTTACAGAATTGACATGAAGAATATTGTGGCTAATGATGTCGATACTTGCTTAATTGCAAAAGCCACTTTGGATGAATCAATGCTATGGCACAGAAGACTTGGTCATGTTAACTTTAAGACCATCAAAAAGATTGTGAAAGATGGTTTAGTAAGAGGGTTACCCGAGAAAAATTTTAGAATGACCAAACATGTGTTGCATGTCTCAAAGGCAAGCAACATAGAGCATCTTTCAAGAACAAGGCCTATAACTCTATTGCTCATCCTCTCTATATGTTGCACATGGACTTATTTGGTCCTACATCTGTTAGCAGCATAAATTTGAAGAAATATTATCTTGTTGTAACTGATGACTTCAGTAGATTTACATGGGTTTTCTTTCTAAGAACCAAGGATGAAACTACAGGCATCCATAAAACTTTTATTACTGAAGTTGAAAACCAAATTGATAAGAAAGTGAAGGTTATTAGGTGTGACAATGGGACAGAGTTCAAGAATAGAGTTATGGATGATTTCTGCATCAAGAAGGGTATTAAGAGAGAATTCAGTGTTGCCAGAACCCCTCAGCAAAATGGTGTAGCTGAAAGAAGAAACAGAACACTGATTAAAGCTGCTAGAACCATGTTAGATGATTCTAAGCTACCAGTGACATTTTGGGTTGAAGCAGTTAACACTGTTTGTTATATTCAGAATAGGGTTTTGGTGGTGAAGACAAAGAACAATACACCTTATGAGTTATTCAGAGGAAGACCCCCTATTCTGGATTTCATGAGACCATTTGGATGTCATGTCACAATTCTCAGTACCATTGATCATCTGGGTAAATTTGAAGAAAAGTAAGATGAAGGCTTCTTTGTTGGATACTCTATGGCTAGTAAAGCATTCAGAGTGTACAACTTAAGAACAAAGAAAATTGAAGAGAATATGCAGGTTGAGTTTCTTGAAAATAAAGCTAACACTGCAGATTCAGGTCCTGATTGGTTATTTGACCTTGATACACTCTCAAACACAAGGAACTATGTACCTGTTGCTTCAAGTACTGGGGAGAACAACATTGAAGGTTCAGAAGAATTTCTTGATGAAGATGAACCAACTCAAGATAATGAGGATGATAAAGATCAAATCATTATGCCAATATGGGACTTTGTAGAAAAGGATGATGTTTCAAAGAAGGAAGATCCACAACCTTCAACAGCTATTGGAAAAGAAGGTGATGCAGAAGTTGTGAACTTGGAAGCTCAAAACAAGGACATTCCTGAAAGCAGTGGTAATCCACTTCCCACTGCTACACCAGAAGTTTCCACTGACAATCCAAATGTGGAAAATTCTACATCTGTTGCTCAGGAAACTATCATTACTGATGTGAAAATCACAAATATGCCTCCTACATATGATGTTTCACATGCTCCTCAAGCTTCAATTCACAAAATACATCCCTGATGCGTGGGAATTGCACAAGGCTTTACCTCTCGAGGGATCTCGTGAAGCTTACAACCCCCACCAGGCAGTGTACATGATCGTTGTAGTATAGTATAGTGACGAGTACCGGGGGATTGATCGTTCAACTCACGAATAGTGTCGCTAGGATTAGAAAGCCTAAAAACTAGGTCTAGAGGTGAGGGATGATTCTTTTTGTATTTTTATATTTTTGTAAAAGCAATTAAAATCTCGGGTTTTGGAAGAGTTGGCGGAATTAGTTGCTAGTCAACTAACCCAATAACTAAAGATGCAATCAAAATAAAATAACAAAAACGTAAATAAAGCTAATTACTAATGTGGTGTGAACAATAAATGGGAAAATTGTGTTTACTTAGATTTCATTACTCCCTAGATATCTTTTACAGGTTGATAGTTTGTTACAGTTGCATGGATGACGGGTTATATTCCTTAATACCAATCGTGGGGTGGTGTGCGTACTTCCCCAACTCTATAAGCTCCTACTTCATTCCTATGTCGAGCCTGCAAGAAGCTCCTAACATGGGATCATTAGAATTCGCTCATGCATTAAATACAACCATAAAAACCTAGTACGCATTGGTTCATGTTTCTTAAGGCGTTCAAGCAAGTTACCCTATGGAAGTCTGCCAGTTTTCTTAAGCCTAACATCGAAATCATTCATCCGTAACAACTATAAACAAGCAATCAACCCATAATCAACATCTAGGTTTCACTACATCTAAGCAAACACACAAGAGATCTAGCCTAGCATGTTAAAATCAAGACAAGCGTAAGATATATTCAAACAACACATAGACATATTGAATGAATTGAAAGGATACTTATCTTAATTGAACATGAAAGGTTTCAAAGGGTGAAAACCCTTGAAAATACTGATAAAATCGTGCTAGGGTTTCTCCAAGTTATCCCTAAAAATTGTCCTCTTCTAATGAATAAAAATTACAAAACTATATATAGATTTTCCAATGTTACGGCGTCAAGAAGAAAATTCTGACGCCGTCAACCCGCCGCCCGTAATAATATCGGATTGCCTAGGTCCAGATCTGACGCCGTCAAGAGCAAATTTCCTCTGGGCCGTCACGTGTAAAGGGACCATGACGGCCTATGGTGACGCCGTCATGCCCTAGTGTAAAAACATTCTGGATCGTCATGGACTCTATCCTCTTCACCTCTTGTTTTCCTCTTGACGCCGTCATCAAGAACTTGGTGACGCCGTCAGGTACTGTTTCCAGCAAGGAAAATTAAGACTTTGCCGTTTTCTTCACTTTTATGCTCCAAAAACGTCCAAAATGCTTCCTTTTCCAGAATTCTCTCCAAAAGTACCTAAAATCACAAAAGGAACAATTTAGGGCAATATTTGATCAAATAAATTCAATTTTGGGCTTAAATGACCACCTAAAAACGGATCATTTTTCCCCTCATCATATACCCTTACACTTGAGATTTGTATGTCCTCAAGCAAATGCGCTTTTATTCTAATCAAAATACAAGTTAGGGGTCATTTAACACTAATATAAAAGTAATTACAACAAATAATCGTTCCACTAAAGACCAAAGACAAGCACGGAGGTCATACACTAGCACTTCACAAATAGTGTTTAGATACTCACATCTCTCGGGTGTAATAAAGTATATATCACAATATGGAAATGGAAAATATCTCTCACTACCTGTCATAGCAAAATAGATTACCATAGGCTTGGGAAAGGATCAAACCTCCACCACGTGGTGTAAGCACCTAAAATAAACTATCAAAGAGGTCTTTTAAAGGGTTATAACGTTAGGTGTAGGGATATGGAATACACGGTTTTGTTGGATAAAGGCAATCTTTACTGGTGGCGAGTTAATAATCTTGGTTAATTACATGTATAATATGGCGTTGCTAAGCCAAGACTCGACTCGACTTAAGCTAATAAATGAAAAATAACAAAAACATAAAATAAACATAGAATGAAACGGGATGGTACTCCGTATGCTTTTTTATTTCTTTCTTTTTCTCTCTTATATATATATATATATATATATATATATATATATATATATATATATATATATATATATATATATATATATATATATATATATATATATATATATATATATATATATATATATATTTGCATACACTCTTACCCTACCATCATAGGGAATGAACATTCCCCTTACACTTGAATTTTTACATACTTTACCATAAACTAATCTAATGACTCGAATTAAGATAATCAAAACACTTGGAGTACTTTTAAGATTAACGCACATATGGGGGTAATAATATTATGTTCTTCCCCATTACTCCATAACATAAGTACTTTACCCATGAGTCCCAATCGTCCCAAAACAAATTCTTCCTTTAGGTAAGATGCTTAAAGTTAGAAACGAAAAGATTGGCTCGGAGGGGTGTACTAGGGGTTTCGTGTACTAAAAATGAGTACAACGCTAATGGTGTGGGAAAAATTAATTGACTTTACTAGTCAAGTAATATGAATTAAATGGTCAAGAAATTATGATACGGGTTTAAACACAAGGGTGATCCTAATGCCTCTTATCATGTAGTAAATCCTACTACACGAATGTAGGCTCACTAGCGGTCTCGGGATGCATCACTAACGCAAGTTCTAGAATCTAAATGCTACCGGTACACTCATAAGCACTAATAGTAAATGCTTTTCCTATCAAATCTAAAGGCGAACCTCACATATTTGGGTGGAAATTTTTTTTGAATGGTACGGTTTTGTGCTAAGGCTAAAGTTTCACTCCTAAATGTTGTAAAAAAATTTAAATTTGGCGCTAAAATTACACTAACAAGTATTTCTCATAGTTTTATTACACACCTACCATCAAACAAACAAACTCAAGTGCAAGTGTACCCTATAAGGTATCATAATTTACCCTCCCCTTACACTTAGGATGAACATTGTCCCCAATGTTCAATTAAAGAATGTAAAAGTAAAACAGGTAAAAGAATGAAATCAAATACTCCCCTGATTCGCTCGGTATGGATAGTGTGGTAACGAGGTTAGATCTTCCTCCAAGAAAATGAACAATCAAAGCTTCCCTTCCAGAAATATAAATCATCTTCTTGTCATACATAACCTGTTAAACCTGAGAAAACAAACAAGGCAACCTCGCGTAAAATTGGCGGCAATCTATATATACTAATAAATCCTAGAAAATAATGTAAGATATAATGCTTGTGGAATGAATGTTTGCAGATTTCCTGGAGTTTATAAAACTAAAGAATTAACAAAAACTTTAAGACTCTGTTAGAAAAACAAAACTAACAAAATTTTTAGAATTTTACACATGACGCCGTCAGGAGTTAATTCCTGACGCTGTCAGAAGTGATCTGCAGAAATCCTTACGTTAAGTTTCCGGAAAATTTCTAGAAAACTTATGTCCTACTTCCTGGAAAATCCTGCAAAACATCATTATGACTCGATACAAGCATTTGACTCTAACAAATATGAATATACATGTCCATTTAATATTATGGAGAATCATGATCAATTTTGTTTCTTAAAAACATATTTGGGGTTTTCCCTTACACTTATCTTTTGCGAAATACCCTTGGATGAAGTTAAGACTAAGTCAAACGACAAAATTAAGTATTTTCACCATTTTAGTTGAAACATGATCTACCAACAATAAAAATAAAGCATGCATACAGAAACAAATAACATTCAAACAAATAAAAATCACACAAAGCATGGGTTGCCTCCCAAGAAGCGCTTTTCTTTATTTACGAGTCTTGTAGCTAGACTCAAGGTCATGGGCTATTACGTGACCTCATCGTTGGTCTCACTTTCTAGGTCATCTCCTATATTAGTTTTGTATTCCGGACCTAGTTGCAAGCATTCTTTGTAGAAACCAAGTATTCTATTCATAACATACTCTACTCCTCTACGTCTATCCTCATCATTCCTATAGTAAACCGCTTGTTTATGTTCCTTTTCTATGTTTGATAGGAGGCGGTATTGTTCAATTTTATAGGGCATTTGGTAAGCAATCTCATCATTCTCTTCCTTGAATCTAACTATCCCTAGAGTCGGATCATAACTCATATTAGAAGCCTCAATGAACGGTTTTCCGAACACTACTTGACTTAGGCAATCATCTATCACCGGACGAGTATCCTCCACTATCACAAAGTCGGTCACATAAGTGAAGTTTCCTACAATTACATGCAATCCTTTCACTCTTCCAACAAAATTGCTTATCAGATTCTTATTGGGCATCATCCTATAACCAAGTTGCTTCTTCATTACCCAATTATAATAACTCCTAGTCATGATGTTTATAGGAGACCTAAGATCGATATAAGCTTTCCATACATGCATATGCCCAATGTTGCCTGGTATGTTAATGTTAGAGGGATCACCTACTTTAATAAGGGGTGAACCAAGGATATATGGTATCTCGGGATCATTGAATAAATCCTTGTGATATTCCCGTTCTTCCTTGGTGGGCAACTTATCAAAGTACTTTTCTACGTTTTCTACTTCCTCTAACTTTTCTCCCTTATTAACCTCAACTTCCTTAATTTCATCCCTATTCTCGGTTTCTACTCCAACTTCATCCTTGTCACTTTCTTCTATATCCTTATCTATTGGCTTAATGGTGACAACATTGACAAAGTGGACGTGTTTGGATGACGAGGGGTCCTTAATTTGGATTCCACTATTGGCGTCCCTAGTGTCCTTCCTAGGTGTAGTCAACGCTTGGTTGTTGAGGGCTTTCAACAAGTTGTCAATCTTATTGGTCATCTCCGTTCGTTGTTGATTGAATTTGGTTTCAAACTTAACTATGCGAGCTTCTTGAGATGCCATAAACTTGGACATCAACCCCTCAAGATTGTTGGTACTACCATAGTTATTAGAAGGATTGTTGTTGAAAGTACGATTGGAGGGTGGACCGTTTGGTTGGTAATGATTGGGCGGATTGAAAGAATTGTTTTGGTTTTGTTTCCACCTAAGGTTCGGGTGATTTTTCCAAGAAGGGTTGTAGGAATCACCGTAAGGGTTTGGCTCGGGTTTGAAAGTGTACCACTTATCTCCCACTTCGTCGGTACGTGAAGATGTGTAGTCCGCAAAAGCTGTTCCGGGGAGTTCCACGCAATTACGAGTGTCATGGGGACCACTACATAATTCGCATGAAGAAGTGATTTTGTTCACTTGTCTTGAAGGCTTAGGAGCTTCGTAAGATTTCATGAGAAACTTGACTTGGTCCTCAAGTTCCATGATCCTACGGTCGGGAGTGCTAGAATTGTTCGAAGGCAAAGATATTGCCTTGACTGTTTTTTTTCAAATCACGGGGATCATTCTAACTTTTGTTGTCATAGAGAGCAAGATCTTCTATGAGTTCCCATGATTCTTCCGCACTTAGATCACGTAGCTTGCCACCAGCCGATTGGTCAATGGTTCGCCTTGTGGAGAGATCCATATGGTCATAGAAGCTTTGGACTTGGACCCAAAGATCTATGCCATGATGAGGGACTTTTTGGAGTAAGTCCTTGAAACGAGTCCATGCTTCATATAGAGTTTCACCTTGACGTTGTTGGAACATCAAGATATTTCTAAGCTTGGTAGTTCTCCCCGGTGGGAAAAATTGAGCAAGGAAACGAGTGGTGAGATTATCCCATGAGGTGATGGATCCCGCAGGTAAACGTTCAAACCATTGACTAGCTTGATCACGTAGAGAGAATTGGAATTGGCGTAATCGGGTCGATTCTCTAGTTGTAACATCAAGGTCTATAGAATCTACGATTTTAAGGAAGTCCTTGAGATGTTGATTAGGATCTTCGGAACGAATTCCATGGAATGCACATCCGCTTTGTACCAACAGGATGGTGTCGGATCGCAAGGGAGATACATTGGCTCCTTGGGTGAGCTCAATAGTGTTTCGATAGCCTTGGTGGCTAGGTCGGGAATACTCTCCTAGGGTTCGGGGCCTAAGAAGTTGGTTTACTAGTGGTGGGTTTTGTGGGTGGTCTTGTTGTGGTGGGTTGATGGGTTCAAAGATGTTACCACTTTCCATGATGTCGGATGGTAAAAGTTACGAACAAAGACATGAAGAAATAGATAGACTAAAGAAAACCTAAAAAATAAAAATAAAATCTTACTAGAAAGGAATCTAGCAAGTAGACCTAATAAAAAGAAATCCTAACCTAGACAATAACTATTCCCCGGGCTGCGGCGCCAAAAACTTGATGAGTGGGAATTGCACCAGGCTTTACCTCTCGAGGGATCTCGAGAAGCTTACAACCCCCACCAGGTAGTGTACCTGATCGTTGTAGTATAGTATAGTGACAAGTACCGGGAGATTGATCGTTCAACTCAGGAATAGTGTCGCTAGGATTAGAAAGCCTAAAAACTAGGTCTAGAGGTGAGGGATGATTCTTTTTGTATTTTTATATTTTTATAAAAGCAATTAAAATCTCGGGTTTTGGAAGAGTGGGTGGAATTAGTTGCTAGTCAACTAACCCAATAACTAAAGATGCAATCAAAATAAAATAACAAAAACGTAAATAAAGCTAATTACTAATGTGGTGTGAACAATAAATGGGAAAATTGTGTTTACTTAGATTTCATTACTCCCTAGATATCTTTTACAGGTTGATAATTTGTTACAGTTGCGTGGATGATGGGTTATATTCCTTAATACCAATCGTGGGGTGGCGTACATACTTACCCAACTCTATAAGCTCCTACTTCACTCCTATGTCGAGCCTGCAAGAAGCTCATAACATGGGATCATTAGAATTCGCTCATGCATTAAATACAACCATAAAAACCTAGTACGCATTGGTTCATGTTTCTTAAGACGTTAAAGCAAGTTACCCTATGGAAGTCTGCCAGTTTTCTTAAGCCTAACATCGAAATCATTCATCCGTAACAACTATAAACAAGCAATCAACCCATAATCAACATCTAGGTTTCACTACATCTAAGCAAACACACAAGAGATCTAGCCTAGCATGTTAAATCAAGACAAGCGTAAGATATATTCAAACAACACATAGACATATTGAATGAATTAGAAGGATACTTATCTTAATTGAACATGAAAGGTTTCAAAGGGTGAAAACCCTTGAAAATACTGATAAAATCGTGCTAGGTTTTCTCCAAGTTATTCCTAAAAATTGTCCTCTTCTAATGAATGAAAATTACAAAACTATATATAGATTTTCCAATGTGACGGCGTCAAGAAGAAAATTCTGACGCCGTCAACCCGCCACCCATAATAATATCGGATTGCCTAGATCCAGATTTGACGCCGTCATGAGCAAATTTCCTCTGGGCCGTCACGTGTAAAGGGACCATGACGGCCTATGGTGACGCCATCATACCCTAGTGTAAAAACATTTTGGATCATCATGGACTCTATCCTCTTCACCTCTTGTTTTCCTCTTGACGCCGTCATTAAGAACTTGGTGACGCCGTCAGGTACTGTTTCCAGCAAGGAAAATTAAGACTTTGCCGTTTTCTTCACTTTTATGCTCCAAAAACGTCCAAAATGCTTGCTTTTCCAGAATTCACTCCAAAAGTACCTAAAATCACAAAAGGAATGATTTAGGGCAATATTTGATCAAATAAATTCAATTTTGGGCTTAAATGACCCCCTAAAAACGAATCATTTTTCGCCTCATCAATCCCCTTGATAATGTGATTGGTGAATTACAATCAAGAGAGAAGACCAGAAAACAAACAAAGATGACCAATGATCATGGATTCCTTAGTGAAGTTTATGAGTCCAAGAAGCATGCAAAGAAGAATGAATGTTTGTTTTTCTATTTTCTATCACAAGTGGAACCTAAGAATGTGCAAAAAGCACTGGAACAATCAAGCTGGGTGGAGGCTATGCAAGAGGAATTGCTCCAATTCAAGCTTCAAAAGGTTTGGGTTCTTTGTGATCTACTTGATGGTATGAAGGTTATTGGTACAAAATGGGTCTTCAGAAACAAGAAGGATGAAAGAGGCATTGTTATCAGGAATAAAGCTAGACTAGTTGCTCAAGGATACACTCAAGAAGAGGGCATTGACTATGAAGAAGTTTTTGCTCTAGTTGCAAGGATTGAGGCTATTAGATTGTTCCTGGCATATACATCTTTTATAGGCTTTACTGTATATCAAATGGATGTCAAGAGTGCTTTTCTTTATGGAAAGATTGATGAGGAGGTCTATGTTTCACAACCTCCAGGCTTTGAAGATCCTGAACATCCTAATAAAGTCTATAAAGTAGTCAAGGCTCTTTATGGCTTACATCAAGCTCCAAGAAAATGGTATGAAACCCTTGCAGCTTATCTAATGAATAATGGGTTTTGATGATGCACCCTCTGGTTAATTCGAAGGATCCCCCTTCGAGTCTGATCTTAACCTACATAATCGAAGGCTCTGGCTAGCCTCCTTAAACTTTCTTTGGCGTAAAACTAATCATCAATGATCTAGTTACCAAGTGGGAATTCGCCAATTGAAGGATTAAGCCCTTTGGGGTATCTCTCGATAAGTTTTAAGGACGGAATGATGCCAAGTCCAAACATTGGTGAGACCAAGTCTTACCCACGTCTCCTCTTTCTCTTTAGCTCCCCCGCTAAACCAGGAGGAGTGGGACACTAAACCCTAACGGTTACCACAAATCATGGGACGCCCCTATGATCTCTCTCAAACGTGTGACCACTCTCCAGGACTGTTTTCTTTACCTATAAATAGTCCTGGACGATGACAAATCTGGTATGCAATCTCTCTCACCTTACTTTACGACGTTTACACTTAAACTCTCATACCGATCACTTATTCACACGCCGGAGGTGGTTTGCAGGGCCCAACCCCTGCGCAATCACTTAACGTAGTGTTTTAGTATTTCTTATTTCAGGTTATATCCAAGCTTGGCGTAATCACAACACCCCTCATTTCCTTTGATCACCATCAAAGGCCTGGTAGTGCGAATTATTGCACAATTAGTGGCGCCATCCGTGGGACCCGCTACAATTAGTCCCGTTATTTCCAAGTAGAATAACAAAGTCAAATACACTCACTATTATTCCAGCATGAATCCAGAAAGAGAGATTACACCCCCACCAGGTTTCTCGTCTTTAACCCCTTTACCCGTAACTGACACCAACAACCTTCCGCCAATAACGGCCTCCACCTTTACTACACGATCTCACCCTGAAATAACGCCCAACCATCACGCATCCACGTCAGCTAATCCAGAGCTCATCATTAGCGCCGCCTTTGTTGATGCTAATTACGAAGAGCTTGAGTCCTTGTTAAGGGCTCGAAGGAGGCAAATCAGAAACACGGAGATGCGAAGGGAGTTAGAATATTCCAGCGATGAGTATGATGAGGAGATTGAGATGGAGCCGTGACCTTCGGTCCTCAGGGCTCAACACCCCATCCTGCGTATTGGGTCTCCTACGGGTAGAAGGGCTGGAGGAAGGAATGTAGGCTTTGAGGGAGTTCCCGAAAGAACCCCCACGAGGAGAGAAGGAACTACTGCTAAGGCTCTAATGAGAGGAGCCAGCAGAGGGAGAACATGGAGGTAAACCCACCTCCATTACTAACGGCACCTTTGAGGAGGACCAAAATAGGAGTCCACTACAGCCCTCCCACACATCTGGTGTGGGAGGTAACCCAGGTTCAGTCAACACAGGAGGAAGTCTCCCTCCCGTTGGCCTGTATTCCCAGTTTCTGGTTCAGAGTTATCCTCCAAACCCTTATCCCCCCATGAATGGGCAACCTGGCTATCAATATCCATCACAAACTGCTATACCCTATAACCATCCCATGATATACCCTCCATATACAATGTATAATGGTTACCCTCCAAACGCATGTACACCTCATCCTTTTTATACTAATCAACCCTCTTCAGGGGTACCCCCTCCTTATAATCCATACCATAGTGTTCCCATGAACATAACACCTTACACCCACTCATACACGGAGCCCGCTAGTCCTACGACACCCTTTGTAAGATGGATTGAAGACTATACCTTGCCGGATGGTCTAAAGATGCCTTCATATATAGGCACCTACCATGGGAAGGGGGATCCGGACAATTTCTTGCATTTGTTCGAAGGAGCCATAAGAATGCAGAAATGGGTCATGCTCGTAGCCTGTCACATGTTTACGTATACCCTCCGGGACTCCGCACATATTTGGTGGAATGGGCAGAAACCAGAAAGCATCATCAACCTTGATGATTTGAAGGCTAAGTTTCGATCTCACTTTAGCCAATAGAAGAAGTTCACAAGGACACACCTCACAGTGCACAACATGAAGCAGAAGGAGAATGAAAGCACAAGAAATTTCGTTACTAGGTACACTGACGAAACTCTGCAAATTCTAGGCTTACGTAAAGAGCAACGCATTTCTGGCTTCGTCCATGGCCTAAGCAACCGGACTCTTGTGGAATTCTTATCCACAGATCTTCCGGCAACATACAATGGCCTGATGGAAAAAACATACACGTAGATAGAAGCCAAAGAAGTATCCACTAATGGGGCTCTGATGGAAAACAATAAAGGATCAAAGCCATCTTCGTGGGAAGGACCGAAGAACAAACACAAAAGTCATAATAGGTTTACTCCTTACAACAACGGTCCGAACCAAGGTCTATTGGGAAATCTCACGAAGTCTCCAAGAGAGATTTTAGCGATAGAGAAAGCCGCCAAAGCCTTCGAACCACCCTCTCGCATGGTGGGAAAAAGCAAGAACAGAGATACTACTAAATACTGCCACTTCCATGAAGACTTTGGTCATGAAACAAACAGCTGTCGAGAGCTGAAAAAGCAGATAGAAGAGGCAGTAAAATCCGGGCAATTAACACATCTCGTAAAAGGGATAAGAAAGGGCAAAGAGAAAGTCACTGATACGCAACTGGGAAAGGATAATACCCCGCAGGAAGCTCCTATCGTAATGGTTCAATGTGATTCCTCCCGATTGAAAAGAAAGGCCTCCAAA
The DNA here is from genome assembly GCA_030686995.1 of Artemisia argyi. Taxonomy (NCBI): domain Eukaryota; kingdom Viridiplantae; phylum Streptophyta; class Magnoliopsida; order Asterales; family Asteraceae; genus Artemisia; species Artemisia argyi. Next base: position 51,335,176 of record CM060691.1, read on the forward strand.
AGGGAAACTTACAATGCAGGGGAAATAACGTTCCCGTCCAAAACAAGAGGATTCCCTTCAAAGGATCCAGTGATCATTAGGGTCGTAGTCTCGAATGTTGAGGTTAACAAAGTTTATATGGACTGCGGGAGTTCTTGCAAGGTAATCTACGAACATTGTTTTAGGAAACTCAGCCCTACAATTAGATCCAAACGAGTAGAGTCAAGAATGCCTCTGGTAGGTTTCTCGGGGGAACGATCGTGGCCCTTTGGAGAAATACCTCTGGAGGTAACACTCGGAAGTGGAAAGCTTGCGAGAATGGAAATCCTCAAATTTGTCATCGTAAAATCGAAGTCACCTTACAACATGTTAATTGGACGAACTACCATGCAAAAGATGGGCATTGTGGTCTCTACGGTGCATGCAACAGTGAAATTCCAAACAGCGAATGGTGTCGAAACCATATTCTCTAGCTGTCACGAAGGGAAGCACCAGGAAGCCCAAAAGAATAAGGAAGAAGGTAATCGACAGCGTATGATGAACATCAAAGAAGGCCCCGGTTCCAATGGGCATGTGGCACTAGATGAATCTCACCCAGTACGAAAGGTGGAAATGGGGAAACGGCTCCCCACCACTTTCAGAGAAAGATTGGAAAAATTGCTCGAAGCCTATGAAGATGTGTTAGTAGGAAAATATTCAGACATAACAAGAGTTCCAAGGTTGCTCACAATCGACGGTAGGCCTTTAGCACGGAACACAAGCTAAATGAATCCAAATACATCAAACCGGTCAAGCAGAAGCCTCATCAGGTGAGGCCTAAACAAAGTGCAACAATTAAGGAAGAAGTGGACAAACTCACAGCGGCAGGGATACTCCGAAGGGTAGAAAACCCATGATGGGTTACTAATCTAATTGCAGCCCAACGGAGAAACGAAGAATGGATAATAAATGTTAACTTCAAAGACATCAACAAAGCTTGCCAAAGAGGAAGCTATTTGTCAGTAGAAGAACAACAATCGCTACCTGGAGTTCGTTGGGAATGCTTCCTTAGTACAAACATGGGATGCCATCAGATACAGATGGCAAAAAAAGACGAAAAAATAGCCTTTCATGTAAACAGAAGCTCCTACTACTTCAAACGCATGCCCTCTGGTTTACGGAACACCGAAGTCACTTACAATAGGCTGATTCGAAGGGTCTTCGAAAGACAGATAGGGAGGAACCTGAGAATTCACGAAGGATACTTAGTCACGCAGAGCAAGATAAAAGAAGATCTCCTCCATGATGTCGAAGAAACCCTCATGCAACTAAGGAGGATCAACCTAAAGCTAAACCCAATAATGTGCTCTTTCGGCATTGAAAAGGAAGGGTCAAACGAATGACCGTTCGTAAGGCAAAGGATTCGAACCAATCCAATCAATGAAGAAACCTCCCCATAGATGCAAACTCGGAGAACGCAAGGGAGGATTCAAAACCTAAAAGACGACTTGGAAACACTAAAAGCATTTTTGTCGAAGGGTGTCAACAGGTCTTCATCTTTCTACAAAGTCCGCAGTGAAGTCATCAACAACATATCCTATCAATGGAACAAGGAAGCCGAAACATCCTTCCAAAGATGGAGGAACTGCATGGAGATCTTGCCAATGGTTGCACCCCCAACCAGAGGAGAAGTGTTGTTCTTACACATAGCAATGTCCCCTGATTAAATCGGTGCTATGCTCTTCGCGAAAAGAAGACGATTACAGATACCAATATATTTCGTGAGCAGAGCCCTACCATACGTGGAACAAAGCTACACAGCATCAGAAAAGCTAATCCTAGCCTTGATTCATGCCTTAAGACGTCTCCGAAGGTATTTCAAGGATCACCCTATCAGAGTACTTACGGATAAGCCATTCGAAAGGGCATTCCTGAACCCTGAGGGAACATGGAGAATGGTCAAATGGGCTAAAGAACTGGAGGAATATGACATAGAATATGGAGAAAATGATCCTTTCGAAGGACAAAGTAATGAACCATCTGAAACATGAGAATCGAGAATGTCCCCCAACAAAAGAGTTTTCCAAGCCAAACGTAAGGAAAAACACCACGTAGGTGATTCAAAAACACGTTCGGTCCCACACAATCAAGAACGTCTCAAATCCGGAGCGGAGCAGCAGGCTTCGACAAAGTAACGAACTTTTCATACTCCGAATCACAAGCTTAATAGCAATATGCCGCCTGTTTAATCGCAAGCATAATAAACACGGGAGCTTCCTGGAACATACTTCGAGGAAGAATATATGGAACAAGTCAAAAGTAGCAAGGCTTACGCGTCAGCAACCCTCCTTCAGCGTACGAATGACTTGCCATATCCTTCGTAAGTCCTACATACAAAACTTACAATCTTTTCTTATTATGTATTCAACTCTTCTCTTTCAGGAAAAAAGCATTAATGGTAGGCGTCTTAGTGTTCATTTGTATAAATGATGTAATCCTCGCCTACCCACTTAATGATATCACATGTTTCACTCGAATCTTTTGTTACATCTAACAATAAAGATTTACTCAGCCAAGTATTTACAAGTTCAATGTTCGAAGGATGGTACAAGGTACTTATATCCAACACAATTCACATTAACTTTCCTAAATGGTCTTAGGGTATGCGAAGCCCTTCGCACTTAAAGGATGAAGACAGAGCGGGTCGCAACCCTCTGTCAGCAATTAAATTATATGATTGCTATAAAATCTTGGTTCAAAATACACACAATAAGGCTCCTTGTTCCAAGCCTTAGGATGTATATTAACGATTAATAAATAAACGATGAAGAAGGAAACATATAAACAAAGATGGGAAGCACACCCATTAATTTTTACTAGAATGCAGCATATACTTTACGCTGCTCAAAAGATGATAACTATTGTCTAAAGTGCAACATAAACATAAATTGTTCAGAACATACAACCATAACCCACACAACATAAATAAACATTGTTTTAAAGGGTATACACCACCCTTGGAGCCAAATTACTGCAAACACTGCAACCTTCACTTACCAGGAGACTTGGGCTTTTCTTGTAGAACCTGGGATGCCTCAGGATTGTCTTTGCTTGGGGAAGATGGTTTTACCAAATCGTTCTTCGGAGAGGGGGGCTGCACATCAGAACCTTTGCCCGAGGACTGGGGCTTCTCAATGACCACCTTCGGGGATGAGGACTTCTCAGGAGTTGCTTTCACAGATGCAGGTTTCACAGGGGTATCCTTACTGCTAACAGACGTTGGCTTTACCCTACGCGGATTCTTTGAAAGAAGCATCTCAACTGAAGCCATTGGATCCTTGGTAGCATCAACAAGGAAGGGGTACTCTGCAGCTGCAAGGAGGTTGCTTGCATGATCATACTCTGCTTTATGAGTGGCACGGTAATAAGCTACCTCAGATAATTCCACAGGCTTGCCAGTCGCAGCAACTTCCTCCAATGTAGTGCATTTCCCATGATAGATGGCAGCATTGACAACATCACCTATCATTTTCCCCACCTCGTCGCTATGATATAACTCCATGGCTATGTATGGAATGACCTTCGAGACAATAGAAGTCCTATCTTTTTTAAGTGCATTATACTTGCGCTTGAGGCCATCGAGATCTTCACGAAACTTGATTTCCAGCTCACCCAACTTTGTCCTCTCTTCCTCGAGACTCCCACATTTGATCTCCAACTCAGCAATCTCTTCCTTGTACCCTACAACCTTTGCCTCCTCTTTTCAGAGCTTCTTACATTCAGCCTTTACCTTGTTTAAATCTTTCTCCAATTTTGCAATGTCGGAACGAAGGTCTTGAACAAGGGGATTTTGCTCAAGATCCCTCAAAGCCTCTTCACACTTGGCTTGAACCTCTACAAACTCTTGGTCCTTCTTCCTTTCTCTTGCCAAAATCTCATTCATCTTTTCCCTAGCAGAAGCAAGGGTTCGCACCACCTCCCTTGTTCGAGATTTGAGATGATTATCCAACACAGCTTGCCTTGTATAACTCTTGTCGTGCAGATCGCACAACTCCTCAATGGGCATGTTGGTTAGCACAGACTTCCAGCTTGGGGGGGGGGGGTAATGTGCAAAGCAAGACGATGGCAGGCCGAAGCATCCGGAAGCTCTTTGGTACCGGGAAGACCTAAGGAATATACAATAAATTAGAAGGCATGAAAAAATATTCTGGTTCAATGTATAGCACGTATACTTACCATGGATGTCTTCATCCAATGCTTCAACAACCTTTTTGGTGATAACTTGACCTTTCTGCCTGGTGTTCCTGGAAGGTGGTGTTGGTAGAACCAATTTCCTTTTGGGAGTGGCCTTTACTGCTTTGGCACTCGTACCCTTCCTGTTTCGAACCCTGTCAGCAATGCCAGATGATGAGCCAACCATTGTCACCTGGTCGTCCTCAGAGAGAGGGTCATCGGACTCAACAACATTTTCCACCAATTGTGAAGTCTCCTCTGCGATCACTGGCTTTGATTTTTTCACTGGCTTGGAAGGCTGCATAGAAGCTATGGCCTCCACCATCTGGGCATCGTCTTCCTGATTGTTAACTGAAATGGAGGGTGAGCCAACCCCATAGCTGACTTCCTCAGAATTCTTCAAAAGGAAGCTAGTCTCCCTGGCACCATCGACAACAACAAAGTTCCGGAAAGACATTCCTGCAAGACGAAAGAAAGAAGATAAATATCATCAGATAAGTTGTTCAAATTTATTTAAATAAGAGTGTACATACTTTTTCCATCACAAACTATTTCAGGCTTCAGGGGGGAACCCTCCCAATGGTCAACAATACCAGCCATGTAAAGAATAGGCTCGGGGAAAGACTGAACATTCACTGAATGGCGAACAAGATGCTGGTACAATGGATTCCTTCGAACCGTATAAGGTAGCTCATCATTGAAACATTTTTTGTCAAACCTATATGCTTCGTTCACTAAAGCAGGGTACTCTGGAGGTATTATTGTATCTTGAATGTAAAAGAAACTCTCTTTCCAATCCGTAATGTTTGTAAAAGGCTTTAACAGTATGGTTGGAACATCAGGGTCACCTCTTTTTGCCAAAGTCAACCAATCCCCACCCGGGTACAAGTTCGTAAAACCCCTAAGCACTGTCAGTGTAGGCTCATATCCATAGGCTTTACACATCACAATGAATGTTGTAAGCTTAGCGAGGCCAAATGGGTTAAACCTAGAGATGTGTACTTGATAGTATTGCATAAACTCTAGAATCAAAGGGTGGATTGGTATTCTATAGTTTGACAACTTAAACGCATGGGTGTATAGACCTACATATCCCTCAGGGGCATCAAATATAGTTTGATTCTTACTAGGGAGCATAATCTTAAACTCTTTTGGAATAGGATAATCCTCAAGAAAGGAACGTAATTCATCTTTTGATAAAGTACATTTTTGTTCTTTAATCACAAACTTGTTATTTTTGGCCATATTGATTAACGAAGAATGCTACTTCTACGATGAAATATAGTTTAACAGAGAAGAGATTTACCTTTTTTCTAGCAAGGGCTAATGACAGATGATGCTGTGTGTATTTTGATTGCAAACAGTGAGAAAGATGAAATTTTGGGTGCAATGAAAAGTAAATTAGGGTTTGGATGATGCGAATTTATACCGCTTTTTATTTTGTTCCTCACCGTACACGTGTCCCTCATGTTCTAATCTATTCGGATTTCAAATTGGTTTTAAATTTTGAAGGGACGTATGGGATTACCGATACTCTGGCAAGTGGGGATATAATGCAAGGTAGTTAGAGGGTATTTAAGCGCATTTAATGCGTACTTTGCGATGTTGATTTCTTTTGCAGGGTCCTACGAGCTAACACGGTTAGTTTTCTTGACAATAGAGTTGAAAGCCACATATTCTTGTGTGCATATCTAACTTTCAACTGGGGGGCTTGATGATGTACCCTCCGATTAACTCGAAGGATCCCCCTTCGAGTCTGATCGTAACCTACATAATCGAAGGCTCTGGCTAGCCTCCTTAAACTTTCTTTGGCGTAAAACTAATCATCAATGATCTAGTTACCAAGTGGGGATTCGCCAATCGAAGTATTAAGCCCTTCGGGGTATCTCTTGATAAGTTTTAAGGATGGAACATTGACAAGTCCAAATATTGGTGAGACCAAGTCTTACCCACGTCTCCTCTTTCTCTTTAGCTCCCCCGCTAAACCAGGAGGAGTGGGACACTAAACCCTAGAGGTTACCACAAATCATGAGACGCCCCCATGATCTCTCTCAAACGTGTGACCACTCTCCAGGACCGTTTTCTTTACCTATAAATAGTCCTGGACGATGACAAATCTGGTATGCAATCTCTCTCACCTTACTTTACTACGTTTACACTTAAACTCTCATACCGATCACTTATTCACACGCCAGAGGTGGTTCGCAGGGTCCAACCCCTGCGCAATCATTTAATGTAGTGTTTTAGTATTTCTTATTTCAGGTTATATACAAGCTGGCATAATCACAACACCCCTCATTTCTTTTGATCACCATCGAAGGCCTAGTAGTGCGAATTATTGCACAATCAGGTTTCATAGAGGGAAGATTGATCAGACTTTTCGTCAAGAAAGACAAAAATGATATCTTGTTGGTTTAAGTTTATGTTGATGACATTATTTTTGGTTCCACAAAGCCAGAGATGTGCAAAGAATTTGAGAAGCTGATGAAGGATGAATTTCAAATGAGTTCTATGGGGGAACTCACTTTCTTTTTGGGACTTCAAGTACAACAAAGAAAAGATGGAATCTTTATCAGTCAAGGTAAATATGTGGCTGAAATTATCAAAAAGTTCCATTTTTCTGTTGCCAAGACTTCAAGCGCTCCTGCTGATAAGACTGCACATCTTCTCTTGAAGGATGATAGTGGAGAAGAAGTAGATGTTCACACTTATAGATCAATGATTGGTTCTTTGATGTATCTTACATCATCTAGACCAGACATTATGTTTTTTGTGTGTGCTTGTGCAAGGTATCAAGTCACTCTAAAGACATCACACTTGACTGCAGTGGAAAAGATATTCAGATACTTGAAGACATATCCTAATCTAGGATTGTGGTATCTAAGAGAATCTCCTATGCAATTGGTTACCTACTCAAATAGTGACTACGCTAGTGCAAGTTTGGATAGAAGGTCAACCACAAGAGGATGTCAATTTCTTGGATGTAGATTGGTGTCATGGCAGTTCAAGAAACAGACTATGGTGGCTACTTCAACCACTGAAGTAGAGTATGTAGCTACTGCAAGCTGTTGTGCTTAGGTCTTATGGCTTCAAAATCAACTTTTGGACTATGGGTACAATTTCATGAACACCATCATTTTTATTGACAATAGCAGTACCATATGCATACTAAAAAATCCTGTTCAATACACTAAAACTAAACATATTGAAATTAGACATCACTTTATAAGAGATTGTTATGAGAAAAAGCTTATTCAAGTTGTCAAAATTCCTACTGATGACAACTATGCTGATTTATTAACAAAAAGACTTGATGTGGGTAGGTTTCAGTACTTGGTAACAGGTATTGGAATGCTTAACCCATCAAATTTTGATGTCTAATAACTTTTCGTGTTGAGGGGAGGTTTTTGGTACTTAAATTGTCATATCTGTTTGTATATGTTTGTCCACTAACTTTAGTGCAGCGGATAAAGACAACAATGGAAATATATATCAAACAGTGGAAATATTTGCTCTCACAGTGGAAACAAGAAAAACAAATGTCACTTTAATTATCATAGAAACCATTCATAGACAGAGAGTACATTAAACAAACACCAAAAACACAGATCATAACACCCTACACCCTACACCAGCTACTCCATTGGCTTCTTGCCCTTCCCCTTGTAGTCATGTTTTGCCTTCCGAGCACTCTTCCTCTTGTTATCAAAGGTTGATTTCTTCCTTGGGCAAGCAAGACCTAGCACTTGTTTTGGAGGCTTTTGGAGTCTTGCAGGCTTCTCTGGGGCAGGCCACTTCATGTTCACCAATGCTGATTCCAGGGCTTGTATCAGTGCCTGTGGTAACTCCTTGGAGAGGGTGTATGGCTCATCATCATCATCAGAAGAACTTGAGTAGAACTCAAGAGATGGAGCAGGAGCAGGGGTAGAAATCTTCTTGTTTGGCTTTATTGTTGTTGAGCTTGAAGCACATGGAGGAAAGTAGTCACCCCATCCTGAAGATTCTTCTGCAGAGTCAGAACAATAGCTTATCTCTTCATCAGAAGAATCATCTGAAGAGATGTAGATCAGTGGAAAATGGCTCATGATGTTAATAGGGTTTTTGATGTTAAAGAAAAGTTTTGGTGAAGATTTGTTTTGATTCAAGCCCTTTTTATAGGCCAAGTCAAACCTAGGGATATTTAAGAGAAGTAATTAATCTTATCTGTCTTGGTAGTTTGGGGTAGTAAATAGGGATATTATTTACTATATCGGGTTGACTTTGGGAAGATATTTTTGGGAATAGTAGCTTGGTCTAAAAGTAACTTTAGTTAGATCTTTGGTTATTCATATTATATGGTTTATACTAACATATGCAAGTACATAACCAAAATTTCTGCTAAGAGTTGATCAAATGGTGTGTAACTGAGACACACAACAAATGGTTATTGATTCACCATGTCTAATCCACATAAGAATCAACTAGTCCAGAGCAAACGGCTACTAGTAAAGACTTAACAAATCCGTTTATGGTTGATAGTTTACCAAAAACTATATAGTTATCAACTCACCATACTCCAAGTGATGAAGAGTTGGCTAGTCCATAGCAAATGACTCATGGTAAAGACATATCAAATCCGTTGATAGCTGATAGTTTGCTAAAAACTATGTTAAGAGCAGTTAAACTTTTATATGATTTACTTACCACTGCTCTTGAAAATTTTTGTGAAAAAATTCCCACTGCTAGTTCACAGTTACCACTGCAAGTGCAATTTTTACCAATGATGAACTAGCCGTTGCAACTGTTGTGTCAGTAAACTTCTTTTTACTAGCCGTTGAGAGTAACCGTGTTTTCCATATTAATAGGGTTAATTTTTGAGAATTATCCACTTACATATTTTAATTTATTCTTTTCTTAAAGATAAATACTTTCTTAAGATAATTCTCATTGCTGATACTTCTCAAACCCTAGTAGTATAAATATTTTATTTCTCACATGGTTTGATCACCATTCACGATTACTCACACATTCATGTTTTTCTCACAAAAATCAAGGCAAGACTAAACTTTGCAGATGAGCACAATCAAGTGGCCTACTTGCAGAAGTCAAATGAAAAGAGTGGCCTTGTTTTTCATCAGATTGTGGACTTTCTCAATACCACCCATATTAGGTATGCTTTAACTTTAAATCCCACAATCTATGTCTCTCAAATCTAACAGTTCTAGAACTCTGTGGAGTCCATAACCATTGAACAAGGAGACACACATGCATATGTGGATACTCTTAGAGCCACATTGGATGGGGTAACTATTGATGTTACTGAATCATCCTTGAGGAGAATTCTCCAATTGGATGATCTCAATGGTATCATCACATTACCCAATTCAGATATTCATAAACATCTCTCAACAATGGGGTATGATACATCTGATAAAAAGGTTACTTTTAGAAAAGGATGTTTTTGTCCTCATTGGAGATTTTTGATTCATACTCTTTTACATTGCCTAAGTCCTAAGAAAACCTCTTATGAACAATTCAGTTCAGCAATGGCTTACCCTTTGGTTTGCTTAGCCACAGATAGGACTTTCAATTTTTCAAAATTTATTTTTAATAGTATGAAAGGCACACTGGTACAAAAATGGCCTTTCGTCACACCTGGTCGATTTCAAACGGTCACACTGTAACATATTTACGTGACTAAATGTATGAAAATAAAATAAACAGCCGCACTCGATCCGACTTGTGTTACCATTTCAGAAGATATATGTCACACATTTGTGTATTTATGTGACTAGAGGGTAGGTGGTAAATATTTTTCGATCATTTAGTCACGTTTAATTTGGGACGTGTGACCGATACAAATCAGCTTTAAGCATTAGTCACACTACAGATATACATATGTGACAAATATATGTCACACAATTGAAGAGTGTGACCAAAATAGATATATGGTCACATGAAGTAATTGTGTATGTGACTAAATTATATAGTCAAGTTTGTCACACATTATTTAAACGTGACTGCTATTCTTTGCTGAATATTTAGCCACATAGCATTTGAAATGTGTGACAACTAAAAAGTAAGTTTGAAGCGTTAGTCACGATATGCATTTAATAGTGACAAATATATATGTCACACACTTGAAGAGTGTGACCAAATGTCATATATGGTCACACGAAACCATAGAAACATGATTAAATGTAACGAAAATTCGATACATATGGTCACGTAAGTAAATATGTGTGTCTAAAGTTTAGTGTGTGTTTGCTTGCCATAACCTAATGTGTATAGTCACATTTAATTGTAGCATGATCATGTGACTATATGCTTTATAATAGTCACACCATATCACAAATGTGTATCTAAATTATGTTTATTGCCACATTATAAGGGTATTATATGTGCAATACATTCAAAATAGTCACATTGTAATATTTATGTGACTATTTTTTATAGCAAAATGTGATATTTAAGTGTAATGAAAATTCAAAATATGTGCAACACATTCAAAATTAATGTTGCTAGGCATAAGTTAATGCTGCTAGGCATAAATTAATGTTGCTAGGCATAAATCAAGCTTAATGAATAGATTAAAAATCAAGCTTAATCAAGCTTTAATGAAGCAAGAAAGTTAAAATTAATATATAATAAACCAAAAAAAAGCGTTAGTATCCATATATAACAAAAGTAAAATAAAGCAGTTCATACATATAAAAAGTTTAACAATTAAATTTCGGAGATTTCTCCGGATCAAACGACAAATGCACATTATCGTAGTCAATGGAATCGAATCTCTCTTCCTCACTCAAAAATCCAACATCAGCCGCATCCTCTTCCACTGAACCAACCCTCGGCTTTGATTGCTTGTATTCCTTCTCATCTTTCTTAATTTGAAGCAAACTTGCTTTGCGTCTTGCCTTGTTTCTTCGAGAACTCCATGACTCATACCACTCTTCAATGTTAAATACCTTCTCTGGTTTCCTGAAATCAAATAAGCATTAGATGATAAATTTACAGATTATCCTTTTAATTTGGTATTCTTAATTATATGATGTATATAATGTAACATTCTAACATTAAAGATTATCATTTTGATAAATTTATACAGATTATCCTTTTGATAAATTTACAGATTATCCTTTTGACAGTCTTGATTGGGGGGGGGGGGGGGGCGAAAATTTTCGATATAATAATGTTACATTCTAACATTAAAGATTATCCTTTTGGTATATTATGATGTAAGTTTTGAATGTTGGGTGAGTAAGCTAGGTTTTTTTTCATGGATCTTATGTACTAGGAAGATAAAAAATATAAGGAATAAAACATTCAAACTACTACGTAGTAAACTAACACAATTTCATAACTGATTACCTAAAGCTACCAATTGATAACCATTTTTATAAATTCATAAAAGCTTAATACACCAAAATTATTATGGATTAACTAACTTCTACTAGAAAAAAACCAAGTCAACATGTACGTACATAACATGTTTAAAAACTTTGAATGTTTACGTGTACAAAAGTTTAATTAGTAGTACTTACTTTGAACGCTTCTTCTTTGATGAAATGCACCTTTTCTTGTTTCCAGCCATAACTTCGATCTTAGATTGTTTTAAAAAGTGTGTGTTGAAAAGCTAAGTGATGGCCTTAAAAAGGGATGCGACATACTATACGCCTAGGGAATTTTGAAAGTCTCAACATTAAAGATTATTGCAATTTACCAAGTTTAACGTCACATTAGCATGTGAAATGCAATAATTACTCGTGCCTAATTGTAATCATTTTAATTTTACACATTAAATGCATGCTCCTAAACATTCTATAATTTTATTTTTAAACTTTAAATGGTAATAAGCATTGTAAGTGGTTTCAAATGTTAGAAAATATAGTAAGAATAAACATAATGGTATTAATCTAGTTATTAGTTGTGTAAAATTTGTGTTTGTGAAAGTGTTTACTCCCTGAATTGGTAAACTTACTTCAACACTGTTATGACCTGATTAATAAAGAACTTAATGCTGCTAGGCATAAATTACTGTGAACCGGTGTAACAGTAAAAAAGTAACTGTAAACCGTTGTGACACTTTGTAAACCGTTGTGACACTTAAACGTTGTGACATTGCGACTCTTGTGTGCCTATAATAAAAAGGAATTACAACCAACTTCTTTCATCTTTTCATTACGTATTCAATTTTTGTTTGGAACTGCAATGGCTTCATCATCTTCAAATCCTGCTTCAAAGAAAACAAAACGTTCAAGGGATACTTCTCCTCCTCCAATGCCAGAAAAATATAAAATCCACGGCCTAACCCAAGAGTGCTGGGACAAATGCCATTCTCAAGGCCAATATGGTATTGAACGACAGTTGATTGAACTTTACAACAAACGAATCGCGTTGTTGGAAGAACAAAACAAAAAAGACCAAGATATCATACTGGTGCATCAGAACAAAGTTAATGTTCGAAATCAAGAAATAGAACAAATCCGTGGAAACATTGTTGATATTTACAAAGGCATTCAAAATAGTTTGTATAATTTTCATTGAATTAACCCTGATGTAAAATGATATTAATCATTATTATGTTATTTCTTTGAAGTTTAATGTTTTTGTGTTCAAAGAAAACTTATCTTATGTTTCTTTGTTAATCAAGTTATCGATTATATTACTATATGGTCAAGTTACCTTTTTGTTGATTAATTATGTTATGTTGCTTTGTTGACTATGTTATGATGCTTTGTTAAAAGTCAAACAAAGATTGTCAAACTTGATTGTCATTTGCAAAAGTCAAAGATTGTCAAACTTATCTTATGGGCAACTCCGGGTTTGGATTGGAATTTGGGTGAATGCTAGTAACTCAGAACTTAATGCTGCTTGGCATAACTTAATGCTGCTAGGGATAAAAATAAAATGCCACAAAAATTAACCGATTCATGTTCAGTTCATCAATGAGAAAATTGAGCAATGACAACATGTTTATTCATAAAGTCAAATAAAGTAGTACAAACGGATTACATAGGTTTATTCAAATTACTTTCTAACTCAACTAATACATTTTCTTTTTACCCTTCCATTTTGAACAAACTTTGGGCATTTTTGGTTCCCATGGTTTTATACCCTTGTCTTCACAAGTCTTAGCATTGGGCAGGCCTAGCACCTGAACCCTCTCATCAAAAAGCTCTTTGGCAGTGTTTTTTGGAGTTTTAACCTTCCTAGCATCTTCCTTTTTTGTGTCTGATCTAGAATATCCCTTTGGAAAGTAGTCTGCCCATGTATTTGGAGGACCTTCAGAACTACTTGATATGTGAAATGAACTTGAGTCACTGCTGTCAATGTATGATTTCTGCAAAAAAATAAAAAAATATATTAAAATTTAAAAAAATATAGTGTAAATGAAATAAAAGATAATGTTGCAATTCAGGGTGTATTTGAAACAACCTTTGTTCTTGGAACTCCAGTGGCCACATTACTTGGTGGATGGTGGGTTTTAAATCATAAAAAAGAATGGAATGCAATAAACCAACATACGTAACCCTTCTAAGTTCCCGATACAGCTCCTTTTGTCGTTTCAACTCCTTTTGAGCAAAGGACTGCACCAGCCGCATTGCTAGATTGTTGAAAAAACAAAAAGAACTGTATGGGAACTCAGAATGGAAAGGTATGTTGAAACAACATACGTAACCCTTCTAAATTCCTGCTACAGCTCCTTTTATCGTTTCAACTCCCTTTGAGCAAAGGACTGCACCAGCCGCATTGCTAGATCGTTGAAAAAATAAAAGGAACTGTATGGGAATTGAGAATGGAAAGGTATGTTGAAATTACAGACTCATTTAGATCATAAAAAAGATTTGAATGCAGACAGAGTGATACAAACAATCTAGAAATGTTAAGTAAAGAATAGAGTCTAAGTAACATCACTCATCTTGAATGCGATGATGAAGGAGTGTGGCCTGTCATGAACAATACACACTATATCATCATCGCATTGAAGACATCTCAATGATCAGGCCAGATCTATCTAAAGTTGCAGAAAGGTTCCATTGCTTTGTTTTTTGGACACCGTCTAATAACGGTAGTAGAGGTTTTCCAAATTAAGTAATGGAACCGTTCTACAACTTTAGATAGATTTGCCCTAACATTGAGCTTTAAGTTATTAGAAAACAGATTCTTACTATCATTTATATTGCTCCCTTAGATGTGACGAATATACATATTAATTATGTAGATTCTACGACATTAGAGAGCTAATCATGGATGTTAGGGAGCAATATATTGGACCCTGTGTGCGACATCATTGATCAGGTCATATCTATCTAACGATGTAGATGGGGTCCATCGCTTTAATTGGACCCTGTTTTCTAACGATGTTTAATCTTGATTATTGAAAGAACCATTAAACATCGTTAGAAAATGGGGTCCAGTTAAAGCGATGGAACCCATCTACATCATTAGATAGATTTGCCCTGATAATTGAGCTTTAAGTTCTTAGCAACCAAATTCTTACTATCATTTGTATTGCTCACTTAAATGTGACGAACATACATATTAGTTATGTAGGTCCTACGACATTAGAGAGCTAATTGTTGATATAAATAATGTTTAAAAATGTTATTAATATCTCTCAATAAACCTATGTTTTGATAATCACAAAACTCAAATCAAAGTAAGTCAAGATTAAGACGCAAACAAGTATTTGGTAACAAATATTTACCTCTACATCTAATATCACTTAAGGTATGCATAAACTAAGTATCTTATGCATTACATGATCAAAGGAAATTTTGTCTTAAGACATAACATCTTATAAAATGATATAAACATTTTATATATATTTGTAGATCATTTTTGGTAATGCTATATTAAACTACAAAGATATGATTTCAAATTTCCAACCAAAAAGGGAAAATTTTATCTAGAAAAACTTTTCCAACGTTCAGGAGGGCGGCCCCCCTTAATTTTACTAGGCGGCCCCCTTAATCATTAAGGGGACCGCCCTCTAATTAAGGGGACCGGCACGCTCCAGAACAGTATTTTCTGGCCCTATAAATATTGGATCATTTCACATATTTTTCTCACCTTTTTGGAATATAAACTTTCTGATCCAACCTCCATTTCTAGATCTAAAATCCTTTGATCATATAATTCATAAGTCTTTGTTTCCAAGTGATCCGAAGCTTCATCCACTCAAGTGCAAGAAGAAGAACACTC